>CM050525.1:462500-557500 GCA_027563665.1 Antrozous pallidus | reverse complement strand
ATTATTTACAGAGCAGAAGGGAGAGAGGCATAGAAAGTCACAAACATCGATGAGAGAGAGACATCGATTACCTGCCTCTTGCACGCCCCCTACTGGTGATGTGCCCGCAGCCAAGGTCCATGCCCTTGAACGGAATCGAACCCGGGACCCTTCAGTCCGCAGTCTGACACTCTATCCACTGAGCCAAACCGGTTTCGGCCATATTCATTTCTTTTTTTAAAAAATATATTTCATTGATTATTTACAGAGCAGAAGGGAGAGAGGGATAGAAAAGCCAGAAACATCCATCGGCTGCCTCTTGCACGCCCCCTACTGGGGATGTGTGCCCGCAGCCAAGGTACATGCCCTTGACCGGAATCGAACCCGGGACCCTTCAGTCTGCAGGCCGACACTCTATCCACGGAGCCAATCTGGTCCCGGCCATATTTATTTCTTGCTCTCGTTACAGTTTGAGGGGAGCCGGGAGGCTGGTCTGGGCAAGTGTCCTCTACGTGGTGACTACGGATTCAGCGCACTGCTTTTGTGTGACCCTGACCTCTTGCACTGTTGTGTTCCCATTAGCGTGCACCCACCCTGGGACAGAGCGTGTGAACCATCACTAGGGGTGCCGTAGCAGCAACACCCGGGGTGCTGTGCCATTCCGTCGACGGTCCTTCTTTCGATCCCCTTCCTTCAGCCGTCCCTTCCTGGGGCCTGCTGTTGGAGGAATGGCAGGCATGGTCAAGGTCACTGTTTTTTTTTTTCCTGGACCTTGCGCTGGTTTTCAAGAACTTTTTCCATAGTTCCTAAAGCTTTTTTTTTAATAAAAAAAAGAGAGAGAGTTGCCGAGACCGGTTTGGCTCAGTGGATAGAGCGTTGGACTGCGGACTGAAGGGTCCCGGGTTCGATTCCGGTCAAGGGCATGTACCTTGGCTGCGGGCACATCACCAGTAGGGGGCGTGCAAGAGGCGGCTGATGGATGTTTCTCTCTCATCGATGTTTCTAGCTCTCTCCCTCTCCCTTCCACTCCATTAAAAAAAAAATCAATAAAATATATTAAAATTAAAAAATAAATAAAATAGCTGAAACCGGTTTGGCTCAGTGGATAGAGCGTCGGACTGCGGACTGAAAGGTCCCGGGTTCGATTCCGGTCAAAGGGCATGTACCTTGGCTGCGGGCACATCCCCAGTGGGGGGCGTGCAAGAGGCAGCTGATCAATGTTTCTCTCTCATCGATGTTTCTGACTTTCTATCCCTCTCCCTTCCGCTCTGTAAAAAAAAAAAATCAATAAAATATATTAAAAAAGAGAGAGAGACAGAGAGGGAGAAATTTTCTTTTTTTATTTTGTTTTTGTTTTTTTGTTCCGGTATTGCCGATCTCTAAAATGTTATTTACTTATTCTGTTTTATTAAGGTTTTTTTTTTTTATTTTTAGAGGGAGAGGGAGAGGGAGAGAGAGCAGTTATCAACTACGACAGATAAACATTGATCGGCTTCCTCCTACACAGCCCCTACCAGGAATGGAGCCATCCACCACCACCCCCCGCCCCTCGGGGCTTGTATCTTGACCAGGGGAACGGAACAACAGCCTTTGAGTGCATGGGACAACACCAGCAGCGCATCACTGGCAAGAATGGCATATGTTCCAAGTGTCCGTAACGTGTGCTGATTCTGAATACGTACGGATTGTGTAATGATTTGCCATCGTCAAGTGAACGAACGTTTCCGTCACCTGACACGATGACTTTTTTCAGAAAAGAAGAATGGTTTTTGGCTCAGCGGATAGAGCGTCGGCCTGCGGACTGAAGGGTCCCGGGTTCGATTCCGGTCAAGGGCATGGACCTTGGCTGCGGGCACACATCCCCAGTGGGGGGCGTGCAAGAGGCAGCTGATCGATGTCTCTCTCTCATCGATGTTTCTGACTTTCTATCCCTCTCCAATTCTGCTCTGTAAAAAATCAATAAAATATATTTTTTGAAAAAAAAGAAATATATTTTAAAGATAAATAACCCTAACCGGTTTGGCTCAGGGGATAGAGCCTATCAGCCTGCGGACTGAAAGGTCCCGGGTTCAATTCCGGTCAAGGGCATATACCTTGGTTGCGGGCACATCCCCAGTTGGGGGGTGGGGTGTGCAGGAGACACCTGATCAATGTTTCTCTCTCATCAGTGTTTTCTAACTCTATCTCTTTTTTCCTTCCTCTCTGTAAAAAAAAAAAAAAAAAAATCAACAAAATATATTTTTAAAGATTTAAATAAATAAATAAAATAAAAATCAATCGGAAAATATCTTCAGATGAGGATTAACAACAAACAAAATACCGTTTTCTTCCCATTGTGTGCCTTTGTGAAGGATTAATTGACCATATATGCGTGGGATTAGTTACTGACCTCTTTAAAATTATATATATATGTATATTCAGCCAAGACCGGTTTGGCTCAGTGGATAGAGCTTCGGCCTGCGGACTGAAGGGTCCCGGGTTCGATTCCGGCTCAAGGGCATGTACCTTGGCTGCGGGCACATCCCCAGTGGGGGGCGTGCAAGAGGCAGCTGATCGATGTCTCTCTCTCTCATCGATGTTTCTGACTTTCTATCCCTCTGTCTTCTGCTCTGTAAAAAATCAATAAAATATATTTTAAAAAAAATAAAAATAAAAATAAAATTATATATATATATATATATTCATTAGAAGAAAAGAGAAAGAAACATCAATGATAAGAGAGAATCACTGATTGGCTGCCTCCTGGATGCCCCCTTACTGAGCCCTGAGCCCACAGTCCAGGCATGTGCCCTTGTTAGGAATGAAACATGGGACTCTTCAGCCCCGGCTGGGGCAGTCGCTGAGCTCTTTATTCTATTTCTTTGTAAGACTGCTTTTCTGTCGGTATCACCCTTTTTGTTTGTTTGTTTTTTCTGTTAGTATAGCTTCATACTTTGAGATTAGGAAGTGTAGTATCATTAGCCTTGATCATACTCAAGATTGCTTTGGCATTGTGGTCATTCGAGGTTCCATGGGAATTTTAGGCTTTTTTTTTTTTTAATGAAAAATTCTAGTTTGACATTTTATTTTATTTTATTTTTTTAAAATATATTTTATTGATTTTTCACAGAGAGGAAGAGAGAGGGATAGAAAGTCAGAAACATCGATGAGAGAGAAACATCCATCAGCTGCCTCTTGCACGCCCCCCACTGGGATGTGCCCGCAGCCAAGGTACATGCCCTTGCCAGAATCGAACCCGGGACCCTTCAGTCTGCAGTCCGACGCTCTATCCACTGAGCCTAATCGGTCTCGGCTCTAGTTTGAAATTTTGAAAGGAATTGGGTTGAATCTGTAAATTCCATTGGGTAATATGGACATTTTAGCCATATAAATTCTTCCAATCCAGAACATGGGATATCTTTCCATTTTTTTTGTGTGTGTGTCTTAAGTTTCTTTTTTAATGTCTTTTAGTTTTCAGTGTCCAGATCTTTCACTTTCTTGGTTATATTAATTTGTATGTATTCTTTTTTTAAAAAATTCTATTTGTCAACGTGATTGCTGTCTTAATTTCTTATTCAAAAATTTTGTTGCCGAAACTGGTTTGGCTCAGTCGATAGAGTGTCGGCCTGAGGACTGAAAGGTCCCAGGTTTGATTCCTGTCAAGGGCATGTACCTTGGTTTCGGGCACATCCCCAGTAGGGGGCGTGCAAGAGGCAGCTGATGGATGTTTCTCTCTCATCGATGTTTCTGACGTTCTATCCCTCTCCCTTCTGCTCTTTAAAAAAATCAATTAAAATATATTAAATATATATATATATATATTTAATTTAAAAAGATTTTTGTGTTTCTCTGGTATTGGTTATAATGTCTCATCTTTTCTTTTCTTTTCTTTTATTTATTAATTTTAATCCTCACCTGAGGATATTTTTTTCCACTGATTTCTAGAGACTGGCAGGGAGAGAGGAGAGCAAGGAAGAGAGAAAAACAAATTAGTTGCCTCCCTCTCACTCACTACCTTACCATGGTTAAGTAACCTGCAACTACGGTACCTGTCCTTGAACAGGAGTCGAACCCTTGACCCTGCGGTCCATATGCCAGTGCTTTCACCGGTGAGAAAACCCAGCCAGGGCTGTTTGCTACTTTTGTAAAAATTAGTTTTGAGAGAGAGAAAGGGAGAGAGACAGAAAGAAATATTGATATACGAGGGAACGTTGTTCTGCCTCCTGCACTCACGCCAACCAGTAATCAGTCTTTCTCTCTCTCTCATAGATGTTTCACTCTCCCTAGCTCCATTTCTAAAACAAACAGTAAAAACGTGTTTAAAAGAAAAAAAAAATGTATAACGTTTTTAACCTCTTGATGAATCCATTTCTTTATCATTATGCTAGAAGCCCAGTGCACAGAATTCATACCATGGGGGGGAGGGAGTCCCTCAGCCCAGCCTGGTCGTTCCACCGCATAGTTTTCATAACCTTTTACCATGTAGACTAGAGGCCGATGCATGAAATTCGTGCGTGTGGGGCATGTCCCTCAGCCCAGCCTGTACCCTCTCCAATCTGGGATAGAATCAGGCCCAAACGGGCAGTCAGACATCCCTCTCACAATCCAGGACTGCTGGCTCCAACTGCTTGCCTGCCTGCCTGCCTCCCTGATTGCCCCTAACCGCTTCTGCCTGCCAGCCTGATCACCCCCTAACCACGCCCCTGCCAGCCTGATGGATGCCTAAGTGCTGCCCTGCCAGCCTAATTGTGCCTGACTGTCCTCCCCTGCAGGCCTGATCACCCCTAACTGCCCTCCCCTGCAGGCCTGATCACCCCTAACTGTCCTCCCCTGCAGGCCTGATCACCCCCAACTGCCCTCCCCTGCAGGCCTGATTGCCCCCAACTGCCCTCCCCTGTAGGCCTGATCGCCCCTAACTGCCCTCCCCTGCAGGCCTGATCGCCCCCAACTGCCCTCCCCTGCAGGCCTGATCACCCCTAACTGCCCTCCCCTGCAGGCCTGATCGCCCCCAACTACCCTCCCCTGCAGGCCTGATCGCCCCCAACTGCCCTCCCCTGCAGGCCTGATCGCCCCTAACTGCCCTCCCCTGCAGGCCTGATCGCCCCTAACTGCCCTCCCCTGCAGGCCTGATCGCCCCCAACTGCCCTCCCCTGCAGGCCTGATCGCCCCCAACTACCCTCCCCTGCAGGCCTGATCGCCCCCAACTGCCCTCCCCTGCAGGCCTGATCGCCCCCAACTGCCCTCCCCTGCAGGCCTGATCGCCCCAACTGCCCTCCCCTGCAGGCCTGATCGCCCCAACTGCCCTCCCCTGCAGGCCTGATCGCCCCAACTGCCCTCCCCTGCAGGCCTGATCGCCCCAACTGCCCTCCCCTGCAGGCCTGATCGCCCCTAACTGCCCTCCCCTGCAGGCCTGATCGCCCCAACTGCCCTCCCCTGCAGGCCTGATCGCCCCAACTGCCCTCCCCTGCAGGCCTGATCGCCCCTAACGGCCCTCCCCTGCAGGCCTGATCGCCCCAACTGCCCTCCCCTGCAGGCCTGATCGCCCCTAACTGCCCTCCCCTGCAGGCCTGATCGCCCCCAACTGCCCTCCCCTGTAGGCCTGATCGCCCCTAACTGCTCTCCCCTGCAGGCCTGATCGCCCCCAACTGCCCTCCCCTGTAGGCCTGATCGCCCCTAACTGCTCTCCCCTGCAGGCCTGGATCCCCCCCCAACTGCCCTTCCCTGCAGGCCCAGTTGCCCCCAACCTCCCTCCTCTGCCAGCCTGACCACCCCTAACTTACCTTCCCTTGCAGGGATGGTCACTCCCAACTGCCCTCCTCTGCTGGCCATCTTGTGTCCACATGGGGGCAGCCATCCTGTGTGTCGGAGTGATGGTCAATTTACATATTACTCTTTTATTAGCTGGGATAATGACTTTCTTAGTATTCTGAGGTGAAGTCTTATTTCCTCTGGCATACGTATAGCTAGTTCCAAGTTTGGGCTGTTCTCTTTTTTATGTCCATTTGAATTATTTTATGAAGTATATGTTATTGATTTTTTTTTTTAACAGAGAGGAAGTGAGAGGGATAGAGAGGTAGAAACATCGATCAGCTGCCTCCCGCACAGCCCCTACTGGAGATGTGCCCGTTATCACGGTACATGCCCTTGACCTTGGAATCGAACCTGGGATTCTCTCTCTGCTGGCCAAACACTCTTATCCATTGAGCCAAACCAGTTTAGGGCTTGCATGAATTATTGTTTGCAACTTCTTCACCTTCATAGTATTTCTGTCCTTAAAGCCGTAGACTTTTTCAGACAACATGTATTTGAAACTTGGATTTTTTAATAAGTTAAGCTACTGTGTATGGTTTTATTGGAGAATTTTGTAAGTACTTGATGATTGCCATCTTATTAACTTTTTTCTACATGTTTTGTAGGGATTCTTTTTTTATATACATATTTTATTGTGTTGTTTTTTTTTACAGAGAGGAAGGGAGAAGGATAGAAAGTTTGAAACATCAATAGAGAGAAACATCGATCAGCTGCCTCCTGCACACCCCCTACTGGAGATGTGCCCGCAACCAAGGTCCATGCCCTTGACCAGAATTGAACCCGGGACCCTTCAGTCCGCAGGCCGATGCTCTATCCACTGAGCCAAACAGGTTTCAGCTGTAGGGGTTCTTTTTGGTTTGTTTTGTTTGATTTTTTTTTTCTCTCTTGCTAACTGTGATTTAATGACTTTCCTTCATTTTTTTGTTTATTCTAAACTTTTGCTTTATGAATACCATGACAGTTATTTAAAACATCTTAAGAGTTATAATAATTGAGTTCTAATCTGATAACCGTTAAACACATACAAGACACACACTTTTAGTCACGCCCCATGGCCATATGTTAATTCCCTTTATTGAACGGCATCCCCGAAACTCATTTCTCCCTGCGACAAATGCGCATTCGTGATGGCATTAACCCCTTCCTTTAGTCCACCGGTACCTCACCAAAGTTTATTTGTGTTCAGGTCGCTGCTCTGGAGCAGAGGAT
The DNA here is from genome assembly GCA_027563665.1 of Antrozous pallidus. Taxonomy (NCBI): domain Eukaryota; kingdom Metazoa; phylum Chordata; class Mammalia; order Chiroptera; family Vespertilionidae; genus Antrozous; species Antrozous pallidus. The sequence continues at coordinate 550,522 of CM050525.1, read as the reverse complement.
GCACAGGCTCCCTGTGAACAGCATGTTTCTGCAGGAGCGTCACCGTCCAGCCCCTCCCAGTCAGCCCTGTCTTCCCTGAAGACCCACTTCTGTGAGAGCTGTGGTCCGGTCTTGAGAGACATATTCCAGTTGGCTGAGCACCAAGGCACCCCACACAGCCAGAACATGGTCAGGTGTGGGCTAAGTCTGAAACAATTTTATTTAGGGGCAAACTTCCAAAATCACCAGAAGCACCACCTGGCAAAGAAGCCCCCCGGAAGCAGCGTGGGCAGTGAATTCCGCGTTTCAGAGAAGCCCTTTCCCTGTGATGAAGTTGGGAAGGACTTGCCGGCCACCTCAGAACATCTCCAGCAGCTGACAGCTCACCTCAGAGAGGAGCCCGACAAAACCACCCAGCGCTGGGCATCTGCACAAAACAGAAAAAGTCGCTTCACCCGGGGAGGCTGTGAGAAAGCCTCTAGCCCCAGAAACCCACACGCTCAGGTCCCGGATGTCCGTTCCGGGAGGCGGTGTGTTGTGCGCCGAGAATGCGGGAAAACGTTCAGATACCAGCCCTCGTTAGTTGTTCACCAGAGAGTTCCCCCAAGGGGAAAGCCTGTTGTGTGTGTCCAATGTGGCCAGTCTTTCAGGCGGACCTCAACCCTCGGTCAGCATCGAAGATTTCACTGCGGGCCGGGGCCGTCCACGTGCGGCAGCTGTGGGAAGCCCTTTCGCCCGAGACCCGTCCTCGTTCGTCCCCGGAGAAGTCACGCTGGGAAACGACGTGACCTGTGCCTCGAATGTGCTCCACCTTTCAGCCGGAGCTCCGTCCTCGTCCGACAGCGGACGCTTCCCTCCGGGGAAAGGCGTTACGAGTGCACGCAATGCGGGAGGTCCTTCAGGAGGAAGTGTTACCTCACTCTGCACCGCAGAGCTCACACTGGGGAGAGGCCCCACGAGTGCCGGGAGTGTGGGAGATCTTTCACCGGGAGAACCGTCCTCACTCTGCACCGGAGGGTGCACACGGGAGAAAGGCCTTTTCGGTGCGGTAAATGTAGGCGGTTCTTTGCCGGTATTTCCGTGCTCATTCTGCACCAGAGAGTTCACACGGGAGAAAGGCCTTACGAGTGCAGCGAATGTGGGAAATCCTTCAGCCAACGGTCCCGCCCCACTCAACACCAGGTGGTTCACAGCGGAAGACAGTCTTACGAGTGTCGTGAATGCGGGAACTCGTTCACATCCGTCTCCATCCTCAGCGAGCATCAGGGAGCGCACAGAAAAGAAAGACCCCACCAGTGCAGCGAATGCGGGAAATCGTTTATGCTAAGGCTGCACCTCCACATACACCAGATGGTTCACGCCGGAGAAAGGCCCTACCGGGACAGCGAGTATGGGAACTTGTTTTCACGCGGCCCTGATTTCTGTGGTCATCCGAGAACACGCACGGGGGAACGATGGGGTAAAGGCAGGAAGCCTTTTCCCAGCCGTCCTTACCTTCTCGGGCACCAGAAAATCCACACGGGAGTAAGGACTCACCAGTGTGGTGAGCACGAGAAGTCGTTTTCGTCGGCTTCCACCCTCAACGCCCATAAGGGGATGCACGCCGGAGAAAGGCCTTACGAGTGCCCCGTACCTCAGAAGTCCTTCAGCCGGCCGTCTTCCCTCGTTCAACGCCAGACGGCTCACGGTGGACCGACGTCTTACGAGTGCCTTGAACGTAGCAAGCCTTTCGGCTCCCAAGCCGGGCTTCGTCGCCGTCCGAGACCCCACGCGGGAGAAAGGCCTTACCCGTGCCTCGAGTGCGGGAAATCATTCTCGTGTCAATCCAGACTCGGCATCCACCAGAGAGCACACACGGGAGAGAGACCTTACCGATGCAGCGAATGCGGGAAGTCTTTTGCCCAGCGCTACTGCCTCCTCAGGCACCAGAGAATCCACACGGGAGAAAGGCCTTACCAGTGCGGCGAATGCGGCAAACGCTTCACCCAGAAGGATTACCTTGCCGTACACCAGAGGATTCACACGGGAGAAAAGCCGTACCGGTGCGCCGAGTGCGGGAAATCGTTTCCGTGCCTCTCCAGCCTCGGTAATCACCAGAGAGTGCACACGAGAGAGAGGCCTTACCCGTGTGGGGAATGCGGAAAAGCCTTTACCAGAAGAAACCATCTCCTCACACACCGGAGAACTCACACTGGGGAGAGGCCTCACCAGTGCACCGAGTGCGGGAAATTGTTCTCCTGTCGTTTCAACCTCAGGGATCACCAGGCGGTACACACCGGGGAGAAATGTCACCGGTGTGGTCATTGCGGGAAACCTTTCCGCAGCAAGTCAAAAATGGCTCAACACCAGAGAATTCACACGGGAGAGAAGCCTTATCCGTGCGTTGAATGCGGGAGATGTTTCACCAGCAGCGACGGTCTCTCTTACCACCGTAGGGTTCACAAAGGAGAAAGGCCTCACCGGTGCAGCGAATGTGGGAAAGGCTTCATCTTTCGTTCCAGACTCCGTTACCATCAGAGAGTTCACGCTAGAGTGAGGCCTTAAGCGTGATGAGACTGTGTAGCTTGGTTCTGCGCGACATCTGCGGAGCCGTCTGTTCGTATTGAAACTCCTACACCGCCGAGACCGGCTCGGCTCAGCGGATAGAGAGCGTCAGACTGCGGACTGAAGGGTCCTGGGTTCGATTCCGGTCAAGGGCATGTGCCTCGGCTGCGGGTGCATCCCCAGTGGGGGGTGTGCAAGAGGCAGCTGATCGATGTCTCTCTCTCATCGATGTTTCTGACTTTCTATCCCTCTCCCTTCCGCTCTGTAAAAAATCAATAAAATATATTTTAAAAAAATAAAAATACATATATATATATATATATAATGTGCCCTGCTAACTTTTGTATCCTCAGTTGTAAAATCCTGCCACCATAGAGGAGATTCGTTGTTGTCCCACGATCTCCAATTGCCAGAACACAGGAACCACAGCAAGAGACGTGATTTCTTTCACTCTGCCTCTGCACCACCTGAAGCGCCTCAAAGCCCTGATTCTTGGGACTCACCCCCGAAAGTGACTCAATCAATAGGCTTCGGCTCGACACTGAGAAGTTGCACATCTAACCAGGCTCAGGTAGCGCTGGTGCATACATAGGGTCGGTGCAGAGGTGAAACCTTGAAAACTTAACTTTTGAATGCCGGGATGCTCCCCTCCTGTTCCAGTCCCACGGGGGTATCGGTGCGTTCACTCCGCGAGAGCAGCTGAGCTCGGGTCTCTAGGGGACGACACCCTTTGTGCGTATGCAGCGAGCCACGCTGCTTTGCCGACATAAGGGTTCGATTCCCAGGATTTTCGGACTCTGAAGCGACCTCTTTCTTGGGCTTGGAAATGTAATTCAACAAGGATGCACATTAGACTGGGGTGTATCCAATGCCGTGTCGCCTACAGGTGGAACGTGGAAAATGTACCCCAAGAAAATTCCTGTGAATGCCTCACTGGTAAGAATTGAAACCTAAGAGAAACCATTCACAAACAACAAATGAGGCAACTAGCCATTTAAATAATTTTCTTATTTTACTTCCTTTCTGCTCAAGGAAAGCCTTTCCTTTAGTCTAGCTCTGTGATTCCTGTTCGGAATTTTCTCTTTTTTTTCTTTCTTTTTTATTTTTTTAATTTTTTTTTAAAAATATATTTTATTGATTTTTTACAGAGCAGAAGGGAGAGGGATAAAGTCAGAAACATCGATGAGAGAGACATCGATCAGCTGCCTCTTGCACGCCCCCTACTGGGGATGTGCCCGCAGCCAAGGTACATGCCCTTGACCGGAATCGAACCCGGGACCCTTCAGTCCGCAGTCCGACGCTCTCTATCCACTGAGCCAAACCGGTCTCGGCTGGAATTTTCTCAAACTTTAAAAAAAAAAAAAGTTTTTTCTTTAAGTATAATTTTTTTTTTTGTACGCTGATAAATGGGATTAAGTTTCTCTTTCTGAGAATTCATTATTGCTGTATAAAAAAAAAAAGCCATTGATGTTTGGGTGTGAATTTTGTATCCTGCTACCACATTGCCAAATTCATTTGTTATATCTAGTCGTTTTTTTTTTTGGTGAAGTCTGTAGGGTTTTCTATGGACAATATCATGTCATATGCTAATAATGAGGATTTCACTTTCCAATTTGGATGCCTTTTATTTCCTCTTGTGTGATTGCTGTGGTTATGATTTCCAGTGCTATTGATATAAAACCCTATTTCTATCGATATAAAATCCTAATATTTGCATATTAGGGTTTTATATCGATAGTACTGCACGACTGGACAACTGGTCACTATGACATACGCCGACCACCAGGGGGCGCACGTAGAACATAGCAGGCACGAGAGTGCAGAATATGATGAACATTGGCAGCATCTGTAGGGTGCAGCAGGTAAGCGGGGATGCCAAGCCAAGGCAGGGCACCGGTTGCTGTCATGGGTCAAGCCTCTGGCAGCTACTGAAAATTCTTTGGGCACGTGTTCTGACCTGGAATTGAACCCGTGACCTCATGGTTCATGGATGATGCCCAACCAACTGAGCCACAGAGGCCAGGGCGATACCAGAAGTTTTCTGTTCATTTTTAGGAATTTCTGTGCCCTTGGCCGGAATCAAACCTGGGACCCCTTCAGTCCACAGGCCAACGCTCTATCCCCTGAGCCAAACCAGCTAGGGCTAAACACTTTTTAAATATACATTTTGTTATTGATTTACAAGCCGTAGGGAGGTGGAGTTAGAACTATCGATGAGAGAATTATTATTTTTTTTAACATACTCTGAATGTTCAGGATTGATTCCAGTGTGTAAAGCCTGATGCAGAACTGCCATTTTCCAGAGCATTTGTTCAACTGGTTGAGAGTTTGCTTCCGTTGTCATCAGTTTGCCTCAAATAAGCTCACAAAACAACTCCACAGGTTTTGGATTTTATTTTATTTTTTATGTTTACAAGAAGCATGTGCCAACTTGCTTCTCTTTGCTTGCAGCTCTTTGAGGCATGCTCACTTCTTTCGGCTCCCTGTTTCCTGCTGAGTAAATTTCCCCTTGCACTAGAAATCTGTGGCTCTGAATGCCTGCTTAGCTGAACTCGAGAACTGGGGTTGAGCGTTGATGCGTGAAACAGGAGGTCGCATTCCGATTCCCAGTCAGGGTACTTGCTTAGGGCGCAAGCTTCCTCTGCAGTTGTGGGGGCGAATAGCAGGCAGCTGATCAATAATTCTCTCTCCCTCCCCGACTAGTTTGGCTCGGTGGATAGAGTGTCAGCCTGTGGACTCAATAGTTCCGGTCAAGGGCATGTGCCTTGGTTACAGGCACATCCCCAGTGGGAGGAGTGCAGGAGACAGCTGATCGATATTTTTCTCATCCATGTTTCTCTGTCACTCTCCCTTCCTCTCTATAAAAAAAAAATCAATAAAATATGTTAAAAATAATAATTCATCGATATTTCTAACTCCACTTCCCTACTGCTTGTAAATCAATTAACAAAATACATATTTAAAAAGTGTTTAGCCCTAGCTGGTTTGGCTCAGTGGATAGAGCATTGGCATGCGGACTGAAGGGTCCCGGGTTCGATTCCGGCCAAGGGCACATGCCTGGGTTACAGGCTCGATCCCCCAGTAGGGGGCGTGCAGGAGGCATCCAGTCAATGATTTTCATCACTGATGTTTCTATCACTCCTTCCCTCTCCCCTCCTCTCTGAAATCAATAAAGTAGATTTTTGAAAAATAAAAAGTGTTTACTTTGTGGTTTTTTTTTAAATAATTGTTGAGGAAGGAGAAAGAAGCACCAACTTGATGTCTTACGTAGAGACGCCTTCCTTGTCTGATCTGTTCACGTGCCCTGGCCCAGGGTTCCAAGCTGCATTGGGCACACAGGAAGGTGTTCTTAATCACCCGGGCGCCCCGCCCAGGGCTTGCCGGCCACTTTCTGCGGCCATTTCCCAGGAGTCCCTTGCTCAGTGACTGTTATGTCCCAGCATCCCTCGCGGTGGGTCCCCCTATTTCCTCCTGGAGGCTGATGGGACCTAACCAGGTGAACTATACATTGAACCACCAATCAGCACCTGCCAAACACTCTATGCTCTTGTCCCTAGGTACCTGAGTGACTAATTATCTAACTTATATGGACCATACATTAAGCACCAATCAGCTTGTGCCGAGTACACTAAACCCCCATCCCTTCCCATACCTCCCCTCAAAGGTGTGTATCATCTGAGATTTGATGGGCTGATCAAAATCTCTGAGGAAAGGTAGGGGAGGGTGGGGGATAAGGGGAGAAATCAACCAAAGGACTCGTATGCATGCATATAGGCCTAACCAACCAACACCGATAGCAGAAGGGTGAGGACTTGAGTGTAGGTGATGGAGGGCAATGAGGGGATAAGGACACATATGTAACTCCTTAATCAATTAAGAATTTTTTTAAAAATATATTTTATAGGTTTTTTACAGAGCGGAAGGGAGAGGGATGGAAAGTCAGAAACATCGATGGGAGACAAACATCGATCAGCTGCCTCTTGCACGCCCCTCACTGGGGATGTGCCCTGCAGCCAAGGCACATGCCCTTGCCTGGAATCGAACCCGGGACCTTTCAGTCCACAGTCCGACGCTCCATCCACTGAGCCAAACTGGTCCCGGCCAATTAAGAATTGTTTTTAAAGCGTGTTCCCGTCCGCTCTCCTTGCTGTTCTACCCTCGCGAGACAGTCCAGCAGGTCCTTCTCTAATAAAGCCTGTAATTCTGGTTTTCAGCCTCTGTCTCATCTTTCTTTCTTGTTCATTTTTTCCTATGAAGGGAATACTGGGTTGTCCCATGATGGTGCAGCCAGAGCATTTGAACTTACTCGTTTTTTTGTTGGTTTGTTTTTTAATATATTTTATTGATTTTTTAAAGAGAGGAAGGGAGAGGGATAGAGAGTTAGAAACATCGAAGAGAGAGAAACATTGATCAGCTACCTCCTGCACACCCCCCACTGGGGATGTGCCTGAAACCAAGGTACATGCCTTTGACCGGAATCGAACCTGGGATCCCTCAGTCTGCAGACCGATGCTCTGTCCACTGAGCCAAACCGGTTAGAGCTGTCTCATCTTTCAATACTGAAACACAGATAACACCTGGCCTTGAAATTGGCATCTGAGGTGGAGAGGGGGTACACAGACTGTGGTGCTGAGCCTGGAAGCAATCTCCAGGAAAATGGGGTGTGCAAGAGGCAGCTGATTGATGTTTCTCTCTCATCGATGTTTCTAACTCTCCCTCTCCCTTCCTCTCTGTGAAAAATCAATAAAATGTATTGAAAAAAATATAAAAACATTAACAATTCAACACATAGCTGAACCGGTTTGGCTCAGTGGATAGAGCGTCGGCCTGCGGACTGAAAGGTCCCAGGTTCGATTCCTGTCAAGGGCATGTACCTTGGCTGCGGGCACATCCCCAGTGGGGGGCGTGCAGGAGGCAGCTGATCGATGTCTCTCTCTCATCGATGTTTCTGACTTTCTATCCCTCTCCCTTCCTCTCTGTGAAAAAATCATTAAAAAATATATATTTTTTAAAAATTCAACACATATATTGAGCAGCATCATTTCACAGGCTCCCTCCAGGGGCTGAATGTCCTATTCGCCCACAATAGCCAGCCTGTGGCCTCTGGAGCGCGTTGAACTACATTACCCAGAAGGCCGTGCGCCGCGTCCAGCCAGGGAGAGTGCCCCGCAAAGCATTTCCGGTATATTTCCACCGGAACTTCCGGCCTGGTCGGGGCGCAGTCTGTTCCTCCTTCGGGTGGCCCCACGGGATTTGGAGGTGACAGAACAGAGAAGATGCCCGGGAGGCGTGGTCCCCGCCGCACGGACGGAGGCCTGAGGCGCTGCGACCCCGCGAGGGACCCGCTTCAAGGCGGGAGAGGGCCGCCTCCTCGCCCGCCGCTCCGCCCGCGGAGCCCGATGGCGGAGGCCGCGCCTGTGCGCCCAACTGAGGTGAGCGCGTCCCGGGGCCTTCCCGCCTCTCTCACCCAATAATGCAGCCGGAGGCGGCGCGAGAGGGGGCTCCCTTCCTCCTCCTGCACCCGGGGCCTCGGGTCAGGACCGGGAGGCGCTCCGGGGTGACACCTGGTGGGATGGGGGTGAGCGAGGGTGCGGGGTTGAAACCTGGGAGCGGCCCGGGATGGAGGCTGGCACATGTGGTAGCTTTAAATAAAAATAAAAATAAAAATAAAATAAAAATAAAAATAATAAATAAAAATAAAAGTAAATAAAAATAAAAATAATAAAATAAAATAAAAATAATTAAATATAAATATAATTAAATATAAATATAAATATTATAAATAAAATATAAATAAATATAAATAATATGTAATTTCTTTTAAAAAGTATATCTTAATTGATTTTTTCCAGAGAGGAAGGGGGAGAGAAACATCTGAGATGAGAGAGAATCATGGATCAGCTGCCTCCTGCACGGCCCCTGCTGGGGATGGAGCCTGCAACCCAGGCATGTGCCCTTGGCTGGAATGGAACCCAGGGAGCCTTCAGTCTGCAGGCTGAGGCTGTATCCATTGAGCCACACCAGCTAGAGCAATGTGGTGGCTTTTTTGTGCACCAGGACAAAGGAGGCAGAGCTGAGGGTCCCAGGCACCTGGAGTGTGGATCTTAAGGGCGAAGCAGAGCCCATGGTTCTTGTTTTGTTTTAATTTTTTATCATCTTTTTTTTTAAAAATATATTTTATTGATTTTTTTACAGAGCAGAAGGGAGAGGGATAGAAAGTCAGAAACATCGATGAGAGAGAGACATCGATCAGCTGCCTCTTGCACGCCCCCTACTGGGGATGTGCCCGCAGCCAAGGTACATGCCCTTGACCGGAATCGAACCCGGGACCCTTCAGTCCGCAGTCCAATGCTCTATCCACTGAGCCAAACCGGTCTCGGCAATTTTTTATCATCTTTTAAAAATATATTTTATTGATTATTTTTACAGAGAGGAAGGAAGACGGATAGAAAGTCGGAAACATCGATGAGAGAGAAACATGGATCTGCTGTCTCCTGCACGCCCCCTACTGGAGATGTGCCCGTGACCAAGGTACATGCTCTTTACCAGAATCAAACCTGGGACCCTTGAGTCCGCAGGCGGACGCTCTATCCACCGAGCCATACTCATCAGGGCCATAGTCCATGTTTTGCTGTGTCCTGCAGGAATGATCTGGGACATCCCCATGGGTTTGTGTGGTATTAATGATGGAGCCCTTTCTGGCATGGTCCAGTGCTTAGATGGCATTTACCTGCCTCCCCTCCCCTCCCCCTTATCCTGCTTGTTGTCGTGAGGGTGATAAAGAGTGATTAATGGGACTGTGATGGCAAAGCAGGCAGCCCTGGCACTAAGGCTGGGTGTCTCCTCAGAACCGGGGGCCCCTGGAGGTGGGGGGTTGTGGGGAAGAGCGGGATTGTGGGTTCCCCGACAGACGGTTCCCGACTCGGTTGTACTCGTTCCCGACAGGTTGGTGTGGCCTTTGAGGATGTCGCCGTCTACTTCTCCAGGTCAGAATGGGGCCTCCTGGACGAGGCTCAGAGACGCCTGTACTTGGATGTGATGCTGGAGAATTTTGCTTTGGTGTCCTCACAGGGTAAGACCATCCCTCTCCCGGTGTGTTCTTCTTTGAACTCGCCTGCGTCCCCTTCCCTTAGGATTGTACTTTGTTTCTTTTAAAAACATATATGTGTTTTATCGATTGTTTTTACCGAGAGGGAGAGGGATAGAAGGTCAGAAACATCAATCAGCTGCCTCATGCACATTCCCCACTGGGGATATGCCTACAATCAAGGTACATGCCCTTGACGAGAATCGAACCTGGGACCCTTCAGTCTGCAGGCTGAGACAACTGATAACTCTACCGGGGGCATAGTCCATGGCCTCTCTGGAGTGCTCAAAAATTCCCCACTCTAACAATTACTTATTGTCATCTTGATTTTTGTTATATTCACGGGGTAAGTTGTGGCCAAGGGGATTTTATTTTTTTTAAAATATATTTTATTGATTTTTTACAGAGTGGAAGGGAGAGGGATAGAAAGTCAGAAACATCGATGAGAGAGAGACATCGATCAGCTGCCTCTTGCACGCCCCCTACTGGGGATGTGCCTGCAGCCAAGGTACATGCCCTTGCCGGAATCGAACCCGGGACCCTTCAGTCCGCAGTCCGAGACGCTCTATCCACTGAGCCAAACCGGTCTCAGCTGGCCAAGGGGATTTTAATTGGAATTTCTGCCCACATACTTTATAGCGCTCTCTGATGTGTAAAGGGCAGCGTAGCAGAGCCGCTGTGGATTCCAAAAGCAAAGTTTCCAAAGGTCCATTGCAGAACAGGCCCCAAAGGCCACACTAGTGCAAACTCTGCAAACAATGGGGGCATCTTCAACCCTTTTGTTTTGACCCATGCCATTTCCACATAGGTTTCCTCACCTAGTCAGCCTGTCCTCTTACTCTCGTTACTGCTGTCCAATCTTGGTCCCTCCCCGATCAGCATATTGGAAATACTCAATATCTTTGTATTGACCTGGAACATCATCTGCTGTTTTTCAGTTAATTTTTATGGGTTTGTGCCATTCTTTTGCCAAAAAAAAAAATATTTTTTGTTATTGATTTCAGAGAGGAAAAGAGAAGGGAGAGAGAGCATCAGTGATGAGAGAATCATTGATTGGCTGCCTCCTCCAGGCCCCCGATTGAGGATTGATAGCACAACCCCAGCATGTCCCCAAACCAGGAATCAAATCATTACTTCCTGATTCGTAGCTCAACACACAACCACTGATGCCTGCTGGCTGGGCCACATTCACATCCTTGTACAAAATCTCATGGAACTAGCAAGAAATGTCCTGTAGGAAGAAGCCATTTGCAGTGGAACAGCCAGCAGATCCCTTCCTCATTTTGTATCATTCTGGACCATTTGACTCTCTTTGCGGATTGCTCCCCTCAACCTATTTAGGGACCATTTAATGTATAAATAAAAGCCATTTCCCAGGTTTTAAGACATGTGTCTTGAACATCATTCCATAAAATCCATCAGCTGCCTCTTGCACGCCCCCTACTGGGGATGTGCCCGCAGCCAAGGTACATGCCCTTGACCGGAATCGAACCCGGGACCCTTCAGTCCGCAGTCCGACGCTCTATCCACTGAGCCAAACCGGTCTTGGCTTTTTTTTTTTCTTTTTAAACTATATTTTCATTTATTTCAGAGTGGTACGAAGAGGGAGAAAGAGAAACATCAAGGATGAGAGAGAATTCATTGTGTGGCTGCCTCCTGTAAGCACCTTATAAAGGGATTAAGCCCAAAATCCAGGCCTGTACTGTGACTGGGAGTCAAGTCCTGACCTGCTGCTGGTCCGCAGGTCGAACCACTGCAGCTCGACAAAGTTACCTTTTGCTATAGGACCAACATGGAATTCGCCAGGGTTTCTTCTTGTCCAGGTTGCTGCTGTGGAAGTCGGGGTCCGGAGGCGTACAACGAACAGAAAGCTTCTGAAAGAGTGTCTCAGGCAAAGAAGACCAAAGTAGCTTCCTCTTCCCAGAGGAGCCATCCCTGTGAGGGTTGTGCTGCAGTCTTGAGGGACATTTTCCAGGTCACTGAGCAGCAGGGAACACAAGATAGTACAAAACTGCTGAGGTGTGGGGCTTGTGCCAAACCGTTTCATTTTAGCACAGAGTCTCACCAGCGCTATGGGCGGCACGTGAGAGCAAAGGGTTTGATGCGCGGTTTGGACAGGGCCTCCCTCGTGAAGAAGTCCACATTCAGTGTGTCTCAAAAGGTCAGAGATACCATCCCTACCGCCTCGGGACGATTTCAGCACCAGGCTTCCCATACCAGGGGTAAACCAAGTGAAATCTCCTTGTCTGGAGTGACCTTTCGAAACAGAAAAAATGACCATCGCAAGAAAGACTGTCCAAGAGGCATTAGACGCAAAGACACACTTGGTCCAGGGCAAGCCGTCGATACCGGAAGGCAGTGTTTTGCGGGCCCCGAAAATGAAAAGCACTTTAAAGAAATCTCTGAACTTAACGACCATCAGGAAAATCACTCAGTGGAAAAGCCGTACGAGTGCGTTGAGTGTGGGAAATGTTTTAAAGAACATTGGATCCTTATCCAACACTCTCGAGTCCATTCTGGAGAAAAGCCCTATGAGTGTGGTGAATGTGGAAAGGCCTTCAGCCAAAGTGCTGGCCTCAGTAGACACCAGAGAGTTCACACTGGAGCAAAGCCGTACGAGTGCGGCGAATGTGGGAGATCCTTCAGCCAGAATTCCAGCCTCGTCCACCACCAAAGGGCTCACGCCGGAGAAAAGCCTTACGAGTGCGGTGAATGTGGGAAAACCTTCACCCAGTGTTCCAGCCTCATTGAACACCAAAGGGCTCACACCGGAGAAAAGCCTTTTGACTGCAGTGAATGCGGAAGACGTTTTGCCAGAATAGCCTGCCTTCGTCGCCACCGGAGACTTCACTCTGCTGAAAGGCCTTACGCGTGTGACGAATGTGGAAAATCTTTTAAGAGGAAGTCTCTCTTTTGTTATCATCGGAGAGTGCACACTGGAGAGAGTTTGTATGAGTGCAGCGAATGCGGGAAAACGTTTATCCACAGCTCTGGACTCCATTACCACCAGAGAGTTCACACTGGAGAAAGACCTCATACGTGCACCAATTGTGGGAAATCTTTTATCAGGAACTGTGACCTTCAAAACCATGAGAAGCTTCACACTGGAGTACGACCTTATGAGTGCAACGACTGTGGGAAATCTTTCGTCAGGAACAGTGACCTTTATAAGCATCAGAGAGTTCACACTGGAGAAAAACCGTACAAGTGCAACGATTGTGGGAAATCTTTCACCCACAGCTCTGGCCTCCATTATCATCAGAGAGTTCACAGTCTAAAAAGACCTTATGAGTGCACTGATTGTGGGAAATCTTTTATCAGGAATTGTCATGTTTGTACTCATCAGAGTTCACACAAATAGAAAGGCTTTTTGAGTGCCATGAATGTGGGTAAATTTTAACAAAAACTCTAGCCTCAGGACAAATGAGCATACACGTTAAAGGAAGTCTTTAGGTGTGTAGGAACTGTAGTTTCTTTGTTCAGCGTTAACAACACTGAAGGACACTCAGGCTTCGGTTATCTGACTTTGATAAATCCCATCCTCAAGAGTAAGGAGATCTCCCGTAATGTTAGTTATGTGGGAAGCATGTGTACTTATTTTATACTTAACCTGCCCAGAGTTTATAGCGCAGATTTCTGTCACAACAAATTTCTGTGACAGAATCCATCTCGCCCATAGTTTTCATCAGTCTCCATGCTAATGTCCTCAGGGAATCTGACTTTGTTCTCTTATTAGTTGGAGGAAATTAGGAGTAACATGGCCCCTTAGGAGATCTGCATTTCATTTGCTGTATTTGGGGCATGGACCTGACCCATTGTTGACCCCAAGAGAACATTCTCTGGGTTCAGCTTTACCTTCTAGAAAAAAAAAAAAGAAAAAAAAAACATTTTTCAGGGACATCTTTTACCTAGCTACTACCTCTGGTGAATATTTCCACTGCCAAAGTCACCATCAGAAGACTGGTTGGTTCCATATCCGTTTGGTTTTTAATAAAAGCCTTTTTTTTTTAAGTCCTTTTCATTTTGGATGTTTTCTTTGTGGCGTAGGATATAAGTCTATTTGGGCTCCACAAGGATGAAGAAGTAAAACAGGTTTTTACCAGGATTCAACCTTTCTCCGCTTCCGAGGTACAGTACTTTGGGGAGATTAGCTCACCACTTTGCACAAAATTTGCATTGCTAACCCACATCCTAGATAGGACTACAGGGTTTTCTGGTACTCATGGGAAACCTGAACGATACGAATTTTAGAAGACTCCGACATTACTTTCAAAACAGCTGGGGTGACAACTTTACCTGCTTCTTGGATCAGCATGAATTTTGTTTTGCACACAGGGTATGCCAGTACTTTTGTTGATTTTATTAATATTCACCTGAGGATATTTTTTTTCCCATTAATTTTGAGAGAATGGATGTGAAGGAAGGAGAAAGACAGACATCCAGGTGAAAATAGAGACACATCGTTTGTTGCCTCCTCCATGTGCCCCAACACAGTCCCTGAATTGATCTGTACCCAACTATGTACAATTGACGGGAAATCTCACCCAAAACACGTTGAAGCAAGAGATGACGACAATCACAGCCACGCCAGCCAGGGTAATGGCAATGCATTTGAAGTAAATGGTTCTTTTAAGGTCTGAAATCGGGTCATGTGCTTTTTCATTTAATATTTTCTTTCTGTATTCTTTTAATTTTATATTCTTTTGATTTCAGTGAGGAGGTGAGATGGAAACATCAATAATGATAACTATTGAATGACTATCTCTGCCACACCCCCAACTGGGTATTATCCAGTTCAACACTTGGGCATGTGCCCTTTTTCAAAAAAATATATTTTATTGATTTTTTTTTTTACAGTGAGGAAAGGAGAGGGATAGAAAGTTAGAAACATCGATCAGCTGCCTCCTGCACACCCCCTACTGGGAATGTGCCCGCAGCCAAGATACACGCCCTTGACCAGAATCAAACCTGGGACCCTTCAGTCCGCAGGCTGACACTTATTCACTGAGCCAAACGGGTTTCAGCCACATTCACATTCTTGTACAAAGTGTCATGTAACTAGCCTGAAATATCTTGCAGGTAGACATTTGCAGAGCAACAGCTAGTAGATCCTCATTTTGTGTCCCATCCTATGACCATGTTCCTCTCTTTGTGATTCCCCCCACACACCCACGTGGTGACTAATATATAAAAGCTATTTTCTCAGGTTCTAGGACATTTGCCCTGAAATTCATTTCACAGAATCATGCCCCCCCCACACACACACGCACAAATACAAGTAGGGGTTGTGCAAGAGGCAGTTGATGAGTGGTTCTCATCATTCATGTTTCTGTCTCTTTATCCCTCTCCCTCTATGAAATCCATTTTTTAAAAAAAGATGCTCTAACTGGTTTGGCTCAATGGATAGAGCTTCAGCCTGTTGACTGAAGGGTGCCAGGTTCCATTCCAGTGGGGAGTGTGCAGGAGGCATCTGGTCCACGTTTCTAACTCACTTTCCCTCTCCCTTTCTGTAAAAATAAAAAAAATACATATTTTGAAATAAGAGACATTCCGCCGAAACTGGTTTGGTTCAGAGGATAGAGCGTCGGCCTGTGGACTGAAGGGTCCCAGGTTCGATTCCTGTCAAGACCATGTATCTTGGCTGCAGGCACATACATCCCCAGTAGGGGGTGTGCAGGAGGCAAGCTGATTGTACCCTAGCAGGTTTGGCTGATTGGATAGAGCATCAACTTAGAGGCTGAAGGGTGCCGGGTTCGATTCTGTTCAAGGGCCCATGCCCGGGTTCCAGGCTCCACTCAAAGTGTGGGGCTTGCAGGAGGCAGCTGAACCATGATTCTCTCTCATCGATGTTTCTAACTCTCTATCCCTCTCCCTTCCTCTCTGTAAACAATCAATAAAATGTATTTAAAAATAAATATATATACATATACACACACAGCCTGTTGTACTGAAGCACAGACACCATGTGGCCTTGGAGTTGACATTGGAGGGGAGGGGCCACACCGACCCCGGAAGCAATCTGCAGGTCTTTGGGGTCAGAACGGAGCGTTTGCTGTGGTTAACCAGGCGCCAGCCCTCCCCTTCGGGGAGCAGCCCCCTCTACAGGCTTCCTCCAGGGGCAAAGTTCCTGGTTACTCTCCAGGGAGCAACCTGTGGCGTTTGGAGAGATGGGAACTACATTACCCAGAAAGCCGTGCGCTGAGCTGAGCCACTGAGAGGCCAGGGTAAAAGCATTTCCGCCCTCTGGGCCGGGACTTCCGGCATCGCCCTCCCGGCGGCCATATTGACGGCCTGTCAGCGTTTCGGCTGCCTTTTGGTCGCTGTGTGTGGGTTTTCGGGCGGCGGGAGGCAGACGGCGACACGGAGTCGCGGTCCCCGCCGCCGCCACACGCGAGGGCGAGGCCCGGCGACCCCGCGAGGGACCCGGATCAGGGCTGGACCAGGTCCCTCCTCGGCCGCCCGCCCCGCCCGCCCGCAGTGTCCAATGGCGGCGGCCGCGCAGAGGCGCCCGGCTGAGGTGAGCGCGTCTCCTAGCGCGTCTTCGCCATCCCCTCCCGCAGCCCCGGCCCCGGGCGCCCCCCTTATGGCGGGAAGCCGGTCGTGGCGGCGGCTGCGCGGCTGGTTGTGGGGGCGGAAGCGGCCCCGGGCCCCGAGGGGAAGGGGCGGTGGGCGCGGTCACGTGACCCCCGGACAGGGCGGCCTCTGAGGCTCGGGGAGTCGCGGGCGGAGGAGGCCCGGGGACGGGATGGCTGCGGGCAGAGCTCCTGCCTCTCCCTTCCGGCTCGGGGTCCCCGGAATGTGGGGGTGCGCTCTGAGGGGCGGGGGTTCCCGTGTAGCTGGGGGAGGGGGGGAGACCCGGCGCTCATGCGGCTTCTGTGCCGGGCGTGCAGCCCCTCAGGCCTGGGGTACGCGGGAGGGGTGCATGGAGGGAGGAGGAGGTGGCTGCTGGGGGGCCGCACACATCTGCAGGGGAGCTCCTGGGGGCGGACAGGGAAGCTGGGCCAGCCCCTTTCATGGTCCCGAGCGATGCAGAGTCCCGGGTTCAGGATTCTGGAGAAGGCTGCACACGCAGATGAATAGCGAGACTCAGGAAAATATTAATTTGGAAAATGGGGGCCAGGCAGTAGTTCAACTCTAGTGGCAGAACTACCCACTCACTCTAGCTTCACCATTCCTTTTTTTTTTTTTTTTAATATATTTTATTGATTTTTTACAGAGTGGAAGGGAGAGGGATAGAAAGTCAGAAGCATGGATGAGAGAGAGACATCGATCAGCTGCCTCTTGCACGCCCCCCCCCCCCCACTGGGGATGTGCCCGCAGCCAAGGTCCATACCCCTGACCGGAATCGAACCCAGAACCCTTCAGTCCGCAGGCCGACGCTCTATCCACTGAGCCAAACTGGTCCCGGCCACCATTCCTTTTATTAAGATTAAAATCACAAGATACAGCTGTCTACCCCAGACCGGAAACACCAGTTGAAGTCAATCAGTAGATCTTAGGTCTAACACATGGGGGCTGCTTCAGCCACCAACATCCCAGCTCCGACCCCTCAGAGCAATCAAGGTTGACCAGCCCTCCAAACTGCCTGTCCACAGCTCTGTATTATTAAAAACAACTAGTGGCCCAGTGCACAAAATTCGTGCACTGGTGGGGGGCAGTTAAGGGGGGCTGTCCCTTAGCCTGGCCTGCATCCTCTGTAATCTGGGACCCCTGTGGGATCGGGCCTAAATTGGCAGTCAGACAACCCCCTTGCAATCCGGGATTACTGGCTCTTAACTGCTCACCTACCTGCCTGCTTGATCTCCCCTAACCACTCGGCCTGCTGGCCTGCTTGCCCCCAACTGCACCCCCTTGCCACCTGGTCACTCCCAACTGCCCTCCCCTCCTGGCCTGATCACCCAAAACCGCCTCTGCCTCGGCCCCACCACCATGGCTTTGTCCGGAAGGACATCTGGAATGTCTGATGGTCTAATTAGCATATTACCCTTTCATTAATATAGATAGGATATGACATACTGCCATAACTATAATATATCTACCAGTGTTACCTATGAGAATACATACTTCATGGGATAGGAAGGCATCTAATACATTACATTGTATATGTTGTAAGTAGTAGGAAATACAATATTTGAAGCAATAATATACACCCTGTGACTTGCCTTCCTGATCTGGGAATGGTTCACAGGTCTTTGAACATTTCCTGGCCCCTAATGTATTTTTTTTATTTTTATTTTTTGGCATTCAGTGTAACTTTACTTACTGTTTATTTTACATAATTTGAGGTCTTTAATTTCTAACCACCAAAGATTCAAAGGACTATTTTTTCCATGAGTTTTAACATTAACATTAGTGAATTTGTGTATTCAGGGGTTTTTATTTTAAACATCTGAATTATTCACATTGTCATAGATCCTGAACTCATAAGTGTGGACCATGCACAGGCTGGCAGCAAGCCAGGAAGCAACTCTGCAAGCAAAGAGATGTTCTGTTTAAAGAGAAAAGTCATAGCATAACATTTAATTTCGACTTTAATTCATACGGCCAGGGACGTGAGGGACCGGCTTGGCTGCCCAGGTCCGGCGCATGAGGGACTGCCACTCGGCTCTGCAGGCCCCCACACAGCTGCAGAACAGGCGGCCGGGGACGTGGGGGACCGGTTGGGGGCAGGGCGGGAACATCCGTGTCTCCCAAGGCCCCCGGACACCAGCAGCCAGCCTCTTTGTGGGTGCTGGGCTTGGGGGGAGGGGGGGAGGAAGTGACTCCTGGGCCTCACACAGCGGCGGCCACCAGGGTATCCGCATGCTCCAGAGGCCAGCAGCCGGCTCCCTGTCATGAGCGCTGGGTTGGGGCGTGGACCCAAACTGCCGCTTGGCTTCAGAGCCCGCGACCCAGCGCCTGTGCCTGACGATCACAGCCCCGCCTCACTCCTGGCGCTCGTTACCCAAGGTGCCCCGGAAGCTCAGTTGCAGCCTAACATTCAGAGCAACCAACACGCGTGAGGGGATCCCATGGCATCAAATTCCCCTAACCGTCCCGAAGTCCCAGTAACTGTAAGGAGGGATCCCGCCGGCCCTTAAATAGTGTGCGGGCAGAGCTCTAAGCGTGCTTGCTTCTGCAGCACTGCGACCACGCCCCCGCTAGCCATGCCCGCTGGCGACGCCGCCTGTTCCTGATTGGCTGGTAGCGTAGTGGAGTTACGGTCAATTTGCATATTACTCTTTTATTAGATAGGATGATTGGCCTCCAGCACTCGAGTGCGTGGCTGTGGGTGCAGTGGGGACAGGAGGGGTGCAGGGTGCCCTCTACAGAAGGCTGTGCCTAGTTGGGGGAAGTGGGAGTTAGGGGCGCCGAGGACAAGCGTTGGGGACTGACTGAGCGGGGAAGCCTGAGCCTAGGCTTGGCGGTGCCTGGTCACACTCTGGAGACCCCAAGGGGAATGCATGCCATGATGGGGGGCCCTGCAAGCCAGGACCAGAGCTGGGTTCCATCTCTGTGTCCTCCCGCCTGATGTTGCTGAGGCAGAGCCTCAGGAATAAAGGGACCCTGAGGATAGAGCGGGCACCCCTGGCACCTATGCCCACCTGTGGAGTTCCTCTGAGGGGGGAGCTTTGGAGGAGGAGGGGTGAGGGGTGGACGCGTGGGGAGAGGGACTGTGGGTGCTCAGGCACAGAACGGTCACGGTTTCCTCTGCCCCCGTTCTTACAGGCCAGGGTGACCTTGGAGGATGTGGCCGTGCGTTTCTCCCGGGAAGAATGGCGGCTGGTGGACGAGGCTCAGAGACGCCTGTACCTGCGTGTGATGCTGGAGAACTTTGCCCTCGTATCCTCTCTGGGTAAGGCTCACGGCCTCACCGGTGACTTGGACTGGAATCTCCTCCTCTCCTCCTTCCATCCTTCCGGCCTGGCGGGGGACAGTGAGGGACCGGCTCTCCGAGGCCAACCAGGGCTTCTGCGGCCCTCTACTGGTCCTTCCACCTGGGCGGGATTCTGAGCGCTCATTACCCAAGGTGCCCCTGACACTCATTTGCATGCCCCAGGTGACAGGTCAGCCCCACACCTCAGTCACAGCCTAACTATCAGAGCAGCCTACATGCCAGCCTCTTGAGGGGATATCACGGCATCAGATTCCCCTAACCATCCCAAGGTCACCGCGAAAGGTCGAGACTCAGCCAACAGTAAGTGTAAGGAGAGAGGGATCTCGCTGGCCCTTAAGTCCCACGTGGGCAGAGCTTATGGCGTGGTGCTTGCTTACTTAGCACTGTGGCCACACCTCTGTCTGCTGGCCACGCCCCCTGCTCCTGATTGGCTGGTAGCGCAGCGGAGGTATGGTCAATTTGCATGTTACTCTTTTATTAGATAGGAAGGTCTGTAGTCACCACGCTCTTAATTACATTCTTAGGTTCTCAATCTTCCTAACGCCGCAACCCTTTAATGCAGTTCCTCATGCTGTGACCCCAACCGTAAAATTATTTTTGTTGCTACTTCATAAATGTAGTTTTGCTTCTGTTATGAATCGGAATGTAAACATCTCATGTGCAGGATTTCTCAGGCAACCCCTGTGAAAGAGTCGTTTGACCCTAAAGGGGGTTGATACCAACAGGTTGAGAACCACTGCTGTAAAGGAACACCTGTCCTCTTTTTTTTGTTTCGTTAATCCTCCCCTGAGGATATTTTTCCATTGCTTTTCAGAGAGAATAGCAGGGTGGGAGTGGTAAGGGGGAGGGAAACATTGATGTGAGGTCTCACATACACTGGTTGCCTCCAATATGCTCCCCAAGACCCTTTTGTGGCAGGGCTGACACTCTCTAAACACTGAGCCGTGCCAGCCAGGGCTGCCCATGTTGAATTGGATTGTTTGTTGCTATTTATGTTGTATATTTTAGCTCCCTTATGGGACAGCCTTTACGCATATTCTCTCACTTTTCCTTTCTCGTCACTGCTTTCTTGGTTAGTTTGACGTAGGTCCGCTCCTTTCGTGTCTCTCTTTGTTGTCTGCTGTCGGTGAGGTTCAAAAATCATTGCCAAAACCAACGTCAAGGAGCTTTAAATTTTCATGTGTCACATTTGAGGTTTTTAATGCATTTCGAATTAATTTTTGTGAGTGGCGTAAGGTAGGGCCCCAGTTTTTCTCTTGCAACTGCATGTCCAGTTTTCTCAACATTGTTTTTCATTGGTTTATTTTTATTTATTTATTTTTTTAATATGTTTTATTGATTTTTTTCACAGAGAGGAAGAGAGAGGGATAGAAAGTCAGAAACATCGATGAGAGAGAAACATCAATCAGCTGCCTCTTGCGCACCCCCTACTGGGGATGGGCCCGCAGCCACGGTACACGCCCTTGACCGGGATCGAACCCGGGACCTTTCAGTCTGCAGCCCGACGCTCTACCCACTGAGCCACACCGGCTTCGGCCGTTTGTTTATTTTTAAAGACAGAGCAAGTGAGAGAGAGAGGAAGTGAATGAGGAAGAGAAACATTTTCTCTTCCACTTATTTACACATTCATTGGTGGGTTCTTACATGGGCCCCGACCGGGGATTGAACCCACAACTTTGGCTTGTCTGGACAATGCTCTAACCAGCAGGCCAGGCTCCAACACTGTTTTGTTGAAGATACTATTTTCCCCTCACTTTAGGTTTTTGGCGTTCTTGTCAAAGAGCACTTGACCACATCTGTGGGTTTCTTTTCGGGCCGTCTGTGTTCCGTTAGACTGGCACGTTGGTGTGTCTGTCTGTGTTGGCTTTAATTCGTTTTCTAATATGGTTTTAATCATAAAGCTTCATGCCTGTAACTCTTCTGATGATCTCGTTTACCGCAGTCGCTTTGACGGTTAGAAATCATTTGTGGTTTGAACTTTAAGATTTGTTTTCTACTTCTGGTAAAAACTACACTGGATTTTGGTAGAGGGAGTGCACGGAATCATATTGCTTTTGTTGGTAGAGATATTTTAACAATAATAATTCTTTCGGTGCAAGAACATATAGGATGTGTTTTCATTAATTTGAGTCTTCAGTTCTTTTCATCAGTTGCCATACAGTTTTCAGAGTCCAGATCTTTTCCCTTCTTTAGTAAACTTATTGCTAGATATTTTATTGTTTTTAATGGTTTTATTAATGAGATTGATTTATAACTTCCTTAGTCAGACATTTTATTGTTGGTGTATAGATGCGACTGCCTTGTGTGTGGATTTAGAATTCTGCAAAGTTGCTGGGCTTTCTTATTCCCGCTGGAGGTGTTTTGGTGGAGTTTTTAGTTTGTCTTTCATGTGAGACTGGAGGCCTGGCGCACGAAGTTCGTGTGCAGGCACCATCCCGAGGCCGGACCTGTGATCAGGAGCGTCTTCCCCAGCGGCCTGCAGCCGGCCCCGCCCCCTGCCGCCACCCATCCCTGGTTCCTTATCCGCCCTCTAGTGATCAGCGCTCGATGGCCTGGCGAAGGGACCAGGAGGTCTGCTGTTCCCACTTGCTGGCCCCGCCCCCTCCTCGGGCGGCCATCAGGCGATCGGGGCCTGCCAGCCTGGGCAAGGTGCCAGAGGTGGTCAGTGCACCTCCTAGCGACTGCTCTAGCAGTCCTTCTGGTCATTCTGCCGTTAGGGTCAATTTGCATATTACCCCTTTATTATGTAGGATAATGTCAGCTGCAAACACAGGCAGTTTTACTGTGTGTGTGTGTGTGTGTGCAAGGGAGAGGAGAGGGAGAAATATCAATGATGAGAGGGAGTCATTTTGTTCAGTTGCCTCCTGCCTCTCCCCCTAAGGGGACTTAGCCTGTTACCTGATCACGTGCCCCGACTGGGAATTGAACTGTGACCTGCTGGTTCCAAGGCTGATGCCCGACCACTGGGCAACACTGGCCAGGCAGCTTTAAATGTCCTTAAATCTTCATTCAAGAATGTTTTCTCCGTTGATTTCTAAAAAGAATGAAAGAGAAGGAGGGGAGAGAGAAACATCGATGTGAGAGAGACGCATTGACCCGGTTACCTCCCGCACTGGTGGGCTGTGTACCCACAACCTAGGCTTCTAACCTTGACCAGGAAGTGATCCTGTGACCCCTTCTTCCAAGGGCCGAGGCTCTAATCACATAAAACGTGGGCTAGGGTGATTTTTATTTAATTTTGTGAGGAAAGGGAGCAATTGAAAGAGAAAAGGGAGATGGTGAAACTTCAAGTTATTGTTCCACTTATTTATGCACTAGAGGCCCGGAGCATGAAATTTCATGCACTGGGGGGGGGGGGGTGCAGTCAGTCAGCCGTCTTGCAGTCTGGGACCCTTGGCTCCTTACTACACCCCTGCAGCAGAGGCAGGAGAGGCTCCCCACCCCCGCCGCTGCACGCGCTAGCCATCAGCCTGGCTCCTGGCTGAGCGGCACAACCCCCCTGTGTTTTATGCTCCATGGGTTGGTGGTGTGTCTTCGTTGTGTTCTTGAGAATTCTAAGGGCAGATGTTACCTGTAAAGAGCTGCCTTCATGTTTGGTTGTTGGGCACAAAAGCTGGTTTTCTCCACCACATGCTGACATCACTCCCCTGGATGTGCGTCTGGGCATGCTGTGTGCTGGGTTACTCTGAACAGACCGCCCCACTCACACGCTCTGTTTTTCCTGCTGTCGTCCCCGTTGTCTGCAGCTGCCCTGCCGGGGCTTTTCGGGAGGAGTCCTTTCTGCACGTGTCACAGCCGGGGCTCTGTCTAGCCACGGCCGAGTGAGTCACGGGGTGTGTTCCGAGTGACCGGCAGTTGGAAAGATTGTGTTGTCAGGACATTGTTCAGATCACACTGCAGACAGTCTGCTCAGCCGGAGGGTCTGTGTCAGTGCCAGTAGCCAAACCCATCTCTCCTCCTCTTCTCCCAGCTTTGGCGCTTCACCCTGTCCACTGCGGTTTCTAGCCCACAGACGTTTCCCCCTCCCTCGACTCCCATCCCACCTGCCCTCTTACCACTCTTTCCTCAGTGCTCCTCAACAGTGCCCTCACAGATTGTGCTGTGAGATGTTGAAAATCTCTCTGTTGACCTTGAACAGCAGCTAATATGTTACATTTGTATAGCAATGGGCTGACATGCATGCTTCTACCCAGCTTTGCAAAAGATAGGCAGGAATGTGGTGGCATAGACAATGCGTTGTATGCTATGCCTCTCTTTGTTGTGTCAGACCCATATCCTCTCCCTGGTTGTGGGTTCACCATTTTCTGACCTTAGAAACCTAGTAGCACAAAGTATTCAGCCATCCTTCAACAGAATGTTCTTCCTTTGCAAAGCATTTCATATATAGATGTGTTTCTCCTCTCCCTTCCCTTTGGTGAGCATGTGATTCAAAAGCATTTCTCTGTGTTCAGGTTGCTGCTGTGGAGCAGACGATGTGGAAGCACACAGTCAACGGAGGGTTTCTGTTGGCGTGTCGCAGGAGAGGAATCCCAAGGCAGCCTCCTCTTCCCAGAAGAGACACCCCTGTGAGCATTGCGGGCCGGTCTTGAGAGACATTTTCCACTTGGTCGAGCAGCAGGGAACACAAGGCTGCCAGAAACTGCTGAGGTGTGGGGCGTGCGCAAAACGGTTTTATTTCAGTGTACACTGTACCCAGTCTAAGGAGCATCATGTGGAAGAGGGACCCTTCAGAAGTAGTGCACACAAGGCCTCGTTTGCAAAGAGCTGCAGCATCTACATGTCAGAGAAGACCTTTACCTCTGATCAGAATGAAAGGAACATCGTGCCCAGCTTGGGACGTCAGCAACCGCTGACTCAGAAAGCAGAGGGGCCAAAGGAGGGCACCCCGTGGGAAGCATCTTCACAAAGCGGAACAAGCCTTGACCCTCCCGGGAAATGCCAAAAAGCCTTTAAAGGCAAACGCCTGCTTGTTCGGGACCCGGATGTCGTTCCTGCAAGACAGTGTTTTGTGTGCAGTGAGTGTGGGAAAACGTTCAGGTACAAGTCCTCATTGGCTAGGCACTGCAGAATCTACACTGGAAAAGGCATTTCTGTGTGCGGCAAAAGTGGAAAAGCCTTTAGTAGAAGCTCAACCCTCAGTCAGCATCGAAAAATTTATGCATGTCCAAGGCAGTACAGATGCAGCAAATGTGGAAAATCCTTAAGCCGCAAAACTGTCCTCATTAATACCCAGGAACAACACAGTGGCGGAAACAGTTACGTCTGCAGTACGTGTACGCAACTGTTTAGTCATCGTTCGGTGTCCATTGAGTACCCGAACGCTCAAGTGCGAGAAAAACCTTATAAGTGTAAGGACTGTGCAAAGTCATTTACCTCTGTCGCTGCACTTCGTTACCATCAGAACTCTCACACAGGGGAAAGACCTTATAGGTGCAGTGATTGTGGGAAATCTTACATCTCTAGGTCTGCCCTTCGTTATCATCAGAAAGTTCACACTGGAGAAAAGCCTTACGAATGTAGTGAGTGTGGGAAGTCCTTTACCCAAAGAAGTCACCTCCTTAGACACCTTAGAGGTCATTTAGGGTACAGACCTTATAAGTGTGCTGAATGTGGGCAATCTTTTACCAGTAGTTCTAGCCTCCGTTGCCATCATAGAATTCACACTGGAGAAAGGCCTTATAACTGCAGCGAGTGTGGGAACGCCTTTAAGGATAGGTGGACACTTGTTAAACACCAGAGAATTCACACAGGGGAAAGGCCTCATGAGTGCAGTGAATGTGGCAAATCTTTCATCTCTACATCTGAATTCCATTGTCATCAGAAAACTCACTCCGGAGAAAGGCCTTATGAGTGCAAGGAATGTGGAAAATCCTTTATTCAAAAATATAACCTCATTTTACACCAGAGAGTACACACGGGAGAAAAACCGTACGTGTGCTCTGAATGTGGGAAATCCTTTACTTCCAGCTCCAGCTTCTCCTATCACCTGGGAACTCATGCGGGAAAAAGGCCTTATGAATGCAACCAATGTGGGAAATCCTTTACATCTAGTTCCACCCTAAGTTACCATCAGAGAGTTCACACGGGAGAAAGACCTTACAAATGCAGTCAGTGTGGGAAATCTTTTTCTTTTAGCTCGAGCCTCCGTTATCATCTCAGAGTGCACACCGGAGAAAGGCCCTATGAGTGCAGTGAATGTGGGAAATCTTTTAACAATAAGTCGACACTCATTAAACACCAGAGAGTTCACACAGGAGAAAAACCTTATGTGTGCACGCAATGTGGAAAATCCTTTATATACAGCTCAAGCCTCCGTTACCATCACCGAATACACACTGGAGAAAGGCCGTATGAGTGCAGTGAATGTGGGAAATCATTTAACCATAGGTCGATACTCATTCGACACCAGAGAATTCACACAGGGGAAAGACCTCACGTGTGCACGCAATGTGGAAAACACTTTTCCTTTAAGTCTGGCCTCTCCTGTCATCTGAAAACTCATCGGGGAGAAGGGCACAACGAATATGGGAAATGCTTTGTATCTAGTTCCACCCGCAGTTACCGTCAGCGAGTTCACGCTGGTGAAAAGCTTTATGAATGTGGTGAATGTGGGAAATCCTTTACCCAAAAGTACCCTCTCCGTGTCCACCAGAGACTTCACACTGGAGAAAAGCCCTACGAGTGTGGTGATTGTGGGAAGTCTTTTCCCTGTAAGTACAGACTTCGTTTTCACCAGAAAGTTCACACTGGAGAAAAGCCTCACCAGTGTGGTGAGTGTGGGAAATCTTTCACCACGCTCTACAGTCTTCAGCGTCACCGGAGAGTACACGCTCGAGAAGAGCCGTACGAGTGCAGGGAGTGTGGGAAATGTTTTCAACATCAGTGGCTCCTCGTTCAACACCACCAGGTTCATTCTGGAGAGAAACCTTACGAATGCAGTGAATGTGGGAGACCTTTCACCACCGTCTATGGTCTTCGTTATCATCGGAGATTACACACGGGAGAAGGAACGTTCGAGTGCGGTGAGTGTGGGAAATCCTTCACCAGAATGTCCCACCTCCGTCGTCATCAGAGAGTTCACACCGGGGAAAAGCCTTACGAGTGCGGTGAATGCGGGAAATGTTTTACCAGGAAAACCGATCTTCATCGTCACCAGAGAGTTCACACTGGAGAAAGGCCCCGTTAGTGCGATGGGTTTCACGGGAAAGGTTTTACCTATAACTCGGACGCCGTTATCAAGATTCTCACTGAAGAAAGACCTTATGAAATCACCGATTGTAGGAAATCTCACGACAAGCGCTCTTCTTCGTATATGTCAGAGAACACACAGCAGAAATGCTTTTTGAGTGCTGTGAGTCTGATTAATCTATTAGCCAAAATTCTATTGCTGGGCACATGAGATGTGTAGGAAATGTTTCTTGTTCCGTGTTAACACTGAAGGAAACAGGCTTCTGTTGTCTGACTTGTATCCTGTAAATTCTGTCCTCAACAGTAGGGAAGAGTCTCCATAATTTTAGTTCAGTGGGAAACGGACACTTACACTTTATAGCCTGCCCAGAGTTTAGTGCAGATGTATGTCACTGCAAATATCTCTGACAGAATCCGTATGACCTGAACCAGCACTTAGCAGGTGCCCCCATTTTCATCTTGACCATCCTACTGTCTTCAGGGAAACTGAATTTGTCCCCTTATTGGAGGAAATTAGGTATAACCTGAACCCTTATGAGTCTGTTTGAGGCATGGACCTCACACGTTGTCTGTCCCCAGAGGACATCATCTGAATTCAGCTTGAAGCTTCCAAAGAACACTTTTTTTTTTTAGGGACATAAATTACCTAGATATCGCTGGTGGATATTTCCAGTGGCAAAGTCTCCATGAGAAGACTGGATGTGTCCATGTCATTTTGGTTGTGGACATAATAAAGGCCTTTTTGTTTTAGTCCTCTTTAATTTTGGATGTTTTCTTTGTGGGATGTCTTGGCAGCATATGTGAGCTCTACAACCATGAAGAATTTAAACAATTTTTACCAGGGTCTCAGCCTTTGTCTGCTCCCGAGGGTAGAGTTTGGTGGGGGAAGTTAGCTTACAAACTTTTCACCAAATTTGCATTGCTAGCCACATTCTTCCAGGAGAGATGCAGGGTTTTCTGGTGCTCCTATGAAGCCTGAATGCTATGAGGTTTGTTTTTTTTTTGGTTTTTTTTTATGAGTTTTAGAAGATTCAGCACTTTCAAACTTTAGATTGGGTGACAACCTACTTCTATAGTCAGCATGAATTTTTTTTTTTTTTTTTTTTTTTTTTGCCCACCCAGGGTATGTGTGCTAGTCCTTTTTTTGTTGTTAATCTTCACCCCCAGGATATTTTTCTTTCTATTGATTTCTAGAGAGAGTCAAAGCGAGGGGATGAGAGAGACCCATCCATTGAGTGCCTTCTGCATGTCTCCCAACAGGGGCCAGGGATTGAACCTGCCACCCAGGTATGTGCAGTGGCCTGGGAATCTAACCTGAGACATTGACGTGCAGGTCAAAGGTCTAATTTCAGCCACACAAGCCAGAGCTACATCAGTCCATTGGAAGGGAACTGCACTTTCAGGTCCTACTATGGACCACCTGTCTTTTTTTTTTTTTAAATGTATTTTATTGATTTTTTACAGAGCAGAAGGGAGAGGGACAGAAAGTCAGAAACATCGATGAGAGAGAGACATCGATCAGCTGCCTCTTGCACGCCCCCTACTGGGGATGTGCCGCAGCCAAGGTGCATGCCCCTGACCGGAATCGAACCCGGGACCCTTCAGTCCGCAGGCCGACGCTCTATCCACTGAGCCACACCGGTCTCGGCTGGACCACCTGTCTTAATGTCTTCAGTTTCATTGGTGGTTGGAGAATACTGCAGCCAGCTACATGGAATCTGCGTCTTCTTCCATGTGCATCCACAAGAGATTTCCGTGGAAAAGGTGGCGGGACCAGCATCTTCACGAATCGGAGTCTCCAGCCACGTTTATCTTCTGTGGTCAAGTCCCTGTCGTGTAAAACTCTCTTAGTTTTCCTGATGTTCAGACCACTCGGGCAGGAAGTAGATACAGAAAAGTGGTACCCTTAACCAGTTTGCCTCAGTGGATACAGCCCTGCAGACTCAAGGGGTCCCAGGTTTGATTTCGCTCAAGGGTCAAAACGGAGGTTATAATTTTTATTTTTATTTTTTTCCTGTGGTTAAACCAAGATCAACATCGATCAGCTGCCTCCTGCACACCTGCCACTGGGGGGGTGCGCTCGCAACCAAGGTACAAGCCCTTGACTGTAATCGAACCCAGGACCTTCGAGTCCGCTGGCCGATGCTCTATCCACTGAGCCAAACCGGTTAGGGCTCTTAAGGGATTCAGGGACGGAAAGCAGCCCATGGAGGAAAACTGAAGGGTCAACATTCAGAATTGTTCTGAAGCACGGATCACACCTGGACTTGCAGTTGACGTCTTAGGGGGACGGGGCAAGCACAGTCTTGGGGTCCTGAACCCGCAACCAATCTCCAGGTAGACAGGCTCGAAATGGAGGTTTTAATTTTTATTTTTTTTTCCTGTAGTCAACCAAGAGCAAGAAGCCCTTTCATCCAGAGAACAGCATCGCGTTACAGACTCCGCCCAGGTGCAAATGATCCCAGTAACTCGCAATTGGAGAACTCTGCGGCCTCCGGAGCCCTGGGAACGACATTACCCAGAAGACAGTGCGCGGTAGTCGAGCCAATGATAGATCTAGATGGAAGCATTTCCCCGAGTTAAGGCGGGACTTCCTACTTGGGGCCAGACTGCTGATGGCTGCCCTTGGGTCGCTGGGTGTGTTTGTTTTTTTAAATTTATACTTTTATTGATTTGAGAGGGAAAAGGAGTGATAGAAACATCCATGATGTGAGAGAATCATTGATTGGCTGCCTCCTGCACGCCCCCTACTGGGGATGGAGCCAGCAACCAGGGCATGTGCCCTTGACCAGGACTCAAACCTGGGACCTTTCAGTCCCCAAGTTGGCTGGAGCTCTATCCACTGAGCCAAACCAGCGAGGGCAGTGGTCAGCAAACTGCGGCTCGAGAGCCACATGCGGCTCTTTGGCCCCCTTGAGCGTGGCTCTTCCACAAAACGCCACGTGCAGGCGCGCGTGTACGGTGCGATTGGAACTTCGTGACCTGCATGCACAGAGGTCAGTTTTCGGCTCTCGAAATAAATTTCAATTGTTCTGTTGACGTTTGGCTCTGTTGACTAAGGAGTTTGCCGACCCCGAGCTAGGACATCTGAGTTCCTTTTTCTTTTTTTTAAAATATATTTTATCGATTTTTTTTTTTCTTTTTACAGACAGGAAAGGGAGAGGGATAGAGAGTTAGAAACATCGATGAGAGAGAAGCATCATCCATAAACTGCCTCCTGGACACCTCCTACTGGGGATGTGCCCACAGCCAATGTACATCCCCTTGACCAGAATCGAACCTGGGACCTTTCCGGTCAGGCCTCTCTGTTTATTTTTAAGAAATTTTAAAATTCATTTCACGCCGAGACCAGTTTGGCCCAGTGGATAGAGCGTTGGCCTGTGGACTGAAAGGTCCCGGGTTCGATTCCGGTCAAGGGCATGTACCTTGGCTGCGGGCACATCACCAGTAGGGGGCGTGCAAGGGGCAGCTGATCAATGTTTCTGACTTTTCTATCCCTCTCCCTTCCGCTCTGTAAAAAATCAATAAAAAATATATTTAAAAAAATAATAATAAAATAAAAATAAATAAAATTCATTTCTCTTGGGACCCCAGAGTCCACACAGGCTGATGCTCTATCCACGGAGCCAAACCAGGTTAGGGTTTGAGTTTTTTTTCTTATCCAAATTCAAATAGGTTGCTGAACTGAGGAAAATGTTGCCACCTGGTGTCCATTTGCCACCAAGCGCTCTAGCCAGTTCATTTACCTCAAAGAGGGCTTCCTAGGATTTACATAATATTTTGAAAGTTCATATTTCTATATTTTTACGTATTCATTTTAGAGAGGAACATTGACGTTTTTGTTTTTTGTTGTTAAACCGTATTGTTTTAATCCTCAGCCCGGGATATGTTCATTGAAATTTGGAGATGGTGCCGAGACCGGTTTGGCTCAGTGGATAGAGCGTCGGACTGCGGACTGAAGGGTCCCGGGTTCGATTCCGGTCAAGGGCATGTACCTTGGCTGTGGGCACATCCCCAGTGGGGGGCGTGCAAGAGGCGGCTGATGGATGTTTCTCTCTCATCGATGTTTCTGACTTTCTATCCCTCTCCCTTCTGCTCTGTAAAAAATGAATAAAAATATATATTTTTTAAAAATTTGGACATGGTAAGGGACAGAGAAATATTTTGTCGTTGACTTCCCTATGTGCCCCAACAGGAGGCTGCCTCAACCACAGGAGCCGCTCCTCCAGGGCTTGTCCCACTGACTGATGCGTTCACCGGGCGGTTCTCGTGTGCGCCCCTGACCTTGGCGTGTGGGGGTGACACTCTAACCGAGGTACCCAGCTAACGTGAATTTTTTTATTTATTGTCTTTAGAGAGAGTAAAAGAGAGAAACATCAATTGGTGGTTCCGTTCCTTTATATATTTTTCATTGTTTGATGCTTGTATGTGCCCTGAGGTCTAAACCACAATACTGGTTTTATCAGGATGGTGCTCGACGTAACTGAGATCACCTGGCCGAAATCGATGCACAGTGTTAAGAACCTCAACAGGAACCGGTTTGGCTCAGCGGCTAGAGCGTCAGCCTGTGGACTGAAGGGTCCCGGGTTCGATTTCGGTCAAGGGCATGGACCTTGGCTGTGGGCACATCTCCAGTGGAGGGTGTGCAGGAGGCAGCTGGTCGATGTTTCTCTCTCATCGATGTTTCTGACTATTCCTCTCCCTCTCTGTAAAAAAAAAAAAAAAATTCAGCCGAAACCGGTTTGGCTCAGTGGTAGAGCGTTGGCCTTTGGACTGAAAGGTCCCGGGTTCGATTCCGGTCAAGGGCATGTACCTTGGCTGCGGGCACATCTCCAGTAGGGGGTGTGCAAGAAGCAGCTGATCAATGTTTGTCTCTCATCGATGTTTCTGACTTTCTATCTCTCTCTCTTCCTCTCTGTAAAAAATCAATAAAATATATTTTAAAAAAAAAGAAAAAAAAATTCAGTAAATATATATATATTTTTTAAAGAAAAAGCAAATTATGCTCGAAGAAAAAGAAAGAGGAATGCCATTCGCTGCCTGTGGTTTTCTGTTTAAAAGGCAGCCTGTGGCCGAGACCGGTTTGGCCCAGTGGATAGAGCATCGGACTGTGGACTGAAGGGTCCCGGGTTCGATTCCGGCCAAGGGCATGTACCTTGGCTGCGGGCACATCCCCAGTGGGGGTCGTGCAAGAGGCAGCTGATCGATGTCTCTCTCTCATCGATGTTTCTGACTTTCTATCCCTCTCCCTTCCGCTCTGTAAAAAAATCAATAAAATATATTTAAAAAAATAAATAAAAATAAAAGGCAGCCTGTGGTGCCCAGCTGGTGTGACGTGACTCAGCGGTTGAACTTGGACCCTTGAGTGAGGAGGTCAAGGTTCAATTCCTGGCCAGGCCACAGGGTCGGGTTGCGGCTCCATATGCCCAGGCGGGGCCTTGCAGCAGGCAGCCGGTCCATGATCCTCTGTCATCACTGAAGCTTCTCCCCCCTGCCCTCCTCTTTCTGAAGTGAACGTGCATGTTTTTTAAATGAGCCCTTTGTGCGGCCCAGTCGGCCGAGTGAGGTCCCCCCATGCGAGAGACCCCCCCCCCCCCATTTCCATTCTGGTCGGGGTGCCTGCCCTGGGCTCAGCTGGGTGGGTCCCAGGAAGTGGCAAGGAAGAGTTTGTCTCAGCGATGTTCCACCCCTTCCTTCCATCTCTCTCTAAAATCAATTAAATCATTGATGCTTCTCTCTCCTCCCCGTCTCTAAATTCAATTAAAAAAAAATTTTTTTTTAAATAAGAAAAAAAAAATTCAGTGGAGTAAATCTGAACGTCCAATTAATTGTCTTTGAGCGATTCAGAAATGGAAAGCAACCCACCTAGGAAAACTGAAGGGTTCTGTTCAGAATTGTTCTGAAGCAGGGATCACAAACAGACTTGCCGTTGATGTCTTAGGGGACGGGGCGCACACAGTCTTGGGGTCCTCAACCCGCAACCAATCTCCAGGTAGATAGGGTCAGATTTTTTTTTTCCTTTTTTTCTGTAGTTAACCGAGAGCAAGAAGCCCTTTCATCCAGAGAACAGCATCGCGTTACAGACTCCACCCAGGTGCAAATGATCCCAGTAACTCGCAAATTGGGAGAACTCTGCGGCCTCCGGAGCCCTGGGAACGACATTACCCAGAAGACAGTGCGCGGAGTCGAGCCAATGATAGATCTAGATGAGAGCATTTGGCTCAGTGCTGGAAGCCAATCATTGTTTGGATGGTGGAGAGCTGATGGAGGGGGAAGTTTGGCGGGCTGGTTGACCTTGACTGCTCTGAGGCTTCGGAGCTGGTTACTGGATGTTGGTGGTTGAAGCAGCCCCTACCTGTCAGTGCCAAGATTTTTACGGGTGTTTCCTGGCTGGGGGAGACGGGTGTATCTTATGATTTTAACCGTAATAAAAGGAGCGGTGAGGCCAGAGCTGGCAGTCGTTCGCCCACTAGAGTTGGACTTCCACCTGGCCCCCATTTTTCCAAATTAGTTTTTCTAAGACTCTTTGTGTGCGGCCTTCTCCAGAAACCCGAACCCTGAACCGGGGACCCTGAATCACAGAGGACATGAAAGGGGGTTCCCACATTTGGTGCCCACCCAGAGACGCCACAGCTCAGTGGATGGAGCGTAGGCTGGGTGCGATTCCGGTCAAGGGCATGGACCTTGGTTGCGGGCGCGTCCCCAATAGGGAGTGTGCGGGAGGCAGCTGGTGCATGTTTCTAGCTCTCTATCCATCTCCCTTCCTTTCTGTAAAAAATAATAATAGTAATTTCCCTGAGTTAGGGTGGGACTTCCTGCTTGTTCTACTTGGGGCCAGACTTCTGATGGCTGCCTTTTGAGTTGTTGTGTGGGTGTTTTTAAACTTATATTCTTATTAGCCTCGGAGAGGAAGTGAGAGCGGGAGATAATAGAAACATCTGAATCATTGAGCAGCTGCCTCCGACACATGCCCCAGTGGGGGTTGAGCCTACCACCCCGGCACTTGTCCCTTGACACAATCCAATCGGGGACCCCCTCAGTCCACGGGCTAATAGTGCTCTATCCACGGGAGCAACACTGGCTACGCTCACTGTGCGGGCTTTTGAGGTGACACAACCGAGAAGCTGTCGAGGAGTTCGTGGTCCCAGCCGCACAGACATAGGGGTGAGGCTCGCTTCACAGCTTCTTGTTTTTTTTTTGGACAAAGTAACTCACGGGACAACGGGATCCTGGGACCAGTGGCTCACTCTGGAGAGGGGTCGGGATTAAAGAGTGAAGGTGGCAGGAGAGGGGGACTTCCGACCCTCACTTCACTTTGTTTATACATCAGTGACTGTGGAAGGGTGTTCCCAGGCTTGTTCAAAGCCTTTGTAGAAGGAGCAGCCAGTCAATTAAAAGGAATTAAATTATAGTAAATTAGAGACAGGTGTGGAAATATTAAAACAAACAAACAAAAAACAGCAGCACCCGGGAAGAACAAGGAAGGAATCCTGAGGAACCAGAGAGTTCACGTTTAAGAGAAAGGGGATTTTTATTACAGCTGGAAGATGTTCCCCAGACAAGAAGAACAGAAGAAAAAAAAAATGTTCTTGTCCCAGGAGCTCCTTGGCCTGGAGTTTCAGACCAGGCCTATAAATCACAGTGCCAGAAGCAGTGTGCTGGAGACTTACTTTCACATCTTAAATTTATTTGTTATTGCTGACAGTATAACAGATGTCTCCCACACACCCCTTTAGACCCTCCGCCCCGCCCACCTCTACCCCCACCCTTACTCTAAGATGTCAAACTGTCCCATGCGTCAGAACGCATTTCCTGCTTGCTTTGTTCATGGGATCCCACCTGTAAGATCACGTGACAGTTGGCTTCATCTAACCGCTTTACTTCACTTAGCATCAAGACCTCCGCGTCTATCTGTGCTGCCAAGAGGTCTTCCTTTCCCACAGCCCCATAGTATTCCACTGTGTAAATATGCCACAGCTTTAACCATTCCTCTACTGGTGGGCACTTGGGGCCCTTGGAAGACCTTAACTGCTGCAAATAACGCTAGGAACACAGAGGCGTTATGTTTTGTTTTGTTTTTTCTTGCTGTTTCGGGACTCCCGGAAATGGGGCGGCTGTGTCCAACAGCAGTTTCGTTTCTACTTTTTTAGGAGACTTCGCCCCATTTCCAAGCGACTGCACTGTGTGCAATCCCACCAGCAGGGCACCCAGCCTAGTAGGTGTGAGGCGGTACCTCATTACAGTGAGCTGGACCACTCTTTCGCGTTTATAACAGGGGGCCCCGGTGCACAAACCTGTGCGCCTTGAGAGGAACTGTGGGGCCATGAGGCTGCAGAGGGCCCAGGGCCAGGTTTCGGGGCATCCTCCCGTGCCCCTGCCCTATGACGGCTCACACCCAATGACGGAGCCGGCCTTGTCTGCACCCGCAGGTGCGAGCAGCAGCAGCTGCCAGGCCCCATTGCCCTCCAGGGGTAGGGGGGGAAGATGGAGAAGCCCTCAGGGGTGATCAGGTCCAGCAGCCGCCACCGGCACCCCCTGATGGCCCCGAGTGATCAGGGCCTGCACTGGGGCCCAGGAGCAGCTGCAAATGATTTCCGGTAACCACAAGGCTCCCCCTGATGACAGTGACCCAGTGGCCCACCTTCTCCCCCATCCCGCTGCAGCCAACACCTGCCACGTTCTGCGTGGACCCCCTGGTAGTCAATGGACATCGTAGTGACCAGTTATTCCACCATTCCATCTACTGGGATTATTAGCCTTTTATTAGATAGGATATTGGTCACCTTGGGATAAATCTCTATTTCGGCCCTTTGGCCATTTTCTTGAATTGGACCGTCTTCCTTTTGTTGAATGAAGAGTTCTATCTTTGTCAGGAGCCAGTGACCAGGGATGTGAATTGACCCACAGTGGAGTAAGACTTCTATAATTTCTAGAAAACGTTTTCTACTCCTGTCATACGTTGGTTTAGTTATTCTCATAGTAATAATTTTTTTTTTTTTAAATCCTCAATAGAGGGTATTTTTTTCCCATTGGTTTTTAGAGCGGAAGGTTGGGAGGGGAAAAAAAGGAGAGGACCATCAGTATGAGACACAGGGATTGCTTTTCCCAGAAGCCTCGATTGGGACTGGGGATGGAACCTGTGACCCAGGTGATGGAACCTGCCCGCTGTCCTCACTAGCAGAGAGGTGTTGACAAGGGACCAGCAAGGCTGGGGACCTCGAGTTCTGAAAGGTCAGAACTGAAGACAATGGCAGCTGAAGCAACTTCCACCTTTTACTTTTATGTAAATCCTTGCTGATTGGCTGTTATTGGAATCACCTGCCTCAACGCTAGGGCTGTCTCCCAAAACCTGAACAGAAGGGAATGGCAAGGCCAGAGCGAAGCTGAGTCCTTCCTCTTGAGCTTGGGCTCCCATCTGGCCCCCAATCCCCAAATTTGTATTTTCTTATCCAGTCTCTTCCATTTGGGTGTGGCCTCCTCCAGAACCCGAGCCCTGAATCTGAACCATGCAGGATATTGGGGGGGGATGGGGGGGACGGGGGGCATTTGCACCCAGGTACCTGCCCTTGACAGGGAATCAAACCTGCTACCTTTCTGGTGCATAGGCCACACTGGTTTGGGCAACACACATTTCGGGTATATATATATTACTGTTTGAAAACATGATTATTGCACATTTCGTAGACTGCAGTGAGGTAGAGCGTAAACAATTTTTACGTGCGTGGTGAACCACTAAACGTGTGGGACTGGCATTGTTAACGTTGTTCTAGAACCAAATACTTTTTGTCTCCCCCGAATGCGTGTATGGCACACCTCCGATTTCCTTAACTTGTTCTCCTTCGATCCTAGCCGCACCGCCGCACAGGCAGAGCTGAGACTTCCGACTGCTTTAGGCACAGATGCTACGAAATAGCAGTGTCATTTTTGTTAACTTTGCATAGTGAGTTCAACTATTAGAAAGTTTCTCATCCAATATAATTTTTACCCACTGGAATTCTGTCTGCTCTGCCAGCGGTCATTGAACGTATTTGGTTGATAATTAAATAGGCTAAATTATTTTGTGAGCTGTTGTGACGTGTCCGCATTCTACAAAACTTTTATCAGGATGTTCGCACTTATTAAATAGAAGTAACCTCTAAGTTTTCCTAACTTTATGTTTACCCAAAGTACATTTTTATACATAAAGAGCGAGCATAATAACCTGGTTTTGGTTTGCTATATTCACGATGTCTTTTGGCCCTTGGGGGTCTGACTCAAGAATCAGAGCACCGCCCCACATTCCGAATTATCTCAGGCAGATCCTCGTCAAAGGCATGCACCTAGGGTGCAGTTTGGTCCCTGGCACCTAAATTGTAGTATGTGTAGGAGCCAACCCATCCAATCTGTCTCTCCTCCTCCCTTCCACTTTCTCTAAAACCCAATGGGAAAAAATAAGGCCTCGAATGTTTTACAAGGCATAGCAATGAGTTAGTAGGCAGTTCCAAGTTTATGAACTGCAAGCTGGTAAATTTCATCACAAGTATCACGTGAGACCAACACATCCCTGGAACCGGTAGTCATTTCTCTGTAAGCTTGAGGCAGAAGTCAGGATATTCGCTGAAATCCATGTCCAAATTAGTCTTAAAGGGAAAGCTGACTCCTGAGGGTTTGGTAATTACTAGATTGCTACAATATATGAAACCAGAGGTCAGCTTCCCACAACACATCACACCATGACTATTGCAAAAATTCTAAGGACACGGCAGTGGGAAAAGGTTAAGAACTTTAGCCAGAAAAATCTAGGAAGGGCCCTGGCCAATCAGAAAGCATAATGTATCTACACGCGCTTCTCACAAATGAAACTTACGGGGAATCTATCCACAGTACATACTCGGACGCATGAATCTCAGGTTGGACAAATGAGTTCTGAGTGAATTTCCTCTGGGGCTTTTCCACTGAACAGATTGCACCTCTCCAGCACTTCTAAGGCCTTTCCCTCATGTGAACTCTCTGATGCTGAGATAGCGTAGATTTCCGTATAAAAAGTTTCCCACACTCACTGCACTCATAAGGCCTTTCCCCAGTGTGCCCTCTGCGGTGCTGACTGAACTGAGAACTATCCCTGAACAATTTCCCACACTCACTGCATTCATAAGGCCTTTCCCCGGTGTGAACTCGACGATGGTAACGAAGTTTGGAACTACAGATGAAAGATTTCCCACACTCGCTGCACTCGAAAGGCCTTTCTCCTGTGTGAACTCTCTGATGATAACGAAGGGTGGAACCAGAGGCGAAAGACTTTCCACACTGACTGCACTTGTAAGGCTTTTTTCCTGTGTGAACTCTCTGATGGTAAGATAGCGTGTCACTACTGGCAAAAGTTTTCCCACACTCACTGCACTCATAAGGCCTTTCACCAGTGTGAACTCTCTGGTGTCGAACAAGGATTGAGCTACTGGTAAAAGATTTCCCACATTCAATGCACTGGTACGGCCTTTCCCCTCTGTGGAGTCTCCGATGGTAACCAAGACCGGAGGTAGAGGTGAAACATTTGCCACACTCACTACACTTGTAAGACCTTTCTCTATTATGAATTTTCTGGTGTATGGAGAGGGACGATTTGTGGCTAAAAGATTTCCCACATTCACTACACTCATAAGGTCTCTCTCCAGTGTGACCTCTCTGGTGTTTAGTAAATTGTGATCGATCCTTAAAAGTTTTTCCGCACTCGGTGCACTCGTATGGCCTTTCTCCGGTGTGCACTCTGTGATGGTAACGGAGGCTCGAGCTAAAAGTAAAAGATTTCCCACACTGACTGCATTTGTAAGGTCTTTCTCCCGTGTGAACTCTCTGATGGTAATTGAGGGTGGAACTAGACGTAAAGGATTTCCCACATTCGTTGCATTCATAAGGCCTTTTCCCCGCATGAGTTCTCAGATGATAGGAAAGGGTGGAGCTCGAAGTAAAGGATTTTCCACATTGCGTGCACACATACGGTTTTTCTCCCGTGTGAACTCTCCGGTGTTGAATGAGTGTCGACTTATTGTTAAAAGATTTCCCACACTCGCTGCACTGGTAAGGCCTTTCTCCCGTGTGTACTCTCTGGTGTAAAATGAGGTTGTTTCTCCGAATAAAGGATTTCCCACATTCATTGCATTCATAAGGCCTTTCTCCCGAGTGAGTTTTCTGATGATACTGGAAGTCCGACCTGGAGATGAAAGATTTGCCACACTCGCTGCACTCATGAGGCCGTTCCCCTGTGTGAACACTCTGATGGTAACGGAGGGCGGAGCTGGTAGTAAAAGACCTCCCACATTCCCCGCACTCATAAGGTCTTTTCCCAAGGTGGCCTCGCTCATGATACTGAAGCGTGGAACTACAAGTGAAAGATTTACCACAACTGCTGCACACGTACGGCTTTTCTCCCGTGTGAATCCTCTGGTGTCTCACAAGTGTCCACCTGTTGTTAAAGGATTTCCCACACTCACTGCAGTCGTAAGGCCGTTCTCCAGTGTGCACTCTGTGATGGTAACGGAGGCTCGAACTAAAGGTAAAGGACTTCCCACATTCACCACACTCGTAGGGCCTGTACCCCGAATGAACTCTGAGGTGTATAAGGAGGTTATTTCTCCGAGTGAAGGACTTGCCACACTCACTGCACTCGTACGGCCTTTCTCCCGTGTGCACTCTCTGATGATATCGAAGGGCTGTACGAGTGATGAAAGACTTGCCACACTCACTGCACCCGTGAGGCCTTTCCCCGGTGTGAACTCTCTGATGGTAACGGAGGTCAGACCTCGAAATAAAAGATTTCCCGCAATCACTGCACCCGTAAGGTCTTTCCCCTGTGTGAGAGCTCTGGTGATAGCAGAGGGCAGCGACAGAGGTAAAAGATTTTGCACAGTCCTTACACTTATAAGGCTTCTCTTGCAACTGAACTCTCGGGTATCCAATGGGCACCGAAGAAAGACTAAACGGTTCTGCACATTCGCCGCACACAGAACTGTTTTCACCACTGTGTTGTTCCTGGGTGTTGATGGGGACCGTTTTGTGGCTTAAGGATTTTCCACATTTGCTGCACTTGTACTGCCTTGGACCCGGGTGCATTTTTCGATGCTGACTGAGGGTTGAGCTTCTACTAAAAGTTTTTCCGCTTTTGCCACACACATAAATACCTTTTCCAGCGTGCAGTCTGCAGTGAGAAACAAATGGGGATTTGTACCTGAATATTTTCCCACACTCACTGCACACAAAACATCTTCTTGCAGGATTGGCATCCTGTTCCTGAACAAGCAGGCGTTTGGGGTGAAGGGCTTTCTTGCATTTCCCTGGAGGGTCAAGGCTTGCTCCGCTTTTTGGAGTTGTCCACGGGGTGACGTTCTTTGGCTCCTCCCTTGTCTGAGTGAGCTGCCGATGTCCCAAGCCGGGCCTGAAATCCTTCTCGCCCTGTTCAGAGGTAAAGGTCTTCCCTGACATGTGGATGCTGCAGCTCTTCGCAAAAGAGGCCTTGTCCGCATTACTTCCAAAGGGTTCCTCTCCCATGTGCTGCTCCTTAGCCTGGTGACAGTTTACACGGAAATAAAATCGTTTTGCGCACGCCCCACACCTCAGCAGTTTCTGGCAGTGCTGCGTCGCCTGATGCTCAACTAAGTAGAAAATGTCTCTCAAGACCGACCCGCAATGCTCACAGGGGTGTCTCTTCTGGGAAGATGAGGCTGCCTTGGGATTCTTCTCCTGCGACACGCCAACAGAAACCCTCCGTTCACTGTGTGCTTCCACATCGTCTGCTCCACAGCAGCAACCTGAACACAGAGAAATGCTTTTGAATCACATGCTCACCAAAGGGAAGGGAGAAACACATCTCTATATGAAATGCTTTGCAAAGGAAGAACATTCTGTTGAAGGATGGATGACTATTTTGTGCTACTAGGCTTCTAAGGTCAGAAAATGGTGAACCCACAACCAGGGAGAGGATATGGGTCTGACAACAAAGAGGCATAGCATACAACGCATTGTCTATGCCACCACATTCCTGCATATCCTTTGCTGCTGAGGATACAAAGCTGGGTAGAAGCATGCATGTCAGCCCAATACCATACAAATTTAACACATTAGCTGCTGTCCAAGGTCAACACAGAGATTTTCAACATCTCACAGCTCAATCTGTGAGGGCACTGTTGAGGAGCACTGAGGAAAGAGTGGTAAGAGGGCAGGTGGGATGGGAGTCAAGGGGGGGGGGGAACGTCTGTGGGCTAGAAACCGCAGTGGACAGGGTGAAGCGCCAAAGCTGGGAGAAGAGGAGGAGAGATGGGTTTGGCTACTGGCACTGACACAGACCCTCCGGCTGAGCTGACTGTTTGCGGTGTGATCTGAACAATGTCCTGACAACACAATCTTTCCAACTGCCGGTCCCTTGGAACACACCCCGTGACTCACTCGGCCGTGGCTAGACAGAGCCCCGGCTGTGACACGTGCAGAAAGGACTCCTCCCGAAAAGCCCCGGCAGGGCAGCTGCAGACAACGGGGACGACAGC
This sequence comes from Antrozous pallidus, assembly GCA_027563665.1. Taxonomy (NCBI): domain Eukaryota; kingdom Metazoa; phylum Chordata; class Mammalia; order Chiroptera; family Vespertilionidae; genus Antrozous; species Antrozous pallidus. The sequence goes on along the minus strand of CM050525.1, from coordinate 509,334 downwards.
AGGAAAAACGGAGCGTGTGAGTGGGGCGGTCTGTTCAGAGTAACCCAGCACACAGCGTGCCCAGACGCACATCCAGGGGAGTGATGTCAGCATGTGGTGGAGAAAACCAGCTTTTGTGCCCAACAACCAAACATTAAGGCAGCTCTTTACAGGTAACATCTGCCCTTAGAATTCTCAAGAACACAACGAAGACACACCACCAACCCTTGCAGCATTTAAAGGAGAATAAACACCCAAAGGAAATCACTGGGAACAATGCACAGTGAAGACAACTGGAGAAGAAAAAGTAGTAAAAAAGGTGGGAGCCACGTGTATCAGCCAAAGGGCCAATGCCATCCGTTGCCATCGCCCTGCTCTGCGGAGGAGAAGACCCTCGACAGCTCGCACTGCGTCTGAGGACACCCACAGTTTGCACAGCAGAGTTGGCCGAGTGACCACAGGCATGGGTCCCAGCTGCCTTCTCCACAGAGGCCACACCCCACATGCCCGTACCCCAGAGCCACAACTGTTCCCGAAATGCCAATACTAGACAACCTGACCCCGTCGCTGTCACACCAACGCCTGGTTCTCAGACAGGAAAGCCGTGGGCAACACGGAGGAGCTGACTCCTCCCTCAGACACCAACTCCTGTGAGTGGACCGGGGTGTGATCGGTCCACAGGCTCGATCGCTGACCAGGGTGTGACTGCATCTCACACGGCAAAGTCAGTGCCACTGGGGGCCATTAAAATCAGACGGGAATTCCACCATCACCATGAGGACACCCTGCACTCAGCCCCTAAAGGGAACAACTGAGCTAACATTCCCCGTGAGAGAACAAAACCAGCCCGTCTAAAGCAATCTTCTGCCGTGATGTGAGCACAGAGAGCCTCAGCTATTGAGGACCCCTGCAGTTTCACTAACACTGACGTCAGCTTACGCGGCTACAGACAGTAAGTGGTTTGGGTTCGGCCTTCTTGTCGTCAGAACTGCAGGCCCAACCAAGTCAGCACAAGGACACCTCCCACACAGGTGAAGCTCTTCCCACGAAAACCTTTCCAGAAAGTCAAACGTAATTCACCCTATGAAATTGCACAGAAATCAACACAAGGCTAAAAACACAAAAAAAAAAAACAAAAAACAAGGAAACAATGAAACATGCAAACAAACATTTTTTTTTTATTTATTTTTTTACAGAGCAGAAGGGAGAGGGATACAAAGTCAGAAACATCGATGACAGAGAGACATCGATAGCTGCCTCTTGCACGCCCCCTACTGGGGATGTGCCCACAGCCAAGGCACATGCCCTTGACCAGATTCGAACCCGGGACCCTTCAGTCTGCAGTCCGACGCTCTATCCACTGAGCCAAACCGGTCTCGGCACAAAACATTTTTTAAAAATAAATTCAAGGACACATGTCTCCCCACCAACCCAAGGAACACACAAATTTAACAATCACTCCAGAGAAATGCACGTCTGTATGGAGAGAGAGAGAGAGAGATAAAATATTACCCAGGATGTGATAGCTCCACTGGCTGGAGGGGAGTTCCAATCACGGGAAGGTAACGGGTTGGATACTCAACCAGGGCTCATACCCATCCTGTGGGTTAGCTCCCCCGTCAAGGTGCATACAAGAAGGCAACGAATCAATGTCTTTCTCACATCAATGTTTCTCTCTCTCACCCTCCCCTTCACCCTCTCTAAAACCAATTTAAAAAATAAAAATTAGAAGGGACAAAAAAACAATATACAAAGTGAGATTTTCCAGCAGAGAAATAGAAAATATACAAGAAGAAAAATGAAAATTATTGTGTTGAAAAGTAAATGAAATGAAAAAATGCTATAGAGCATCAATAGCTCCAGTTGATAAATCAAAACAATGATTGTAAAGATGAATATTGGTCTTTTGATGTTATGCAGTCAAAATAAATTTACAAAATCTGAATAAAGAAATCCTACACGCCGAAACCAGTTTTGCCCAGTAGATAGAGCGTCGGCCTGCGGACGGAAAGATCCCAGGTTTGATTCCGGTCAAGGGAATGTACCTTGATTGCAGACACATCTCCAGTAGGGGGTGTGCAGGAAGCAGCTGAATAATCTCTCACCAATGTTTCTAACTTTCTGTCCCTCTTCCTCCCTCTCTGTTCAGTCCCAGTCAAGGGCATGTATCTAGTTGGGGCATGTGCATAAATAAGACAACCAATGGCTGTGTCTCTCTCAGATTGATGTTTCTGTCTCTCCCTCACCTTTCCATTCTCTCTAAAAACCAGTGGAAAAATATCCTTAGACCCTAACCAGTTTGGCTCAGTGGATAGAGCATCAGCCTGTGGACTCGAGGGTCCCAGGTTCAATTCCGGTCAAGGGCATATATCTTGGTTGCAGGCACATCCCCAGTGGGGAGTGTGCAGGAGGCACCTGATTGATGTTTCTCTCTCATCAATGTTTCTAACTCACTCTCCCTTTCCTCTCTGTAAAAAAATCAATCCCAATATAATAAGAGTAATATGTAAATTGACCATCACTCCAACACACAAGCTGGCAGCCCCCATGAGGACACAAGATGGCCACCACAAGATGGCAAGCAGGGGAGGGCTGTTGGGAGGGACTAGGCCTGCAAGGGAGGGCAGTTGGGGGCCATTATGCTTAGAGGGCAAGGCAGTTGGGGTGACCAGGCTCGAAGGGGAGTAGTTAGGCATTATTCAGGCTGGCAAGGGAGGGTTAGGGGGTGAACAGGCTGGCAGGCAGAAGCGGTTAGGGGTAATCAGGAAGGCAGGCAGGTGAGCAGTCCTGGGTTATGAAAGGGAAGTTCGTCTGCCCATTTAAGATCCTAGGATTGGGCCTAAACGGGCAGTCAGACTTCCCTTGAGGGGTCCCAGATTGGAAAGGGTGCAGGCTGGGCTGAGGGACACACCCCCGCGCACTAATTTTGTGCACCAGGCCTCTAGTAAAATATATTTAAAAATGTATATCCTCAGATGAGGATAAACAAAAACAAAACATTTTTTTAAAATATATTTTATTGATTTTTTACAGAGAGGAAGGGAGAGGGATAGAAAGTCAGAAACATCGATGAGAGAGAAACATCGATCAGCTGCCTCTTGCACACCCCCCACTGGGGGTATGCCCGCAGCCAAGGTACATGCCCTTGACCGGAATCGAACCCGGGACTTTTCAGTCCGCAGTCTGAAGCTCTATCCACTGAGCCAGACCGGTTTCAGCCAAACAAAACATTTTAAATAATGGAAACAAACTCAGAAAAATCTGGAAATAGAAGCGGCTACCTAAGTGCATGATGCTCATAAATCCCTAAACACATTCAACACAAAAAGGCTGTACCAAAAACCATTAGGATAAAACTCAAAAACAAACGACAAAGAGAATTTTGAAAGTTGGAGGAAAAAAGCAACTCATCTCCTTAATATAAGGGTGATTAAAGGCAGGAGCGGTTTTCTTAGCTTACACCAAGAGAGAGTGGGCTGGTATAGCCTAAATGGTGAAGAACAAAACGGCAATCAAGCCAAGATACTTTGCCAGCAGAGGGCTCCTAGAGAAACGAAGGTGAGACACTTTGCCAGACCAACAAAAGCTGAGGAAATTCATCAACGCTTCCCCTATCCCGAGAGATGCTACAGCGAGTCGTTCAAGCTAAAATGAAAGTATACTAACTAGTAACATAAAAATATAAAATACACTGATAAAGTATAAAGTTAAATTCAAAATACTCTCATTTGCTAATGGTTACAGAATACAAAAGATGGGAACTGGATCAAAAATAAAGTATGTGCACGGGGAGGGGAGAGGTTAAAGAGGAGAATTTTGGCCCTAGCCAGTTTGGGTCAGTGGATAAAGCATCAGCCTGCAGGCTGAAGGGCTGCGGGTTGGATTCCCGGTCAAGGGCATGTACCTCAGTTGCAGGCGCTGTCCCTGGTGCCAGTTGGGGAGCATTTGGTATGCACCAATCAATGTGTCTCTCTCAAATCCATGTTTCTCTCCCTCTCTCTCCCCCCATCCTTTCCACTCTAAAATTCAAGGGAAAATAATATCCTCAGGTGAGGATTAACAACAAAAGGCAAGAGTTTTGTTTTGCAATTGAAGTTGGTAGCTTAGAATGTTTTAATCCTAAGATTTTATATAAGCCCCTAGTAATCACAAAGGAAAATACAAGAGTAGACACACAAAAGGGAAATAATAAAAACATACCACCGCCCTAGCTGGTTGGGTCTGCAGAAAAGAGCACTGGCCTGCGAACGGCAGGGTCCCAGGTGCAATTCGGGCCAAGGGCATGTGCCTGAGTCACAGGCCTGAACCCCAGTGGGGTATGCAGGAGGCAGCTGACCTATTCTCCCTCGTCACTGATGCCTCTATTCCTCTTTCCCTCTCCCATTCACTCTCAGAAACCAACAAAGATATTTATTAAAAAATGTATTATCTATCTATATCTGTAGATACAGATATATAGGGAGACAGAATTTTAAAAATTTCCAAATTTGTTTCAGGAGGCCAGCGATAACCTGACATCAGAGCCGGATAATGACACTACAAGGAAAGACTACGGTAGACTAAAATCCCCAAGGAATTATATCTAATAAAAGAGTAACATGCAAATTGACCATACCTCCGCCACACCCACAAGTCACACCTACCAGCCAATCAGGAGCAAATATTCAAATAAACCCTAGCAAGATGGCTGCCGGCCACAGAGAGCAGGAGGAAGGCTTAGGTTTCCAGAGTGGAGGAAGCCTAGCTGTCTGTGTGCCGCTGCCGGTTCAGGTCTCCACTCAATGCTACAAAGTTTCAATTATAGAAGACAATACAGCAGCCACAGACCTGGAGGGAGCAGGAGGCTTTAGTTGCACCCAGAGTTGAAGGAAGCCAAGCTTTCCACCTTCCCTGGCTGGCCCAGGCCTCCACTTAAGGTACAAAGTTTCAATTATAGAAGGTAAATAAATCCCAACAGAAATGGCTGCTGCCACTGATGAGCAAAGCTTGGCTTTACTCCAGGCTACAAAGTTTCAGCTGAAGAAAAAAAAATCCCAGATCCCAGGGCCTCTGCTGGGGTCGCTGGGGGGCATGACCAGCCTGCAAACCACCACAGGCCGTTTGCCCAGGCCTCCTCAGGCGCCCCCCGCCCCCCGATCCAGGACACCCTTTAGGACAAACCAGCTGGCCCCCACCCATGCACCAGGCCTCTATCCTATCTAATAAAAGAGTAATATGCAAATTGACCATCACTCCAACACACAAAACGGCTGCCCCGTGTGGTCAAAGATCCTGCCTCCATATGGACACAGGACGGCCACCACAAGATGGCCAGCAGGGGAGGGTATTTGGGAGGGACCAGGCCTGAAGTAAGGGCAGTTGTGGGTGATCAGGCCAGCAGGGGAGGGCAGTCACAGGTGACCAGGACAGTAGGAGGGATGTTGGGGTGAGCGAGCCTGCAGGAAGGGGCAGTTGGGGGTTACCCAGGCCTGCAAGTGAGGGCAGTTAGGGGTAAACAGGCTGGCAGGGGAGCAATTAGGCATCCATCAGGCTGGCAGGGGAGTGGTTAGTGGGTGATCAGGCTGGCAGGCAGAAGCGATTAGGGGCAATCAGGAAGGCAGGCAGGCAAAAAGTTGGGAGCCAGCAGTCCTGGATTGTGAGAGGGATGTCCGACTGCCTGTTTAGGCCCGATCCTACCGGGCTGTCGGACACCCCTCAAAGGGTCCCAGATTGGAGAGGGTGCAGTCCCATCCCCGCTCACGAATTTCGTGCACCGGGCCGCTGGTATAGATATAAAACAACAAACCCTCGACAAATCAACAGCAAACAAATTCAACGCCATATAAAAAAAAAAAATCATAAACTGTAATTACATGGGGTTTATCCCTTGAGTGCAAGAATGGTTCATCACGAATAAAATCAATAAATGTGACTTACCACATTAACAGAAAGAAGGGGGGGGGGAGTCTTATGATCCCCACAATAGATGCAGAAAAGCATTTAACAAAATTCAGAATTCTTTCAAGATAAATCCTCACAAAATAAAAGATGTAGAAGCCTGGGCTGGGTAGTTCAATTGGTTAGAGGTTGGCCTAATACACCAAGACTGCAGGTGTGACCTCCACTCAGGGCATGTATAAGAAGGAATAAAAAGATGCATAAGTAAGTGGAAGGATAGACTGAAATTTCACCGTCTCTCTATCACTTCCCCTCTTTCCTTATTAAAAAAAAAAAAAAATCGCCCCGGCCCATGCTGTTTCGTAGCTAGAGCCTCGTCCCTTGGAAGAAGGGGTCACACACAGGCTCACTTCCTGGGCAAGGGCAGAAGCCTAGTTTGTGGGTTCATGTCCCACTGGTGCAGGAGGTAACCAGGTCAACGTGCCTCGCCCATGTCGATGTTTCTCTGCCCCCCCCGCCCCCCTCCCTCACTCTCTTAAAAAAAAATCAACGGAGGAAATACCCTTAACGGAAGACTTAAAACCATTTCACACTGCCCGGCCAGCATCACCCGTGGTGGGGTGACAGCCTGGGAACCGAGAGCTCACAGTGCGAATCCCGGTCGGGGCACACGCACGGGTAACAAACAGGCTTAGTCCCCCTTGAGCGGGTGTGTGTGTGTGGGGGGGGGGCATTCAAGAGGCAGCCGAACAATGATTCCCTCATCACCGATACTTCTCTCTCTCGCTCCTCTCCCCTGCTCTCGGAAATGGAACACCCGCACACATACACAGAGGGGGTAAAACCGTCTGTGTTTCCAGATGACACTGCCTGTGTTCGCGACCCCGTTAGCGGTCCTCAGCCTGAACACCGCTGCTGTAGAGCCCGAGACCATCAGGAAACACAGACATTTACAACAGTAGCAACGAAAACAGTTTTACGGCTGGGAGTCACCAGGACGCGAGGAGCTGTATTAAAGGGTCACGGCATTAGAAAGGTTGAGAACCGCTGCTCTATAAGGTGACTGAGTTCTAAGGACGTACTTAAGAGCATGGGGCCTACCGTCAATAATGTTAGACTAGAGGCTCTGTGCACAAAATTCGTGCCCTGGAGGGGAGGTCTGCTCAGCCCAGCCTGCACACTCTCCACCCGGGGACCCGACAGGGGATGTCCTGCTGCCGAGACCGGGCCTACACCGGCAGTCGGATGGATGTCCCTCTCACAATCCAGGAAGGACTGCTGGCCACTAACTGCTCACCTGCCGGCCTGATCGCCCCTAACTGGCTCCCCTGCCAGCTTGTTCACCCCTAACCGCCTCTGCCTGCCACCCTGATTGTCCCTAACTGCCCCCCCCACCTGCCTAGTCACTCCACACAGCCTGCTGTTGAGTCGTTTAGGTGCCCCTCTAAACCGTGGCCGGCCTGGTTGCCCCACTCAGCCTGTTTGGTCATCTGTTCCGTTGTTTCAGATGTGACGGTCCCTAAGTCTTTATAGATACACTAGAGGCCCAGTGCCCGAAATTCTTGCACTTTGCGGGGAGGGGGGGGTGTCCTTCAGTCCGTCCTGTGCCCTCTCGCAGTCCAGGAGCCCTCAGGGATGTCCAGTAGCTGCGGGCCTAAACCGGCAGTGGGAGGAGGCAGGAGAGGCTCCAGCCACTGCCACTGCGTTTACCAGCCTTGAGCCCGGCTTCTGGCTGAGCGGCGCTTCCTCTGTGGGGCGCACGAAACACCAGGCAACTCCTGTGCTCAGCATCTGCCCCCTGGTGGTCAGTGCATGTCTTAGCGACTGGTCGCTCAGCAGTATGGTCAATTTGCACATTAGCCTTTTATGATATAGGACAGACTACTGGCCCAGTGCACAAAATTTGTGCAGGGGTTGGGGGGAAGAGGATTCCCTGTCTCCATCTGAGACTACTGGCTCCAACCACTCACCTGCCTGCCTGCCTGATCACACCTAACTACTTCCGCTTGGCTGCCAGATCGCTTCTAACCTGTCTGCCTGCCTGATCGCCCCCAACTGCCCTCCCCTGCTGGCCTGATCTCGCCCTCAACGGCCCTTCCTGGCCAGCCTGTTCTCATCCTCAAGTGCCCTCCCCTGCCAACCTCATTGCCCCTATCCCTGCCGGCCTCATCTTATCCCCAACTGCCCTCCCCTGCTGGCCTGATCTCGCCCCCAATTGCCCTCCACTGCCAGCCTGATCGCCCCTAACTGCCTCTGCCTTGGCCCTGTCCACCGAGGCTTTGTCCAGAAGTCGAATGTCCAGAAGATAGCCAATTGACCTGGTCTATTAGCATATTACCCTTTTAGTAGTATAGACTAGAGACCCGGAATTGATGGGGTCTGGCTAGCCTGCCCTGATTGGGGGTAGCGGGCTTATTAGGGGTGGGCCTGTTGGGGGGAAGAGTTGTGAGCAGTTGGCCTGCTGGCCCAGCCCCCAATCAGGATGAAGGGGAGGGGGGGGGATCAGGGATGGAGCGGGCCCACTGGAGGGGCCATGGGCAGTTAGGGGTCTGATTGTAGCCCAGATCGGGCCAGTTGGCCATCGCAGTACTGCACCATAATAACCAGTCGTTCTGTTGTTCGGTCGCTGGGCTTTTAGATAGATAGATAGATAGATAGATAGATAGATAGATAGATGATAGATGATAGATAGATAGATGATAGATGATAGATAGATGATAGATAGATAATAGATAGATGATAGATAGATAGATATAGATGATAGATATAGATGATAGATATAGATGATAGATATAGATGATAGATATAGATGATAGATAGATATAGATGATAGATAGATATAGATAGAAAGAAAGAAAGAAAGAAAGAAAGAAAGAAAAGCCTTTCCAGCAGGAGATGCCCTTGGCAGATGAAAACACATAATCCCTGCATCTGCACTGTTAGCCTGCCATATGCACTATACTGTCAAACCGGTCATTGAAAAATCGAGTCACTTTCTTACACCTCACACCAAACAGCTGTTACCCTTAAAACTCCTCCTTGGCCCCCACCTTACGTTCTACTTCCATAGTTGACCGAGATTAGGTTCTGATTGGTCAGTTTCCATGCCCGTCAGCATCTCCGGGCCCATCTCTGGGCCTGATGAAAGAGGCGGGCCTCATCAGCAGCCCCTAGGAGGTCCAGAGAGAAACAGAGGGAGAGGGAGAGGCAACAACTGATCAACAGCTGCCACTGAGGCCGCAGACCAGACCCTGCCTCTCTCTCTGCAGACCTCTCCCTGGGCCCAATCCGCAGGCCCCTCGGCAGGCAGCGCTGGGTCACTGCCCTGTGTTAGGTCAAGCGTTTGGCTGTTGTGGACCCTGGCTCTTTGTATATATTTATATAGAGATAATTGAAATTTATTGAGAGTACATCTTGAGCATTCAAAGCATAAAAACATCAGGCACCTTCACACGGAGACACATGTTTAATTACTTTACTGTGGCCGTTAATTTGGTGCATATATAAAAGCGGTCCACTGCACGCTTTAACATATACAAGTCTGGACTGCAACCATGCTCGTAAACAAAAGAGGAAAACGGATCCAAACACGACACTGAGCAGGAGAGTCTTAAAGAAGAAGCCAGAGGCCTCAGGTAATGAACGGCCCAGACAACGCCTGCACGTCCTGGCTCAGGTAGGCCGGGGGAAACGGCAGCGACAGGAAGGGACCAAACCCCGGGACGCGGAACGGGGACGGGCCTGGACGCATCGGCCCAGACACGGAGAGGGCAAAACGGAGGATCCACGGAGCTCAGGGCAATGCTACTGACCGACCCTGAATCCTTCCCAGAAGGGTTCAGTGTTGGGACCCCAGGGGAGAGGAGAGGGCCGTGCAAACCAACCAGGCCGCCAACACAGCAGCCACCCCGACACCTGGGGAGGCAGCAGCACTGTGGTCCGGGCCCGAGGGCGGAGAGAGGAGAGAGGGGGGAAGAGAGTCCAGTCCAGGCCAAGTCACTGGTGAGGCCGTGAGCCTTACCCAGAGAGGACACGAGGGCAAAGTTCTCCAGCATCACATGCAGGTACAGGCGTCTCTGAGCCTCGTCCACCAGCCGCCATTCTTCCCGGGAGAAACGCACAGCCACATCCTCCAAGGTCACCCTGGCCTGTAAGAACGGGGGCAGAGGAAACCGTGAACGTTCTGTGCCTGAGAAGCCACGCATCCACCCCTCACCCCTCCTCCTCCAAAGCTCCCCCCTCAGAGGAACTCCACAGGCGGGCATAGGTGCCAGCGGTGCCCGCTCTATCCTCAGGGTCCCTTCGTGCCTGAGGGTCTCCCCTCAGCAACATCAGGCGGGAGGACACAGAGATGGAACCCAGCTCCGGGCCTGGCTTGCAGGGCCCCCCATCATGGCATGCATTCCCCTTGGGGTCTCTAGAGTGTGACCAGGCACCGCCAAGCCTAGTCTCAGGCTTCCCCGCTCAGTCAGTCCCCAATGCTTGTCCTCGGCGCCCCTAACTCCCACTTCCCCCAACTAGGCACAGCCTTCTGTAGAGGGCACCCTGCACCCCTCCCGTCCCCACTGCACCCACAGCCACGCACTCTGGTGCTGGAGGCCAAGCATCCTATCTAATAAAAGAGTAATATGCAAATCGACGGTACCTATGATCGAGACACGCCCATAGCCACGCCCACCAGCCAATCAGGGGGAAATTATGCAAATAAACTCCAACCAAGATGGCTGCCGCCACCACTGAGAGCAGGAGGGAGGCTTGGGTTTCCCTGGCAACAGAGGAAGCCAAGCCTTCCGCCTGCCCTTGTCGACCTAGGCCTCCACTCAATGCTGCAAAGTTTCAATTATAGAAGATACATCCCAACAGAAATGGCGGCAGCCACGGAGCTGGAGAGAGCAGAGGCTAAGGTTGCCAGGGCGATGGAGGAAGCCAAACTTCTGCAGCCCTAGCCTAGGCTTCCACTCTAGGCTACAAAGTTTCAAACAGAAATGGCTGTTGCCATGGAGCCAGCAGAAGGCTTGGCTCTGCTCCAGGCTACAAAGTTTCAATTGTAGAACATAAATTAATCCCTGATCCCAGGGCCTCCTCTTGGGTCGCCGGGGGGCATGGCCAGCTAGCAATCCACCATAGGCCCCTCGCCCAGGCAGCCCCACGCCCCAAGGGAACCCCTACCCTTCAGGGCAAACCAGCTGGCCCCCACCGATGCACCAGGCCTCTATTCTATCTAATAAAAGAGTAATATGCAGATTGACCATCAATTCAACACACAAGAGGGCTGTGCCCATTTGGTCAAAGATCCTTCCCACATGTGGACACAAGATGGCTACCACAAGATGGCCAGCAGGGGAGGACAGTGGGAGGTTCCAGGCCTGCAAGGGAGGGCAGTTATGGGCCAGCAGGCCAGCAGGGGAGGGTAGATGGGAGGGACCAGGCCTGCAAGGGAAGAGCAGTTAGGGGCGATCAAGCCTGTAGGGAAGGGCAGTTAGGGGTGACCAGGCCAGCAGAGGAGGGCAGTTAGGGGCAAACAGGCTGGCAGGGGAGCAGTTAGACGTCAATTAGGCTGGCAGGGCAGTGGTTAGGGGGTGATCAGGCTGGCAGGCAGAAGCAACCGGTTAGGGGCAATCAGGGAAGCAGACAAGCGAGCAGTTTGGAGCCAGCAGTCCTGGATTGTGAGAAGGATGTCCAGCTGGCCATTTAGGCCTGATCCCAAAACGGGCAGTCAAGACATCCCTTGAGGGGTTACAGATTGGAGAGGGTGCAGGCTGGGCTAAGGGACATCCCCCGGTCCCCCCCTCCCCACCCCCCAGTGCATGAATTTCGTGTACCAAGCCTCTAGTTGTTTTAATAATAGAGCGCTGTGGACGGGGAGTTAGGAGGGCAGGTCAACCTTGATCGCTCTGAGGGGTCAGAGCTGGTTACTGGGATGTCGGTGGCTGAAGCAGCCCCCACCTTTTAGTCCTAAGATCTATGGATTGACTTTTCCTCTTTTTTTTTTTTTCTCCCCCCAAATATATTTTATTGATTTTGTACAGAGAGAAAGGAGGAGGAATAGAAAGTCAAAAACATCGAGGAGAGAGTAGCATCGATCACCTGCTGGGGATGTGCCCACAACCATGCCCTTGACCCGAATCGAACCCGGGACCTTTCAGTCCGCAGGCAGATGCTCTATCCACTGAGCCAAACCGGTTTTGGTTCTACTGATTTGACTTTTACTGGTGTTTCCGGTCTGGGGGAGACAGCTGTATCTTGTGATTTTAACCGCAACAAAAGCCACTAAATTACCACCTGGCCCCCATTTTTCCCGAATTAATATTTTTCTGAGTCTCTCCATTCATTTGTGTGCGGCCTTCTCCGGAAACCCGGAACCCTGGAACCCTGAACAGGGGACCCTAAATCGTATGAGACGTGAAAGGGGTTCCCACACTCGGATGGGGGGGGAACCCCCGCTGGGAAGGCTTCCTCTGCACATCTGGCCCAGCTTCCCTGTCCGCCCCCAGGAGCTCCCCTGCAGATGTGTGCGGCCCCCCAGCAGCCACCTCCTCCTCCCTCCATGCACCCCTCCCGCGAACCCCAGGCCTGAGGGGCTGCACGCCAGGCACAGGGACCGCATGAGCGCCGGGTCTCCCCCACCAGCTACACGGGAACCCCCGCCCCTCAGAGCGCACCCCCACATTCCGGGGTCCCCGAGCCGGAAGGGAGAGGCAGGAGCTCTGCCCGCAGCCATCCCGTCCCCGCGCCTCCTCCGCCCGCGACTCCTCCCCGAGCCTCAGAGGCCGCCCTGCCCGGTGGTCACGTGACCGCGCCCACCGCCCCTTCCCCTCGGGGCCCGGGGCCGCTTCCGCCCCCACAACCAGCCGCGCCGCCGCCGCCACGACCGGCTTCCCGCCTAAAGGGGGGCCCCGGGGGCGGGGCTGCGGGAGGGGATGGCGGGGAGGCGGGGACGCGCTCACCTCAGCCGGGCGCCTCGGCGCGGCCGCCGCCATTGGACCCTGCGGGCGGGCGGGGCGGGCGGCCGAAGAGGGATCTGGTCCCGCCCTGATCCGGGTCCCTCGCGGGGTCGCCGGGCCTCGCCCTCGCGTGTGGCGGCGGCGGGGACCGCACTCCGTGTCGCCGTCTGCCTCCCGCCGCCCGAAAACCCACACACAGCGACCCAAAGGCAGCCGAGACGCTGACAGGCCGCCAATATGGCCGCCGGGACGCGACGCCGGAAGTCCAGCCCCAGCTGGCGGAAATGCTTTTACCCTGGCCTGTCAGTGGCTCGGCTCGGCGCAGGGCTTTCGGGGTAATGTAGTTCCCAGCTCTCCAAACGCCACAGGTTGCTCCCTGGAGAGTAACCAGGATCTTTGCCCCTGGAGGGAGCCCGTAGAGGGGGCTGCTCCCCGGAGGGAAGGGCTGGCGCCTGGTTAACCGCAGCAATCGCTCCGTTCTGACCCCAACGACCTGCAGATTGCTTCTGGGGTCGGTGGGGCCCCTCCCCTCCATTGTCAACTCCAAGGCCACATGGTGTCTGTGCTTCAGTACAACAAGCTGTCCTATCTAATAACAGAGCAATATTCAGATTGACCCTCACTCCAACACACAAGATGGCTGCCACAAATGGCCAGCAGGGGAGGGACTAGGTCTGCAAGGGAGAGCAGTTGTGGGTGATCAGGCCAGCAAGCGAGGGCAGTTGGGAGGGACCAGGCCTGCAGGGTGGGCAGTTGGGGGCGATCAAGCCCGCAAAGGAGGGCAGTTGTAGGCGATCAGGCCTGCAGGGGAGGGAAGTTGGGGGTGACCCAGGCCTGCAGGGTGGGCAGTTAGGAAAAAACAAGCATCAATCAGGCTGGCAGGGTAGTGGTTAGGGGTGATCAGACGGGCAGGCAGAAGCGGTTAGGGGCAATCGTGAAGGTAGGCAGGCGAGCAGTTGGGAGCCAGCCGTCCTGGATTGTTAGAGGGATGTCCACTGGGATTGGGCCCAAATGGGCTGTTGGACATCCCTTCAGGGGTTCCAGATCAGAGGGGGTGCAGACTAAGCTGTGTGACACACACCCCCCCGCCCAGTGCATGAATTTTGTGCACCGGGACTCGTTATATATTTTTTTTATTTTATTTTTAAAAACATATTTTATTGATTTATTACAGAGAGAAAGGGAGAGGAAGAGAGAGTTAGAAACATCAATGACAGAGAAACTTCAATCAGCTGCCCTCCTGGGGATGTGCCAGCAACCAAGGTACATGCCCTTGACAGGAATCAAACCTGGGACCTTTCAGTCCGCAGACCGATGCTCTATCCACTAAACCAAACTGGTTAGGGCAATATATATATATATATATATTTTTTATTTCAGAGATAGAAGAGAGAGGGAGAAACATTCATGGTAAGAGAGATAAATGGATCAGCTGCCTCCTGCACGCCCCCACTGCAGATGGAGCCTGGGACCCGGGAATGGGCCCTTGACCAGAATCGAACCCAGGACCCTCCAGTCCGCAAGCTGATGCTCTATCACTGAGCCAAACTGGTTAGGACATAACAGACTATATATTTAATATGTTTTTATTTACTTCAAATGTGTTTTTAAATTTTATTTTAGAGCCCTAGCTGGGTTTGGCTCAGGGGTCCGATTGTCGGCCCTTGACGGAAAGGTTCCAGGTTTGATTCCGGTCAAGGGCGAATCCCCAGTAAGGGGATGTGCAGGAGGCAGCTGATGGATGTTTCTCTCTCATCGATGTTTCTGATTCTCTATCCTTCTCCCTTTCTCTCTGTATAGAAAGATCAATATATTAAAAAGAAAACATTTTATTTTAGAGACGGAGGGAGTGGGAGAGAAACATCCATGAGAGGGAAACACTCCTGCACGCACCTCCCCTCCCCCCCCCCCCCCCCCGGTACTGGGGGACCAGCTGGGCATGTGCCAGCCCCGGAATGGAACGGGGGACGTCTTGCTGCTTGGGAGCGCGCTCAGACCCTGAGCCACTCCAGCTGGGCACGACGGGCTGCTTTCCCACAGAAAGCCCGGGGGCCCCCGGCTCCTTTAACGCCTGGTGGAATGCAGTTGCCCCTCCCCATCATCCGTGTGACACGTTCTGCCAACGCTCCAGGAAGATGTGTCTCGTAAAACCCCGTCCGTCCCCTGCAGAAAAGGAGACGACCTTATAACAGAAATTCTCCCGGGTCTGTTTTCCTGTGGGAAAGGGTGTTCTTTCTCAAAAACAAAAACAAAAACAAAAAACAAAAAAAAAAAACCACTCCGATTTTTAGTTAATTGCTTCGCTCCTGTGAAACGTTTCACGCAAGACCCTTGTCTTGCCCTGAGTCGGTGGTGGGCAAACTCGTTAGTCAACAGAGCCGATTGTCAACGGCGCGATGATCGAAATTCCTTTGGAGAGCCAAATTTTTATTTTTATATTTGATTTTTCTTTACAGAGAGGAAGAGAAAGGGAATAGAGAGCTAGAAACATCGACGAGAGAGAAACATCGGTCAGCTGCCTCCTGCACACCACCCCCCACTAAAGATGTGGCCGCAGCCAAAAGGTACACGCACGCCCTTGACTGGAATCGGACCCGGGACCCTTCAGTCCAAAGGCCGACGCTCTACCATGGAGCCAAACCGGTTTCGGCAAGAGAGAGAGAAAGAGCCAACTTTTTTTTTTTTTAACTTCTTCTATCGCCACTTCTTCAAACCAGACTCGCCCCGGCCGTGGTATTTTGTGGAAGAGCCACACTCAAGGGGCCAGAGAGCCGCCGCGTGTGGCTCACAAGCTGCGGTTTGCCCACCACTGGGCTAGTGATTCTGTTGCGGTCATTCTGTAACCTCTCTGATCTAAAAAACCCATGATCGTCACCGATGAAATCGGGGACATTAAAGACAGGCGTCCCATGGGTAAGACCTGAAAGAGCAATTCCCTTCAAATGGAGGGGCGTAGCCCTCGCCTGTTTGGCTGTGACTAGAGCTTCGGCCCGCGCTTCAACGTCTCAGGTTAGATTCCCAGGCCACCCACCGCACATTACCTGGGGGTGAAAGGTTCAACCCCTGGCCCACGTTGGGAGACACGCAGCAGGCAACCAAGGAGTGTTGTCTCTCTCTCTCATTCCCTCACTTCGACTCTCTCTAGAATTCCATGGAAAAAAAAATATCCTGGGCCGAGACCGGTTTGGCTCAGTGGATAGAGCGTGGGACTTCGGACTGAAAGGGTCCCGGGTTCAATTCCGGTCAAGGGCATGTACCTTGGCTGCGGGCACATCCCCAGTGGGGGGGGGCGTGCAAGAGGCAGCTGATCGATGTCTCTCTCTCATCGATGTTTCTGACTTTCTATCGCTCTCCCTTCCGCTCTGTAAAAAATCAATAAAATATATTTTAAAAAAAGAAAAAGAAGAAAAAAAAAAAGAAAAAAAATATCCTGGAATGAAGATTAATAACAACATACTAGCACTCCCTGTGTGAAAAAAATATATATATTAATGTGGATCCCAGAAACATGTCACTCTGGTTGATGTTTCAAAGTGCCGAGTCTGCCAAAACCGGTGTGGCTCAGTGGATAGAGCGTCAGCCTTCGGACCGAAAGGTCCCGGGTTCGATTCCGGTCAAGGGCATATACCTTGGCTGCAGGCACATCCCCAGTGGCGGGTGTGTGTGTGTGTGTGTGTGCAAGAGGCAGCTGATCGATGTTTGTCTCTCATCGATGGTTCTGGCTTTCTATCCCTCTCCCTTCCTCTCTGTAAAAAAAAAAAAAAAAAAAAATCAATAAAAAAAGAAAAAGAAAAAAAGAAAGTTCCAAGTCTTCTAAAATTCATAGCATGGCCCTACCTGGTTTTGGCTCAGTGGACAGAGCATTGACCTGTGGACTGAGGGTCCCCAGTTCGATTCCGTCAAGGGCACATGTTTGGTCTGCAAGCTTGATCCCCTGTAGGGGGCGTGCAGGTGTCAGCCGATCCATGATTCTCTCACGATTGATGTTTCCGTCTTGCTCTCCCTCTCCCTCCCTCTCTGAAATCAATTTAAAAGGGAGTTGATAAAACTCATAGCATTCAGGCTTCAGGGGAGCACCAGAAAAGCCTGTCCTCTTTCCCAGAAGGATGTGGGTAGCAGTGCAAATTTGGTGGAAAGCGGCGAGCTAATTTCCCCACCGTTCTCTACCCTCGGGAGCAGAGAAAGGCTGAGACCCTGGTAAAAAAACAAAACAAACAAAAACAAAACTGTTTAATTCTTCATGCTTGTAGAACCCAAATATGCTTCTAAGATATCCCACAAAGAAAATATCCCAAATTAGCTGAGACCGGTTTGGCTCAGTGGATAGAGCGTCAGACTCTGGACTGAAGGGTCCCGGGTTCGATTCCAGCAAGGGCATGTACCTTGGCTGCGGGCACATCCCCGGTAGGGGGCGTGCAAGAGGCAGCTGATCGATGTCTCTCTCTCATCGATGTTTCTGTCTTTCTATCCCTCTCCCTTCTGCTCTGTAAATAATCAACAAATTATATTTAAAAAAAGAAAGAAAATATCCAAAATTAAAGAGGACTTAAACAAAAAGGCCTTTGTTTATTTTCGAAACCGAATGGGCATGGACACATCAAGTCTTCTCACGGCGACTTAAGATTATTGGAAATATTCACCAGCGACATCGAGGGAATTCATGTCCCTGAAAAAAAAAAAAAAGTGCTTTTTGGAAGCTGCGAGCTGAACTCGGATGACGTCCTCTGGGGACAACCATGGGTGAAGTCCACGTCCCAAATAGACTGACTGAAGTGCACATCTCCTGAGGGTTCAGGTTACACCTAATCTCCTCCAACTGATGAGAGAACAAGTTCAGTTTCCCTGAAGGTATTAGGATAGGCATGATGAAAACTGGGGCACCTGCCGAGCGCTGGTTCTGGTCCAGTGGATTCTGATATTTGCAGCGACACCGATTCGGACGAAGCCCCGGGCAGGTTAGAAAGTATAGCGTGAGTACACATGCTTCCCACCGAACTAAAATTATGGAGGCTTTCCCTGTTAAGAGTGGGAATTTTTGAGCACCCCAGAGAGGCCGTAGACCACGCCCCAGACAGAGCTGTCCGTGCCGACACCGGGCCAGGCCTTGAGATACGGTTTCATGGCCCCCTTCCCAGCACGTAGGCCTTGCAAGATAGAACGATGCCAGCCTTCTGAAGAACAGGGTGACCCTGTGAATAACATGTCCGTCGATGGCGTGGCCCTGACGTAGCTCAGGAAAAAACTGTTTTATCTTGGGTTGCTTGTTGTGCAAAAAACAGGATGTGATTAATGTTCTTAAAAGTGGTCCTGCACAAAGAAAGGGTCAAGGCTGTTCTCTGGACTCCCTGCGTGGAGAACGGCAGGGCAGTCGACTGCCTGCTGATAAAGGCTCCCTAAAATTTTAATTTGGTCTGGGCTCCAGTGGTTGTTCGCTCGTGTTCTGCTCCACAACATCCCCGCCGTCGAGGATGGAATTTAGGAGACGGAAGTCAGACAACGGAAGCCTCGGTTTCCTTCAGTGTTAGCGCTGAAGGAAGAAACCGTATGTCCTACACATCTCATGTGCCCAGAGGTTAAGAGTTTTGGCTAAGAGGTTAATCACATGCACAGCAGTCACACAGCTTTTTTTTTTCCTGTGTGTTCTCTGATGTTTACGAAGATGAGCGTTTGTGATAAAAGATTTCCCACAATCGGTGCACGCATAAGGTCTTTCTCCGGTGTGAATTCTTTGATGATAATGGAGTCCGGAGCTGTAGGTAAAACACTTCCCACAATCACTGCACTCATAGGGCCTTTCTCCGGCGTGAACTCTCTGATGAGTACTAAAGAAAGACTTTGTCGTATGTGATTTCCCAAGTTCACTGCACTCATAGGGCCTTTCTCCAGCGTGAACTCTCTGATGAGTACTAAAGAAAGACTTTGTCGTATGTGATTTCCCAAGTTCACTGCACTCATAGGGCCTTTCTCCAGCGTGAACTCTCTGATGAGTACTAAAGAAAGACTTTGTCGTATGTGATTTCCCACGTTCACCGCACTCATAGGGCCTTTCTCTGGCGTGAACTCTCTGATGAGTACTAAAGAAAGACTTTGTCGTATGTGATTTCCCACGTTCACCGCACTCATAGGGCCTTTCTCTTGCGTGAACTCTCTGATGAGTACTAAAGAAAGACTTTGTCGTATGTGATTTCCCACGTTCACCGCACTCATAGGGCCTTTCTCTGGCGTGAACTCTCTGATGAGTACTAAAGAAAGACTTTGTCGTATGTGATTTCCCACGTTCACCACACTCATAGGGCCTTTCTCTGGCGTGAACTCTCTGATGAGTACTAAAGAAAGACTTTGTCGTATGTGATTTCCCACGTTCACCGCACTCATAGGGCCTTTCTCTGGCGTGAACTCTCTGATGAGTACTAAAGAAAGACTTTGTCGTATGTGATTTCCCACGTTCACCGCACTCATAGGGCCTTTCTCTGGCGTGAACTCTCTGATGAGTACTAAAGAAAGACTTTGTCGTATACGATTTCCCGCATTCATCGCACTCATAAGGCTTTTCTCCGGTGTGAACTCTCCGGTGATGATGAAGATCGATGTTTCTCTCTCATCGATGGTTCTGGCTTTCTATCCCTCTCCCTTCCTCTCTGTAAAAAAAAAAAAAAAAAAAAAAAAAAAAAATCAATAAAAAAAAAGAAAGTTCCAAGTCTTCTAAAATTCATAGATCGGTGTTTCTGGTAAAAGATTTCCCACATTCACCGCACTCATAAGGCTTTTCCCCGGTGTGAACTCTCCGGTGACAATGAAGGTGGGACATTCTGGTAAAAGATTTCCCACATTCACCGCACTCGTAAGGCTTTTCCCCAGTGTGAACTCTCCGGTGACAACGAAGGTGGGACATTCTGGTACAAGATACCCCGCATTCACCGCACTCGTAAGGCTTTTCCCCGGTGTGAACTCTCTGGTGACAACGAAGGTGGGACATTCTGGTAAAAGATTTCCCACATTCACCGCACTCGCAAGGCTTTTCCCCGGTGTGAACTCTCCGGTGACAACGAAGGTGGGACATTCTGGTAAAAGATTTCCCACATTCACCGTACTCGTAAGGCTTTTCCCCGGTGTGAACTCTCCGGTGACGATGAAGATCGGTGTTTCCGGTAAAAGATTTCCCGCATTCACCGCACTCATAAGGCTTTTCCCCAGTGTGAACTCTCCAGGGACAACGAAGGTGGGACATTCTGGTAAAAGATTTCCCACATTCACTGCACTCGCAAGATCTTTCTCCTGTGTGTATCCCCTGGTGACGACGAAGACCACAGAGCGTGGTAAAAGACCTCCCACGTTCATTGCGTTCAAAAGGCTTGCCTCCGGAATTAACTTGATGGTGCTGAATGAGGAGGATGCACTGGGTCCTGGAAACATTTCCCACACTCACGGCACTCGTGTGTCTTTTCCAGTGAGCGGGCTCTCTGACGAGAACGAAGGCCAGAGACTCCTTTATCTTTTATTTTTTTATATGTATTTTATTGATTTTTTACAGAGCGGAAGGGAGAAGGATAGAAAGTCAGAAACATCCATGAGAGAGAGACATCGATCAGCTGCCTCTTGCACGCCCCCCTACTGGGAACGTGCAGCCAAGGTACATGCCCTTGACCGGAATCGAACCGGGGACCCTTCAGTCCGCAGTCCGACGCTCTATCCGCTGGGCCAAACCGGTCTCAGCCCCGAGACTCCTTTAAAAAAGTGTTTACCTTCGGGGCCCACAACATACCACCTTCCAGCACGGGCAGCTCGGTCCGGGACAAGCGTGCCGTCGCAGCCACCGGCTTTTTCAGGTTCTTTCTGGCAGAGGAGTGTTTTTTCCCCGTTTGGAAACATCACCCCGGACGACGGGAGTTCGCTTGGTTTGTCCCCGGCATGAGGAACCTGCGGCCGAAGTTGTCCCGGGGCAGTGATGGTGCTGTCTCTGACCTTCTGGTCGGTAAAAAGCTTCGGGGACACGTTGAATGGCCTGGTCTTCAAAAGCGAGGCCCTGCCCACACCTCGTATCAAACACTCTGCTCTCATGTCCTGCCTGCGGTGCTGCAGGTGACACGCTGCACTGGAGTAGAACGATTCTGCACGCGCTCCACATCTCAAGGGTTTCGGGCTGCGCCGTATATGATTTCCCACATTCTCAAGAGTTTCCTGCTGCTCAACCAACAGGAAAACGTCCCTCAAGACCGGACCACAACTCTCACAGGGGTGGCTCCTCTGGCAAGACAAAGGTACTTTGGTTTTCTTTGCCCATGGCGCTCTGACAGAATCCTTCTGTTCAACGGACGCCCCCGTTCCACAGCAGCGACCTGGACAAGAGGAAACGCCGATAAATTATTACGTGGTGACCCTATAGCGAAAGGTCATCGCCCCCCAGCCGTGGGGGGGGGGGGCGCTCAGTGATGTAGGGTCCACCTAGGAACCAAGGGGTCAGAGTTTGATTCCCGGGGTCAGGGCTTGTCAACTTCATCGCCATTACGCGGTATGCAGGACGCAGCCAATCGGTAATTCTCTCTCATCGTTGTCGTCGACGTTTCCATTTCAATGTCTTTCTCTATCCCTTCCAATAAAAATAAAAATTAAAAAAAAAAAAAGGTAATCACATCATCACAAATGTCTGTCTGTCACAAGAAGAATAATTCTATGCAATGGTTTTGGAGATGAATGTCTTAGAATCTGAGAAAACGGCTTTTATGCATTTAACCATCTCTAAATGGGGAAGTGCGGGGGATGGGCGGGGGGGGGGGGGACCCCAGGCAAGACACCTTGAGCATTCCTTGACTGTTTGTGGGCTAAATCCCACAAACAGTTGGGATAGGCATCTAGCTAGAGCCATTTTGCTCAGGTTTGGGATATGTACAGCCATTGCCCTATCTAATAAAAGCGTAATATGCAAATTTGGCCATACCTTCACTACACCCACAAGCCACGCCCACCAGCCAATCAGAAGATTATGCAAATAAACCCCAACCAAGATGGCTGTGGCCACTGAGAGCAGGAGGGAGGCTTGGGTTTCCCCGGGAACAGAGGAAGCCAAGCTTTTCGCCTGCCGTTGCCGGCCTAGGCCTCTGCTCTAGACTACCAAGTTTCAAATATAAGACTTAAACAGAAATGGCTGTTGCATTGGAATGAGCAGAAGGCTTGGCTCTGCTCCAGGTTTCAAAGTTTCCATTGTAGAACAAAAATTAATCCCAGATCCCAGAGCATCCGTTTAAGTCGCTTGGGGGGCATAGCTAACCTGCAAACCACAACAGGCCCTTTGCCCTGGCCGCCCCATGCCCCAAGGGAACGTCCACCCTGACCCAAGACACCCTTCAGGACAAACCAGCTGGCCCCCACCCATGCACGAGGCCTCTATCCTATCTACTAAAAGAGTAATTTGCAGACTGAACATCACTTCAGCACACAAGAAGGCTGCCCCCATGTGGTCAAAGATTCTGCCCCCATGTGGACACAAGATGGCCACCACAAGATGGCCAGCACGGCAGGACAGTTGGGAGGTTCCAGGCCCTGCATGGGAGGGCAGTTGGGGGCGATCAAGCCTGCAGGGGAGAGCAGTTAGGGGAGACCAGGCCGGTAGAGGAGGAAAGTTGGGGGCAAACAGGCTGGCAGGGTAGTGGTTAGGGGGTGATCAGGCTGGCAGGCAGAAAAGGTTAGAGGCACTCAGGGAGGCAGGCAGGTGAGCAGTTTGCAGCCAGCAGTCCTGGATTGTGAGAAGGATGTCCGACTGCCCGTTTAGGCCCGATCCTACTGGGACCTCGAGGGGTCCCAGATTGGAGAGGGTGCAGGCTGTGCTGAGGGACACTCCCCTGCCCCCCACCCAAGCACGAATTTCATGCACCGGGCCTCTAGTGTGTGTGTGTGTGTGTACACACCCCGTTATTTTCTGGCGTATAAGACGAACGGGCGTATAAGATGACCCCCAACTTTTCCAGTTAAAATACAGAATTGGGGATATACTCGCCATATAAGACTACCCCTCTTCCAACACACACCAAATAAAAATGAAAAAAAAAAAACACATCAGATTTGATTTCAGTATGGTAATTTTGAGATCTTCCTGGGTTAAAAAGTCGTCTTATGTGCTGGAAAATACAGTATATATATCCTATATAATAAAAGGGCAATATGCAAATGTACCCTAATGGAAGAATGCCTGGGATTAACTTGTCACTATGATGTGCACTGACCACCAGGTGGGCAGGCCTGGTGGAGGGACCGCCACAGGAGTGTATAAATATTCATGCACTGGGGCCTCTAATGTGTGTGTGTATGTTTGTGTGTGTGTATATATATCCTATATAATAAAAGCCTGATATGCAAATTGACCAAACGGCAGAACAACTGGTGGCACAACCAATCACTATGACATGCACTGACCACCAGGGGGCAAAAGCTGAATGCAGGAGCTGCCCCCAGCCCACAGGCCCCAGCCAGCCAAGGCAGGTGCCAGCAGGGGTCCCCAGATCGCCCCACTTATTCTCCCTGATCCCTGCACAGGCCTAGGGACCCTACCCATGCATGAATTTCGTGCATCAGGCTTCTAGTATGTATGTGTGTGTATGTGTGCATATATTTTGTGAGTGGGTGTGTGTATATATTTTGTGTGTGTGTGTGTGTATATATATATATACATATATATTTTTTGTATTTTGTGTGTGTATTTTGTGTGTGTGTGTGTGTGTATATATATAGTGTGTGTGTATATATATATTTTGTGTGTATATATTTTGTGTGTGTATATTTTCTGTATATATATGTATATTTTGTGTGTGTATATATATTGTGTGTACATATATACACATATATGTATATTTTGTGTGTATATATTTTGTGTGTGTGTATATACTATGTGTGTATATATTTTGTGTGTGTATATATTCTGTGTGTATATATATAGTGTGTGTGTATATATATTTGTGTGTGTGTGTATATATATATTGCGTGTGTATATATATTGCGTGTGTGTATATATATATTGCGTGTGTGTATATATTTTGTGTGTGTATATATTCTGTGTGTATATATATAGTGTGTGTGTATATATATTTGTGTGTGTGTATATATATATATTGTGTGTGTGTATATATATATTGCGTGTATGTGTGTATATATATGTGTGTGGTGTGTGTGTATATATATTTGTGTGTGTATATATATATATATTGCGTGTGTGTGTATATATATATTGTGTGTGTGTGTATATATATTGTGTGTATATATTTTGTGTGTGTGTATATATATATATGTGTGGTGTGTGTGTATATGTATTTTGTGTGTGTGTGTATATATATGTGTGTGGTGTGTGTGTATATATATTTGTGTGTGTGTATATATATATATATTGCGTGTGTGTGTATATATATATTGTGTGTGTGTGTATATATATTGTGTGTATATATTTTGTGTGTGTGTATATATATATATGTGGTGTGTGTGTATATGTATTTTGTGTGTGTGTGTGTGTGTGTACAGTGACCTCTGTCAGGGAAGATTCTGGCCTGTTCAGGACTACCCACTATCCGCTTCTTTTAAAATTTTAATTTCAGGAAATGTTTTGAGGTGACTTCAGGTCTCTGACTGTGCTGGACGGCCATGCAGGCGCTGACCCTGTCCGCTTTCCATGGGCCCCTCTTTCGTCCACCCCAAACCCCCGCTCCAGGCTGTTCCCGCCCAGCAGATGGAGAGCCCTTCACACCCAACACACCCGGTGAGTCCCCCTGTCCACGCCCAACACCCCCGGTGAGTCCCCCCCCCCCCCCCCCCCCCCCCCCCCCCCCCCCGTCCACACTCCCCCGGCCCCGGAGTGAAGGCCCCACCCCTCCACCTCCCAGGGGAGCCGGGACTCCCACTCGCCCCGCTTAGGGCGCAGGGAAGACGGACCCGGGTCCCCGCTTCCTCCCCGGTCCGGCCCCTCAGCCTCTCTGTCACCCCCGTCACGCCGGGGTCACCCCCAAGCGCCTGGCGGTTCTGACGAGGGGCCGGGGCTGCAGGACGGACGGGCGCCCGCCCCCCACGGGCTGCGGGGTCGTGAGGGGAGGCCCGGGGGGGGACGCGCTCACCTCATCCGGGCACCTTGGCGCGGCCGCCGCCGCCACCACCGGGCTCCGCAGGGGAAGCGGGCGGAGGGCGGGTGAGGAGGGGTGAGGAGGGGACCCCGTGCCGCCCGGAGGCGGGTCACTGGCGGGGATGACGGAGAGACACACCCGCGCCCCTGCAACCGGGACCACGCCTCTCCCTCAGGAGGAAGGAAAAATGGCCGCCAGGCCCGTAGACAGGAAGTCCCGCCCCCCACGCGGTCGACTAACCGGGACCCGACCTTTCGGAGCCTTCATTGGCTCGGCCCGCCAACGGCCTTCTGGGAAATGTAGTTTTCAGCGTCAGAGGCCATTCCCCATCCGACTCCCAACAGAAAAGGAGGTCCCTCCCTGACCGGTGTGGGTCAGTGGATAGTGTCGGCCTGCGGACTGAAGGGTCCCCGGGTTCGATTCTGGTCAAGGGAATGTGCCTTGGTTGCGGGCACATCCCCAGTAGGGGGTGTGCAGGAGGCAGCTGATGGATGTTTCTAACTATCCCTCTCCCTTCCTCTCTGTATAAATTCAATAAAATGTTTGTGTGTGTGTTTTTTTTAAAAAGAGAGATCCTACCTGATTAAAGCTTCCTCAGCCCTCCAAGTCGGTCCCCTGCTCCAGACAACCCAATGGATGTCTCTCTCTCTCTCTCTCTCTCTCTCTCTCTCTCTCTCAGATGTTTCTTTCTCCCTCACCTCCACCCAATTCCAATCTCTCTAGAAACCAATACGAAAAAATATCCTCGGGTGAGAATTAAAAAAATAAATCGTGAAAATGGCTGAAGGAAGTTGCCATCTTTTCCCCGGTGATGATGGGTCGTGTGCGTGTTGACAAAAATGCATCGTCTGCCCTAGCTAACCGGTTTGCTCGGGTAGAGCTGAACGCCTCAGATGTTTCTGTCTCTCTAAAAAAAAATCAATGGGAAAATACCCTGAAGTGAGGATTAACAACAACAAAAAGAATCTGTCACGATCCACACATAGTATTAATAAAGGGAGGTATGCCTACGTTCCAGGGTGTGCAAAATGTTATCAAAGGACGTACTTACTGCATCCCGTCTATGACAAACGTAACACAGGAATGTTGGACACACTTCTTTTTTTTAAAATATAGTTTATTGATTTCTTTACAGAGAGAAAGGGGAGAATGTTAGCGTTAGAAACATCAGTGAGAGAGAAACGTAGATCTGCTTGCTGCCTCCTGCACACGCACCCTCTACTGGGGATGTGCCCACGACCAAGGTTCATGCCCACTGACCTGCGGAATCGAACCTGGAACCCTTCCGTCCTCAGGCTGACCACCTATCCACGGAGCCAAACCGGTTAGGGTTTGGACACACTTCTGAAATAAAAATAAAATAAAATACTAAGATGCAGAATATACACATTTATTGGAGGTCGACTAGTTGTACACGCCAATTTAAAAAAATAGATATTTGAGTAGGTGGGAGGATTCAATTCTAACCAAACTTTTCCCTCAGGTTCACCTGCCAAATTTTCAGTTGTTTTCAATATTTAAAAAATTGTTTTTATTGATTTCAGAGAGAGGGAGAGGGAGATGGAGACATCAATAATGAGAAGAGAACCACTGATTGGCTGCCTCCTGCACGACCCGCACCGGGGACCGAGCCTGCAACTCTAGCATGTGCCCTTGACGCTCTATACACTGAGGCAAACCAGCTAGGGCCACACCTTTAAAAAAAAAAAAAGTATTTTGATATCTGAGGAGAGGGGAGAAATAGAAACATCA
Organism: Antrozous pallidus; assembly: GCA_027563665.1. Lineage (NCBI taxonomy): Eukaryota > Metazoa > Chordata > Mammalia > Chiroptera > Vespertilionidae > Antrozous > Antrozous pallidus. The sequence continues at coordinate 482,687 of CM050525.1, read as the reverse complement.
ATGATGAGAGAGGATCATTGATTTGCTGCCTCCTGCACACACCCCACTGGGGATTGAGCCAGCAATCTGGGCATGTGCCCTGACTGGGAATCACATGAGCATTTCTTTTACAGAACATATATATTACAATTAGCAATAAGTCATAGGTGTGCACAGATGCAAAAAAAAATAATAATAATAACAATCAGATTCTCTCGTCATTGATGTTTCTATCTCCCTCTCCCTTCCTCTCTGAAATCAATAAAAATATTAAAAAATATCAATAGTGACCCTGTAATGAGAGTTCTCCAATTTGAAAATTTTAAATGATTTGTTTCTCAGACTGCAGTAGGTGCAGAGAGAGAGGTCTTTGTTCCATACCATCTTCATAGGGGGGGCATAGATGAGGCAGCTAATAGGTGATTCCGTCATCATCGATGTTTCCCTCCCCCTTCCTTCCTCTAAAATCAGGAAAAACATTTTTGTAAAGCATTTGATGGTGGGTACTCGTGTCCTGGGCCAGTTCCTTCCCTGACCAAGGTCAACCTTTACCCTGAGCCTGTCTGCTATCTTTTTGCATCTACAATAACATACCTTGGAACGCCAACGTAATTTCCCTTTTCTCTGGAATCCTCAAAGGATTGCACAGGCACCACCCAGCAAGACCACAAATTCCTCCACTGTTGTTAATTATTGGCTGTTCACTACCCTGTACCCAGCTATGTAAAAAAATGTTTTTTTTGCCGAGACCGGTTTGGCTCAGTGGATAGAGCGTCGGACTGCGGACTGAAGGGTCCCGGGTTCGATTCCGGCAGGGGCATGTACCTTGGCTGCGGGCACATCCCCAGTAGGGGGCGTGCAAGAGGCAGCTGATCGATGTCTCTCTCTCATCGATGTTTCTGACTTTCTATCCCTCTCCCTTCTGCTCTGTAAAAAATCAATAAATATATATTTTTTAAAAAATGGTTGTTTTTTTTTTGGCCAACAGGACCTGCCCTTATGGTTCTCCCTGTTTGCTTTCTACTGCCTCCCTAATCTATTAGCAATGGATTTCATGTAACCAATATACATATGTCTCCTCTTTTTTTAAAAAAAAAAATATTTTTATTGGTTTCAGAGGGGAAGGCAGAGAGAAAGATAGAAACCTAGATGAGAATCATTGATTGGTGTCCTCCTGCACACCCCACTTCTGGAGATCCAGCAGCCAGACATGTACCCTTGACTGGAATTCAACCTAGGACCCCCTATAGTCTGCAGGCTAATGCTCTATCCACTGAGCCAAACTGGACAGGGCTCACTATTCTTTGAAACACGCACACACACACAGACACGCACACACACACAGACACACACACACACACAGAAACCCACAGCCCTAACCGGTGTGGCTCAGTGGATAGAGTGGCAGCCTGCAGACTGGAGGGTCCCAGCTTCGATTCCCGTCAAGGGCATGTACCTTGGTTGTGGGCACAACCCCACTAGGCGTGCAGGAGCCAGCTGATCTATGCTTCTCTTTCATCGATGTTTCTAACTCTCTATCCCTCTCCCTTCCTCTCTGTAAAAAAGTCTATATTTTTAAGAAAACAAACATATAACAAATACACGAGAAAATAGCCAAAACTGATAGCTAATTAGGTTAAACACATGATCACACATTTCCCCCCAATATACAGATATATAGCAAATACACATCTGAAAAAAAATGTCCATAAATTTGTTGGAAAATGCAATCGATAACAGTGAGGATTATATCAAAGTTATAAAAAGGTTTGAAATAACGATGGACCAAACCAAATATTCTCTAGGACGTAGAGGATCTGACTCCCCCCATATACTGCTGGAAGAATGCAAAAAGTATAATCAGTTTATACCACAACTTGCTAATACTGTTAAGTTAAACATTCGCATAGTCTAGGACTCGAGACTAGTCGCTGAATTATTGACAAAAGTAAACAAGACGTACCGATAAAATGATAACACATACGCTTGTGCCAGCTTTACTTTCTCATTTTTAAAAAAATCTGTTTTTGAGAGACAGACAGCAAGAGACAGAAACATACGTTTGTTTCTCCAACGTTTATGCGTTCATTAGTCGATTCCCCAGTGTGCACCGAAAGGGGATGGAACCTGCAACCTTGACATATCAGGAGAGGGAGGACTCTTTAACAAAACTGGGCTACCCAGCCGGGGCCCAGGTTTATTTTCAAACAGTCAAAAATTAGAAATGAACCAATGTGCATGCACAAAACGAATGGATAAACTAATGGTTTAAACATCTGAAGGTTAATATATTCGAAGATAATATTTCTCCGGGAAAGAAATAATGAGGTACTAGTACATGATTAAGTATATCTTCAACTATTTATGCAGCAGAACTGAAGGCAGAAAATCCACTTTTATCACCGCCATATAAATTCTATGAAATGCAAAGCCAGCCATTAAAGTGAAAAATAAATTGATGGCAAGGAGAGATTATAAAAGGACACGAAGTAAATAGTAATGCATATGGCCAAGACCGGTTTGGCTCAGTGGATAGAGCGTCGGACTGCGGACTGAAGGGTCCCGGGTTCGATTCTAGTCAAGGGCATGTACCTTGGCTGTGGGCACATCCCCAATAGGGGGCGTGCAAGAGGCAGCTGATGGATGTCTCTCTCTCGTCGATGTTTCTGACTTTCTATCCCTCTCCCTTCTGCTCTGTAAAAAATCAATAAAATGTATTTTTAAAAAAAATAGTAACACATATGGTTAGTATTATGACTATGGTGATGGTTTCGGCTTAATACAAGTCAAAACTCATCAGATACTATACTTAACATGTCATTTACCACATGTATGTTATACCACGCTAATAAAGACTTTTAAAAATGTCTCGAGATTAAAAAAAATTATTTTCAACTCTTTAAAAATACAGTTTGCAACTTTATATTCAATCAATTCATGTTCTCATACCCTCTTGGGTCAGTCTTCCTTAGTGACGACAAGTGTATCAAACAACGGACTTTAACTGAAATCAACAGGAATATGTTGGCTGGGTAACAATGTCACATCCCTGGAATATGACCCCTTTTTCTTTATCTTTTGATTTCCTGCCTGGGCACCAGTGGTCTTGAGGTGAACAGCTAAGACCCTATAGAAATTCACACACACACACACACACGAAAATCTAAGACCCTACAGAAATTCACACACACACACACGAAAATCTAAGACCCTACAGAAATTCACACACACACACACGAAAATCTAAGACCCTATAGAAATTCACACACACACACACACACACACACACACACACACGAACATCTAAGACCCTATAGAAATTCACACACACACACACACACACACACACGAACATCTAAGACCCTATATAAATTCACACAATCACACACACAAATTTTTAAGTGTTGACATTTTCTTTCATTCACTTTTAAAAAATATATATATATATATTTTATTGATTTCACAGAGGAGGAGAGAGGGAGAGAAAGACTCCTTCCCGATGGTCAGGGCCCACGCAGAAGGCAACCAGCGGATGTGCTTCTCTTACATCGGTATTTCTTGTCTTTCCCACTCTCTAAAAAAAAAAACCGAACCGGTTTGGCTCAGTGGATAGAGCGTCGGGCCTGTGGACTGAAGGGTCCCGGGTTCGATTCCGGTCAGGGGCATGTGCCTTGGCCGCGGGCACATCCCCAGCAGGGGGGTGTGCAAGAGGCAGCCGATCGATGTTTCTCTCCCATCGATGTTTCTACTCCTCTCCCTTCCTCTCTGTGAAAAATCAATAAAATATATATATATAAAAAAAATCAATGGTGCCCTAGCTGGCTTTGCTCAGTGGACAGAGCGTCGGCCTGCGGACTGAAGGGTCCCGGGTTCGATTCCCACCAAGGGCACATGCCTGGGTTGCGGGCTCGATCCCCAGTGTGGGGGGTGTGTGTGTGTGCAGGAGGCAGCTGATCAATGATTATATCTCATCATTGATGTCTCTCTCTCCTTCTTCCTTTCTCTCTGAAATCAATAAGATATATATATATATTTTTTAAAAAGATCAATGGGAAAATATCCTTGGATGAGGATCAACAACAACAACAAAATAAAATTATGAGAATTATTGATTGGCTGCCTCCTGCACACACCCTACTTGGGTTCTAGCTTGCAAACAAGGCATGTGGCTTGACCAGAAATCAAACTGTGACCTTCTGGTTCATAGGTCAACGCTCAACCACTGAGCAACACTGGCCAGGCTTAAAAATCCTTTGATGATCTTCTATGAAGATGACGTAAGTCACAGCTACCATCAACCACGCAACTGTGGACATAAGGGCACACGGCTCTTTGTATGAACTTGGAAAATAATTCAAAACTACTGGCGTACCTTGTGTAAATTAATGCTGCTCCCAGGAGCACTTGGGGTTGCAAACCCCCCCCTCCCCCGGTCCTCCTAAGGGTGATTTCTGAGGCTTCTAAAGTTCACAGCATTTAGGCGTCACACGACCAGAGAGCCCTGCAATCTTCCCTCAAAAGACGTGAACAGTAATGCAAATTTGCCAATACCTTGGTGAGCTAGTTTCTGTCCCCAGGCCATTCCTGGTAACACGGAGAAACTCTGAGGCCCCTTCCGTGAAAAGTTGTCTGCAGAACCCAAATCTGCTTATAGATTACGCTACACGTTAACTGGGATACCCAAGACGGAAGAGTGCTTAAAACCGTTCAGATACTCATTATTTTATAAGCCCAGAGGAACGCGGACCTGGAGCTTCTCGCACCCGGTGACTTGGAAAATTGGAAATATTAATCACAGTTATCCAAGGAAACCAGGTCCTTCTCAAGCTGCCATCCGAATTCGGACGACGTTCTCTGGGTTATCACCGTGTAGGGAGACTCCCCAGATGCTCAGAGCAAACAGAATGCAGATCCCCTGAGGGCTCAGGCTATTCCTAATTTCCTCCAACAAACCAAGAAACAGAGCAGGCTGCCCTGAGCACAATAGTACGGTGACTGATGCAAACTGTGGGGATCGTCTAGATGTTTTAGGTGGAACAGCTTCGACCAGGCACCTCTATGGTGACACAAACCCAGCAAGAGATGTGTGTCGATCAGAAGGTGCAACGCAGACACATACATATGCTTCCCACAATAACTAAAACTTACGGGGGAACCTCCCTAGCGTTGATGTTTTATGCCCAAGATTAAATTCATACAAACGGAACCTCAGAGTTTCCTCCAGTGTTAACAACACCGAAAACAAAACAAAACAAAACAAAACAAAAACACACAAGCAAACAAGACAAACAAAACCACCTTAGAAGGCCTACACGTCTAAGGCCTTCCTCCAGTGTGAACTCTGGTGTGCTGAGAGAGGTTGGACTTCCGGCTGAACGATTTGCCACATTCGATGCACTCGAAGGGCCGTTCTCCCGTGTGAACCCTCTGGTGGTACTGGAGGGTGGAACGAGACGTGAAAGATTTCCCGCATTCGCCGCATTCGTAGGGCCTCTCTCCTGTGTGGGCCCTCTGGTGAATGACGAGGTGAATTCTCTGGGTGAAGGACCTCCCACACTGAGCGCACCCATGAGGCTTTTCTCCCGTGTGGACGCGACGGTGTCGAATGAGTATTGAGCTGTTTGTGAAAGACTTGTCACACTCGCTGCACTTGTAAGGCCTCTCCCCCGTGTGAACCCTCTGGTGGTATCCGAGGGCAGAGACAGACGTGAAGGACTTTCTGCACTCGCCGCACTCGTAAGGCCTTTCTCCCGTGTGAACCCTCCTGTGCTTGGAGAGGTACGAGTTCTGGCTAAAGGTTCTCCCACAGTCAGTGCACTCGTAAGGCTTCTCTCCCGTGTGAACCCGCTGGTGTTGACTCAACTGGGAGCTATCCCTGAAAGACTTCCCGCACTCACTGCAGTCGAAAGGCCGCTCCCCCGTGTGAACTCTCTGATGACAGCGAAGGGCGGAGCCAGAGATGAAGGATTTCTCACACTCGCTGCACTCGTAAGGCTTTTCTCCAACGTGAACCTTCTGGTGGTAGCGAAGGGAGGACCCGGAGGTGAAGCATTTCCCACATTCGCGACACGCGTAAGGCCTCTCTCCTGTGTGAACTCTCTGGTGTATGTTGAGGTGGTTTCTTTGGGTGAACGTCTTCCCGCACTCGCCGCATCCGTACGGCCTTTCTCCGGTGTGAACCCTGCGGTGTCGGATGAGTATCGGTCCGTTGGTAAAAGACTTCCCACACTCGCTGCACTCGTAGGGCTTTTCTCCGGAGTGAACTCTCTGGTGGTAGCAGAGGGCGGAGCCGGAGGTGAAAGATTTCCCACACTCGTTGCATTCGAAAGGCTTTTCCCCCGTGTGAACCCTCTGATGTTGGGACAGGTAAGATTTGTGGCTGAAGGATTTCCCACACTCGCTGCACTCGTAAGGCCTTTCCCCCGTGTGAATCCTCCGGTGTATGATGAGGTGATTTATCTGAGTAAAACATTTCCCGCAATGACTACACTCATACGGCCGTTCTCCTGTGTGAACTCGCTCATGATAACGGAGGCCGGAGCTAGAGGTGAAAAACTTGCCACACTCATTGCATTTGTAAGGCTTTTCTCCGCTGTGCACTCTCTGATGGTAGCGCAGGGCGGAGCAAGAGGTAAAGGACTTGCCACATTCGCTGCACTCGAAAGGCCTTTCTCCCGTGTGGACTCGCCCGTGTTCGATAAGGTCCGAGTTGCGTTTGAAAAACTTCCCGCACTCCGTGCACTCGAAACTCATGTCTCCGGGATGAGCCGTCTGTCGCTGGGGGGTGAGAGCAGAGCTTTGCCTGAAAGATGGCGCGCACTCACAGCAGACGTAACAGCTCTCTCCGGTGTGGCTTCTCTGAGGATAAATGAGGACGAATTTTTGGTTAAAGGACTTCCCACACTTCCCACACTTGTGCTGCCTGGCCGCAGAATGAATTCTTCGGTGCTGGTTGAAGGCCGAGCTTCCCTCGAAGGATTTCCCGCAGTCATCGCAGACGCGAACCCTGTCGTCGCTGTGGACCCGCTGGTGAATAACAAAGGAGGACTTGTACCTGAATTTTTTCCCACACTCGCGGCACACAAATTTTTTAATGTGCACTCCCGAGTCCTGAACATGCGTGTGCTTGGGGCCCAGGGCTTTCTGATGCTCTTCCCTGGAACAGTTACTTTTTCTGTGCTGAGGAGTCCCCCTACATTTGGAGATGTTGTTCGGTTTCTCTCTGGTGCGAGGAGGGGCCTGCTGGAGGTGTCCCGAGGAGGTCGGGCAGTCCTTCCCAACCCCTTCACGGGCGGGGGGCTTCTGTGACTCAGGGGCATCGGGGTTCCGGGCAAACGACGGTCTCCCCGCAATGCTTACGGAGAGTTTCTCCCCCGGGACCTGCTCCTGGCCACGTCGACAGTTTGCACCGAAATGAAAGTGTTTTCCACACGCCCCACACTTCAGTCTGGGTGGCGTCTCCTGGTGCCGGGTCAAACGGAAGATGTCTGTCAGGATTGGACCACACATCCCACAGGGGTGGGTCTTCTGGGAAGACTGAGATTCCCTTGAAGTCCCGGCCTGTGACATTCCCACAGGAACGCTCTGTTCAAATGGTGCCTGCACATTCTTTGTTCCACAGCAGCAACCTAGGTGCAAAGAAATGGGAAATTACACACACTGACTTTATTGGCAAGGGGGGGCGGGGGGGTAACCCAACCACAAATGTGTAACTGAACCGCAGAAAAAGAGCAGAGGTAGTAACTATATGTCAGACAACACAACTAAGTCAAAAACTGTCACAAGAAGCGAATGACTTCTTTATATAATGATAAAGCAGCCAAGTAAGCAAGAAGATATAACTGTTACAAGTACACGTGTACTCAATATCACAGCACCTGACTATATTTAGAAAGCGCTAACTGACCTGAAGAAAGAAATAGCAATGCAATAATAGCTGGTGACATCAATACTCCACTTTCTTTCTTTTCTTTAAAATATATTTTATTGATTTTTCCACAGAGCAGAAGGGAGAGGGATAGAGAGTCAGAAACATCGATGAGAAACATCGATCAGCCGCCTCTTGCTCGCCCCCCAACTGGGGATGTGCCCGCAGCCAAGGTACATGCCCCCGACCGGAATCGAACCCGGGACCCTTCAGTCCGCAGGCCGACGCTCTATCCACTGAGCCAAACCGGTCTCGACCAATACTCCACTTTCAACAATGGCTAGATCGCCCAGACCAAAAATATCAGTAAGAGAATATTGAACCTGAACTTTTCTTAAGAGCAAATGATCATAGCCATTTGATTACAGTGTGGTCCTGATATGTCAAGGTTGCAGGTTCAATACCTGCTCAGAGTACATACAAGAATCCACCAACGAATTTATGCATAAATTAGTGGGACAAAAAAAAATAAAAAATCAATATTTCTCCCCCTCTCCCTCTGCCCCTTTCTAAAAAGCAATCAATAAAAAATTTAAAACAGAGATATACAGAATATGCAGCAGATTATATATATATATATGTATATATATATATACACACACAGAATATTCATCTCAAGTGCAAAATGAACATACGATATAACAAATCATGTTAGGTCACAAAACAAGTCTTGACTCATTAAACGCCCAGTCAGTCCCCGGTGACTGACACTACACTTTCCCGTCTGGGAAAAACAGGTTGGGCGCTTAATGTGTTAACAAACTTGAGGCGGCTGGAATCACATGGAGTATCTCTTCCAAACAAAAATGGCATGAAACTGGAAATCACCGGAGGAAGGAAGCTGGAAAATAACAAATATGTAAAATTGAAGCAACAAACTCCTGAAAAAAAATCAATGGGTCAAAAACATCAAAAATACGTAGTCAAACCAATGAAAATGGAAACGCAGCACACCAAAATGCAACAAAATCAGCAGAGGGAAGGTTACAGTAATGAATGCCTACCTTAAGGTAAAAGAAAGATCGCAAACAATCTCCCTTTCCATTTTAAGATGTAAGAAAAAACAACAACCCTCGCAGGTTTTGGGTTCGGTGGACAGGGCCCCAGTTTCGATTTTGGTCAAGGTTACTTACTACCTTGGTTACAGGCTCCTCCTTTACCCTGGCCCTAGTCAGGGCCTGTGCAGAGAGCAACAAATCGATGTGTTTCTCTCACACTGATATTTCTCTCTGTCTTTCCCGCTCTGAAATCAATAAGAAAATATGTATTTTTAAAAAGCAGCAACCAGCCGAAACGGTTTGGCTCAGTGGATAAAGCATCGGCCTGTGGACTGAAGGGTCCCGGGTTCGATTCCGGTCAGGGGCATGCACCTTGGCTGCGGGCACATCCCCAGTACGGGGTGTGCAAGAGGCAGCTGATCAATGTTTCCCTCTCATGGATGTTTCTAACTCTCTATCCCTACCCCTTCCTCTCTGTAAAAAATCAATAAAATATATATATATATTTTAAAAAATGAATGTTTCTAACTATCTCTTTCCCTTACTCCCTGTAAAAAAAATCAATAAAATATATATTTTTTTAAAAATTGGGGGAGGTGGGGGGGACTGAAGGGCCATCTACCTGGATACATGGCCAGCCAGGCTAAGGGAAAACAAGGTGGGTCATTAGGCTCCTATGCAAGTTCAGCACAGCATGTATTCAGGCTGCAGAGCGAGATGAGGCCCATGCAGACAAACACGCTCTACCAAGGACAGCAACTGCCCAGAAAACTGGGGAGGCAAGCAGTGCCCACAGTCCACATGTGAGGAAGAGCACACACACCCCGCCCCCGGGGGGAAGGGGGACACAGGGAAACAAACGCAAAGGCCGGTCCAGGTCACCGGGGAGAGCGGAGGTCTTACCCTGAGAGGACACCAGGGCAAAGTTCTCCAGCATCACCTCGAGGTACAGCTGTCTCTGAGCCCCAGGAAGGAGGCGCCATTCCTCCTTGGAGAAACGCAGAGCGACATCCTCAAAGGCTACGCGGTCCTGTCGGGATTAAAATAAATAAAAACGGGAATGGCGTCTCCCGGGTACCCAACTCCTCATGCATCTTCCCATTGCTCACCACCCTCTAGGGCTCCCCACCTCAAAGGGGGCACCAGGCCCTGGTGCCAGTGACTCTGTTGTCTGCTCAGTGCCATTAATCACTCTGTTGTCGCTCTCAGCAGGAGGCAACTGGTCGACGTTTCTCTCTCATCCATGTTTCTGACTCTCCCTCTCCCTTCCTCTCTGTGAAAAAAAAAAAAATTTTTTTTTTTTATTTATTTTTAAAAAATATATTTTATTGATTTTTCACAGAGAAGAAAGAAGAGGGATAGAAAGTCAGAAACATCGATTGGAGAGAAACATCGATCAGCTGCCTCTTGCACACCTCCAACTGGGGATGTGCCCGCAGCCAAGGGACATGCCCCCGACCGGAATCGAACCTGGGACCTTTCAGTCTGCAGGCCGACGCTCCCAAACCGGCTTCATGGCTATTCCACGGAAGCCTGGGCTCCCGCACCCCCTGCCAGATCAACCTCCCGCCCACACCAATTCTGCCATCACTTCCCTCCTCAGCACGCCTGCTCGTCTGTCTGGTCCCACAGTCAGCGTTATCACCTGGACACGCCTCCCCCTCCTCACAGGTGATCCCACCCGTCCACCCTGGTCCACGGTGAGAGCCATCGCTTTTTGCATGTCTCCGTCACGGAACCCTCCCCACACCTCCAGGCCTGGGTGCCCCGTTGCCCACTTGATGCCTCCAACTCCCTGTTGTCTGAAACTTCTCAGAGCAACAATGACAAGCATTCTCGGATGAAGATGCGTGTCAAACTTAAAAAAAAAAACAACTTGCAGGAAGGTCAAACGCTGCTCAGCAAACAATTTCCAACCGTTTGCAAAGCGACGGGAAGGATCTTAAAGGAAGGGAAACGGTGGCCACATGAACGGAAAAAAGACAAATGGAAAACTGAAAAGTCATCGGTAAAAGGTTGCTTCGACGGCACGAAATAAAGTTTTTTTTTTACATCGAGTTGTGACTGGCGGCGAAAGGTGGATTTATGTTTGAAAATCCCAAGTGCACAAAATCACGGGTTGATCCAGGTCAATATTGACGGCCTCCATTGCTTCAGCTGCCAAGATAAAAAAAAATCCTGATGTTGCCGAAACCGGTTTGGCTCAGTGGATAGAGCGTCGGCCTTTGGACTGAAAGATCCCGGGTTCGATTCCGGTCAAGGGCATGTACCTTGGCTGCGGGCACATCTCCAGTGGGGGCGGGTGTGTGTGTGTGTGTGTGTGTGTGCAAGAGGCAGCTGATCAATGTTTCTGACTTTCTATCCCTCTCCCTTCCTCTCTGTAAAAAATTAATAAAATATATATATTTTTTAAAAATTAAAAATTAGCCGAAACCGGTTTGGCTCAGTGGTAGAGCGTCGGCCTTTGGACTGAAAGGTCCCGGGTTCGATTCCAGTCAAGGGCATGTACCTTGGCTGCGGGCACATCCCCAGTTGGAGGTGTGCAAGAGGCAGCTGATGGATGTTTCTCTCTCATCGATGTTTCTGACTTTCTATCCCTCTCTCCTCCTCTCTGTGAAAAATCAATAAAATATATTTTTTTAAAAAAATTAAAAAAAAAAATCCTGATGTTGTTCCCAGCTCCTCCCTTTTTCTCTCCTCACCTACAACATCCAAAAATCTACAAGGCCCGTCTTTAAAAACGGACCCAGAATCCAACTTCTTGCACCTCCACAGTCACCACTCCTGTCCAACAACTTTCGTCTGGACTAGAGCAGATGCCTCCCCCGGGGCTCTGACTCCCCCCTCAGCCCTATAATCTGTCCCCCGTGTGCATCGAGAAGAAACCTATTACATCCCCGGGGGAGAGATCAACTCCTTCTCCTCGTCCAAACCTCCACCTGCCTCCACCATAGATGCCCAACTTCTTAGGCAGCTACAGTACAGGGATGGTTACTGATTCCCCCGCGCCCCCTGCTCTTCTTTCGAAGAATACAGTTCTTTATTGACTCGGAGAGGAAGGGAAAAAGGAGAGACAGAAACATCAATGATGAGGATCATTGAGCCACTACCTCCTGCACACCCCTACAATGGAATCCGAAACCCAGGCTGGAATAGGAGCACCTGGGACCCTCCAGTCCACAGGCTGATGCTCTATCCACTGAACCAAACCAGCTAGGATCCTCCCCCTTCCCCCTACTCTTTATTCTTAAAAAAGATTGGAGACCTGTTCTAACAGGGTGGTTCATATCCTCGGGTGAGGACTTAAAAAACACAAATTATTAAAATAAAAAAGTAAAAATAGAAAAAGGAAAGGATGGAGATCTGCACTGTCTATTCCCAGCTTCTTGGCACCTCCAAGCATTTGCACCTGCAGGTGTCGGCCCTGGGTTAACCTCCCACACCTGTTTACACTGGTTGCCAGAAATGGGAGCCCTTTCCCTGTCTCCTGTGCCCCTTCCCTCAGGACACAGAGATTGGGGGGGTATCCCAAGGGTCCCCACATCCGAGGGAGAATTTGCAGACACCACGACCTCAGACCTTTAGGCTCAGGGATCGCTAAACGTCTCCGACCCAACAGCTTAGGAAACAGAAGAAAAGTGTCAGAACCTGGTGATCCCAGACATCACACGTGGGCTGGGACACCCTGTCCTTCCTTGTGTGGGTGCCAGAAGTGGCTTTCCAACCTTGGGGACCTGTGCCGGTGAATCCCTGGCCGCCCTGGAGTCTGGTGCCCTCTGTGCTGCCCCTGTCAGCTGTGACCTTGGGCAGGAACTCTCTGGGCCCCCTCCCTCCCACCCTAGACTTGCTCTCTCTCTGAGCTGCTTTTTTTTTTCCTCCTCCCCCTCCCCTCCCCCTCCCCCCTCCCCCTCCTCCTCTTCTTCTTCTTCTTCTTTTTTTCTGAGCTGCTTTTGTAAAACATTAAAAGGCCTGTCACAGCCCTAACCGGTGCGGCTCAGTGGATAGAGCATCGGCCTGCGGACTTAAGGGTCCCAGGTTCGATTCCGGTCAAGGACATGTGCCTTGGTTGCAGGCACATCCCCCAGTAGGGGGTGTGCAGGAGGCAGCTGATCGATGATTCTGTCTCATCGATGTTTCTAACTCTCTATCCCTCCCCCTTCCTCTCTGTAAAAAAAGCAATAAAATATATATATTTTTTAAAAAGCCCTGTCACAGCCCTAGCTGCGTTGGTTCAGTGGATAGAATCTAGCCTGCGGGACAAAGGGTCCTGGTTTCCACGTGTTTTCCTCACACTGATATCTGCCTTTTCCCTCTCTCTAAACATCAATGGAAAAATATCCTCGGTGTAGCTTTAAAAAATCCTATTATCAGCCAAGACCAGTTTGGCTCAGTGGGCTAGAGCGTTGTTGGCCTGCGGACAGATAGAAAGGTCCTGGGTTCGATTCCGGTCAAGGGCATGCACCTGGGCTGTGGGCACGTCTCCAGTGGGGGGTGTGCGAGAGGCGGCTGACCGATGTTTCTCTCTCATCTCATCGATGTTTCTGACTTTCTATCCCTCTCCCATCCTCTCTGTAAAAAAAAAACAACCAATAAAATATATTTTTTAAAAATAAAGAAAAAGCTGAGACCGATTTGGCTCAGTGGATAGAGCGTCGGACTGCGGACTGAAGGGTCCCGGGTTCGATTCCGGTCAAGGGCATGTACCTTGGCTGCGGGCACATCCCCAGTAGGGGGCGTGCAAGAGGCAGCTGATCGATGTTTCTCTCTCATCGATGTTCCTGACTTTCTATCCCTCTCCCTTCTGCTCTGTAAAGAATCAATAAAATATATTTAAAAAAATAAAAAATCCTGTACCATAAAAGCCTAATACGCTAAGTGTCCAGTCCCGTGGTTGGCCGTTCAACCAACCAAAGCGTAATCCTATATAATAAAAGCTTCATACGCAAATTGTCCCCACAGGTGGGAGTTTGGCCAACAGGGAGTTGGATGTGTGCTGGCCACCAGGGGGTGGAGCAGAACACGGCGCGTGTCAGCGAACAATGCGCCGGAAGCACGGCGGGGATGCTGCTGGCCTTGATGGGCCCTACAAGAGCGGAGCCATGGCAGCACGGTGGAACAGCTGAGCGGGTGGCAGGCACAAGAGCAAGGTCAGTATTGAAAGGGAAGCCTCAGCCAGTGGCCAGCAGCTGCTGGGGATCCCTAACCATGCATGAATGTCACGCACTGGGCCTCTAGCATGCTGCTGCCGATAGGCTGAGGCTGCTCAACGGCTCGCGATGGCCGTGCACTGACCATCACGGGGTCGACGCTTTGATGCTTCCCATTCAGCAGCTGATTGGAACTGAGTGAGTCGGGGTAGACAACCTCTAGAGCCTTCTTGTAGTCCCTCCACTGGCTGGTCAACCTCCCAAGTCCCTCCCCAGCCCTGATTGCGCACAGGCTGTGTCCCTCAGCCTGGCCTGTGTCCTCATGCAATCAGGGACCCCCTGGGGCGGTGGCGGGGGGGGGGGGGGGGGGGGGGGGGAGTCAGCAAGCCTGTTTTGGCCCGAGGCTATGATGCACACTGACCACCATGGGGCAGATTCTCGATGCAGACGCTGCCCCCCCCCCCCCCCCCCCCCCCCCCCCCCGTGGTCAGTGCACTCCCACAGGCGGAGTGCAAGTGGCTGGGGCGGACCTCCCCCAAGGGCTCCGGAATTGCCAGGGAGCCCAGGCCCCCCCAGGGACCGCTCCCCCGCCCCCCCCCCCGCCCCCAGCGTGCACAGAATTTGTGCACCCCCCTGCCCCGCCCCCCCCCGCCCCCAGCGTGCATGGAATTTGTGCACCTCCCCTGCCCCAGCATGCACAGAATTTGTGCACCTCCCCCGCCCCCCCTGCCCCCAGCGTGCACAGAATTTGTGCACCTCCCCCGCCCCCCCCGCCCCCAGCGTGCACAGAATTTGTGCACCTCCCCTGCCCCGCCCCCCCCAGCGTGCACAGAATTTGTGCACCTCCCCCGCCCCGCCCCCCCCCCCAGATCCAGGGTGCACAGAATTTGTGCACCGGGCGTCTGGTAAGTCAATTAAACAGGCCTGTCCCGCAAGCATCCCTCTCCCCATTCACAAACTCCCATGATGCACCAGGCCTGCCCGTCCCGACTGCCAGTCTGTCCCTTGCGCGCGCGGGAAAGAGGAGCCCAGGTTCCCGGATATTCCCGGCTATGGCCGCCCCTGCGCGGTTCCCCGGCGACCCCTCAGGCCCTCACCACCTCCTACCCATCCTCCCCCGCCCCCTGTCACACGGGTCCCGTCGGGGGGCCTGTCCCGTACCCGGGCTGCAGGGTTGGGGGTGGGGGCGGCGGGGGAGCCCGAGGGGCTCGCTCACCTCATCCGGGCACCTCGGTGCGGCCGCCGCCATCGGGCTCTGCGGGCGGAGACGGCCCGGGCTGCCGGGCCCCGGCCCTGTCCGTCCCCGGAGGAGCCGCCGGTCTCAACCCGCGTCTGCGCGGCGGAAACCGGGGTTCTGGACCCTTCCAGGTCCCGGCGGGTCGTTCCGAGCCCGCCGATCCGTGGCCTCCGAGGCGATGAAAGGGTCCGTTAGGAACAGAGTGACCACCGCGGGATAGGCCGGAAGTCCCGCCTTGGCGGGACCCGCAGACCGGAAGTTAGTGTCTCGTCCCGAGCCGCCATTGGCTCCTCAGGTCGGCCTCGCGCGCGCAGGCTGCTGGGTAATGTAGTTCGCAGAGCCCCAGGCATCAGAAGGAATGTGTTCATACTTTTGCATCAGAGAATGGGTCTGAGCAATGCTCAAACGTGGTGAGGGGCCCGGCGGGTGTGGCTCAGTGGATAGAGCGTTGGCCCGTGGACTGAAGGGTCCCGGGTTCGATTCCCATCCAAAACACCTGCCCAGGGAAGGGGCTGTGCAAGAGAGAGCATATCAATGCTTCTCATCATTGAAGCTTCTCTCTCTCTCCTTCCCTCATTGAAATCAATTTTTTTTAATTAAAAAAATATTTTATTGATTTTTCACAGAGAGGAAGGGAGAGAGATAAAGAGTTAGAAACATCGATGAAAAAAATTAATTACAAAAAAAAACGAAACCCCCACACACACAACTTTATATATTGTAACTAAAGTCCTTTGTCATTGCTTGTTTTAGAATTTTCTTTTACTTAAACTCTTGCACGTGATTTGGAAACAGCCTAAGTGCCCATCGGCAGATGACTGGATTTAGAAAACTGTGGTACATCTACACAATGGAATACTGACCATTTCTCCTTCATATTTACAAAGTTGGACTTTCCGCTTTCCTGTTACCTTACTAGTGGCCCGGTGCATGAAACTCGTGCACATTGAAAGTGGGACCCAGGCCGAAACCAGTTTGGCTCGGTGGATAGAGCACTGGCCTGCGGACTGAAAGGTCCCAGGTTCAATTCCGGTCAAGGGCATGGACCTTGGTTGCGGGCACATCCCCATTGGGGGGGGGGGTGTGCAGGAGGCAGCAGATCGATGTTTCTGACTCTTATCTCTCTCCATCTCTGTAAAAAAAAAAATCAATAAAATATATTAAAGAAAAAGTGGGACCCAGAATCAAGTCCCCACCCAACCATATGCGCCTCAAAATAACGTGATTCCCAGAACTGGCAGCCTCCCCCCCCCCCCCCCCACTGGGCTAAATCCAGACCTGGCCAGTCCCACCCTTGTCAAGTCCCGCCAGGCAGGGGGTGTAGCCTCAGGTCCCCTGGACTGGCGCCAGCATGGGAGGCATGACCCAATGTCGCCCGTAAAGGGCACGGCCTGAGTTCCCCCAACCCAGCACTGGAGATACACCTTGGGGTCCCCCCGTCAAGGCTCACTGGGTAGGTCCCCAGTCAAGTCCCACCAGCAGGGGGCACAGCCTCAGGTCCTTGGCCTGGTGCTGGGGCAGAGGGCACAGCCTGAGGTCCCCTGGCCTGGTGCCGAGGTAGGGACGGGGGTGGCCTGAAGTCCCTTATCAAGTCCCACCTGGTGTGTGTGGGGGGGCGGGCATAGCCTGAGGTCCCCCCAGCCTGACACCGCAGGGGGTGAGGGGGAAGGTGTAGCCTCAGGTCCCTGCTGATTGCTCGTCAAGACTCCTTATGGGAGCCGAAACCGGTTTGGCTCAGTGGATAAAGCGTCGGCCTTTGGACTGAAAGGTCCCGGGTTCGATTCCGGTCAAGGGCATGTACCTTGGCTGCGGGCACATCCCTAGTAGGAGGTGTGCAAGAGGCAGCTGATCAATGTTTCTCTCTCATCGATGTTTCTGACTTTCTATCCCTCTCTCCTCCTCTCTGTAAAAAATCAATAAAATATATTAAAAAAAAAAAAGACTCCTTATTATGGGAACTTGGCCTCAGCTGTGGGTGCAGCCGTCCTTTGTGATGGAGTGACGGTCAATTAGCATACCCCCCCCCCCCGTTTATTAGATAGGATAATTATTCCCGAACGACGAGGACTGAGAGGCAAGGACGACTAGGATAGGAATTTATTTTGTGTTCTAGACCTCTGGTTCTCTTCCCTGGAGGTTCGCACGTGGCCAGGCTGACGTCCCACCGTGTGTCCTCCACGCGGGGTAGCACGGCACGGCCTTCGGTTCTGTTCTCTCACTGGTTTCCCCGGGTTTCCCCCGAGTTTGCCAGGGGCGCCGCGGCATAGACCGTGCGGTGCTCCCCCCGCGACTGCTTTCACTCGCTCTCCGATCCTGCTCCTTCGAGGCGCTCTCTTCGTTTTGATCGAATGACTGAAATAAGAGACACGGCGTTGTTACGTTACAGATACTGGCCCTCACCGGTTTGGCTCGCTGGATAGAGCGTCGTCGTCGGCCTGCCGGACGGAAGGGTCCCGGGTTCGATTCCGGTCAAGGGCGTGTGTACCTTCTTCATTGCGGGCGCACGTCCCCAGTAGAGGGGGTGTGTGGGTGGCAGCTGTCTGGTGTTTCTCTCTCATCGATGGTTCTCACTCTCTCTCTCCCTCTCCCTTCCTCTCTGTAAAAAAAAAAAAAAAATCAAGAAAATATATTTGAAAAA
This sequence comes from Antrozous pallidus, assembly GCA_027563665.1. Classification (NCBI taxonomy): domain Eukaryota; kingdom Metazoa; phylum Chordata; class Mammalia; order Chiroptera; family Vespertilionidae; genus Antrozous; species Antrozous pallidus. The sequence goes on along the minus strand of CM050525.1, from coordinate 464,761 downwards.
GAAAAAGAAAAAGAAGCCCTGACCGGTTTGGCTCAGAGGATACAGTGTCGGCCAGCGGACTGAAGGGTCCCGGGTTCGATTCCCGTCAAGCACATGTACCTTGGTTGCAGGTACATCCCCAGTGGGAGGTGTGCTGGAGACAGCTGATTGATGTTTCTCTCTCATCACTGATGTTTCTACATCTCTCTCTCTCTCTTCCATCCTCTCAAAAATCAAGAAAAATATATACTTTTTATTTTTATTTATGTGTTTTTTAAAACATACGTTATTCATTTTTTTAAAAATATATTTTATTGATTTTTTATAGAGCGGAAGGGAGGGGGATAGAAAGACAGAAACATCGATGAGAGAGAAACATTGATCAGCTGCCTCTTGCACGCCCCCTACTGGGGATGTGCCCGCAGCCAAGGTACATGCCCTTGTCCAGAATCGAACCCGGGACCCTTCAGTCCACAGTCCAGTGCTCTATCCACTGAGCCAAACCGGTCTCGGCCGTTATTCACTTTTTTTACAGAGAGGAAAGGAAAGGGATAGGGAGTTAGAAACATCGATGAGAGAGAAACATCCATCAGCTGCCTCCTGCACGCCCCCCACTGGGGATGTGCCCGCAGCCAAGGTACATGCCCTTGACCGGAATCGAACCCGGGACCCTTCAGTCTAAAGACCGATGCTCTATCCACTGAGCCACCTCGGTTAGGGCAAGAAAAATATACTTTAATTTAAAAAATATATATATTTTGTTGATTTTTCACAGAGAGGAAAGGAGAGGGATAGCGAGTTAGAAACACCGATGAGAGAGAAACATCCGTCCGCTAACCTCCTGCACGCCCCCCACTGGGGATGTGCCCGCAGCCAAGGTTACATACACGCCCTTGACCGGAATCGAACCCGGGACCTTTCAGTCCGCAGGCCGACGCTCTATCCACTGAGCCACACCGGTTTGGCAAGAAAAATATACTTTTTTTTTTAAAGATATTTTATTGATTTTTCACAGAGAGGAAGAGAGAGGGATAGAAAGTCAGAAACATCGATGAGAGAGAGACATCCATCAGCTGCCTCTTGCACGCCCCCTACTGGGGATGTGCCCGCAGCCAAGGTTCATGCCCTTGACCGGAATCGAACCTGGGACCTTTCAGTCCACAGGCCGACGCTCTATCCACTGAGCCACACCGGTTCGGCAAGAAAAATATATTTAAAAAAACAAAATAAAATGAAAGAGAACCAGCCGTCGAGGCCGGCTCCGTTTCCCCTGTGGCCCTGGGTCAGCCAGGCCCAGTGGGCCGGTTCCTACCTGAGTTGATGAACTCTGCCAGCTCCCCCTGGTGCCCCGAGAGCAGGTCACCAGACTCGCCCGGCCGCCCGCCCTCCGGGGCCTCGTCTTCCTCTTCCGAGGGCGGGATTGTGATGTTGTCATACAGCGCTGCCAGCTGCTCCCTCTCCTCGTCCCGTCCCAGGAGGCTGGGGAGCAACACAGACCCGTTCAGGAGCCAAGGCATCCACAACATGTCCTTGTGTCTTTTTGTTTGGGAGGGAAGGGGTTAATAAATTTGAGCTAGCTTTGTTCCCCATCCCCCAAATATTCTTACTGATTTTCACAGTGTGTGTGTGTGTGTGTGTGTGTGTGTGTGTGTGTGTGTGTATATTTTAATATATTTTATGCCGAAACCGGTGTGGCTCAGTGGATAGAGCGTCATCGGCCTGCGGACTGAAGGGTCCCAGGTTCGATTCCAGTCAAGGGCATGTATCTTGGTTGCGGGCACATCCCCAGTAAGGGGGTGTGTGCGGGAGGCAGCTGACCGATGTTTCTAATTCTCTATCCCTCTCCCTTTCTCTCTGTAAAAAAAAAAAAAAAAAAAAAAATCAATTAAAAAAATATATTTTTTAATAAATATTTTTATGGATTTTTCACAGAGAGGAAGGGAGAGGGGTAGAAAGTCAGACACACGGATGAGAGAGAAACATCGATTAGCTGCCTCCTGCACACCCTCCTACTGGGGATGTATGTGCCTGCAGCCAAGGTACATGCCCTTGACCGGAATCGAACCCGAGACCCTTCAGTCCTTGGTCTGCTGCTCCATCTATGGAGCCAAACCAGCTGGCGGTTATTGATGGTTAGAAAGAGAGAAAAGGAGAGGGGAAGAGAGACACACACTGACATGGGGGAAAAGGATCGATCAGCCGCCTCCTGCACCCTGCAGCACCCACAGAGAATCCAGCCTGCAACTTGGGCTGAGCCCCGACCGGGAATCAAACCAGCAGCC
>CM050525.1:445000-460000 GCA_027563665.1 Antrozous pallidus | reverse complement strand
TGCACCGGGCCCCTCTGTCTCTCTCTGTCTCTCTGTCTCTCTGTCTCTCTGTCTCTCTCTCTCTCTCTATATATATATATATATACACACACACACACACACACACTGAGTGGCCAAATTATTGTGCGTTCAGAGATCATAAATGTGGCCACTCAGTGTACATTAGTCAGTCATACTGTTGTTACACAGGGCAATTGGGAGATAGCATTGGAAATACCATCAAAAAATAGCATTTTAGCCCGGCTGGCATGGCTTCGTGGTTGAGTGTTGACCTGTGAACCAGGAGGTGATAGTCTGATTCCCGGTAAGGGTTGTGGGCTCCATCCCCAGTGTGGGGCGTGCAGGAGGCAGCCGATGCACGATTCTCTCGTTATTGATGTTTCTCTCTCCTTCTCCTTTCCTCTCTGAAATCAATAGAGATGTACAGTGAGTGGCCGGATGATGATGATGATGATCCCTGAACACATCATCATCTGGCCACACAGTGTATATCCTATCGAATAAAAGGCTAATATGCAAATGGTCCCCTCGACCAGGAGTTTGACGGGCAGGCAGGCCGGCCAACCGCCCGTGTCTCCTCCCCCTGGCCAGGCTGGCTGGACTCCACCCATGCACAGATTCATGCACCAGGTCTCATAAGATACACACACACACACACACACACACACACACACACACACACGCAGACTGAGTGGTCAGATTATTATGCATTCAGAGATCATAATAATCTGGCCACTCAGAGAGAGAGAGAGAGAGAGAGAGAGTGTGTGTGTGTGTGTGTGTGTGTGTGTGTGTGTGTGTGTGTGTATACTAGAGGCCTAGTGCACGAAATTTGAGCATGGGTGTTGGGGGATGTCCCTCAGCCCAGCCTGCACCCTCTCCAATCTGGGACTCCTCACAATCCAGGACTGCTGGCTGCAAACTGCTCACCCGCCTGCCTCCCTAATTGCCCCTAACCACTTCTGCCTGCCAGCCTGATCACCCCTAACCACTCCCCTGCCAGCCTAATTGATGTCTAATTGCTCCCCTGCCAGCCTGTTTGCCCCCAACTTCCCTCCTCTGCCGGCCTGGTCACCCCCTAACTGCCCTCCCCTGAAGGCTTGATTGCCCGCCCCCAACTGCCCTCCCTTGCAGGTCTGGTCCCTCCCAACTAGCCCTCCCCTACAGCTCTGATCACCCACAACAGCCCTCCCTTACAAGCCTGGAACCTCCCCAACTAGCCCTCCCCTGCTGGCCATCTTGTGTCCACATGGTGAGGAAAGGACATCACAGGGCAGCCTGGGGGGGGGCCACACCACCCACCTGCATTCCGGGCGCTGGTGCTGGAGGCCAACGAATGCACAGAGATGTCCTTCTTTGCAGCCTCAGGTGTATCATCCCCCCTGTCACCTGGGAACAGACAACAACAAACATTCCCCTGACCGGTGTGCTTCAGTGGATAGAGCGTCAGCCTGCAGACTGAAGGGTCCCGGGTTCGATTCCGGTCAAGGGCATGTACCTTGGCTGTGGGCGCATCCCCAGTAGGGGGCAGCTGACCGATGTTTCTCTCTCATCAATGTTGCTAACTCTCTATCCCTCTCCCTTCCTCTCTGTAAAAAAAATCAGTAAAATATATTTAAAACAAGCACACACAGAGGAGCATTGTTTGTACAGACTGAATAAAAGTGCATGAGGCAAGTCCTAGCTGGGTCGGCTCAGTGGACAGAGTGTCAGCCTAAAGGGCAGAAGGGTCCCAGGTCTGATTCCGGTCAAGGGCAGGCTTGATTGGGTTGCAGGCTCCACGCGGGAGGCAACCAATCGATGTGTCTGACTCACATCGATGTTTCTCTCCGCCTCCCCCACTTCCCCTCCATTCTCGCTAGAATGGAAAGACAGCCGGGGCTGGTTCGAGTGTCGACCTATGAACCTGGAGGTTACGGGTTCAATTCCGGGTCGGGGCACATGCCCGAGATTTGGGCTAGATCCCCAGTAGAGCGAGTGCAAGAGGCAGCTGATCCATAATTTTCTCTCATCACTGATCTCTCTCTCTCTCTCTCTCTTCCTCTCTGAAAACAGGCAGCTGATCAATATTTATGTAAATATGTATATGTATGTATATATATGTATGTATATATATGTATGTATATATATGTATATATATATATGTATATGTATGTATATGTATACACACACACACACACAAACACACACACACACTACAGGCCTGGTGCATTAAATTCATGCACGGGGAGGGGGGCCACAGAGCTTTCCCTCAGCCCAGCCTGCACCCTCTCCAATCTGGGACCCCTCGAGGGATGTCTGACTGCCCGTTTAGGCCCGATCCCAGTAGGATCGGACCTTAAACGGGCAGTCGGACATCCTTCTCACAATCCAGGACTGTCGGCTGCAAACTGCTCGCCTGCCTGCCTCCCCGATTGCCCCTAACCGCTCCTGACTGCCAGCCTGATCACCCCCTAACCACTCCCCTGCCAGCCTAACTGATGTCTAGCCAGCCTGTTTGCCCCCAGCTTTCCACCTCTGCCGGGCCTGGTCACCCCTAACTGCCCTCCCCTGCAGGCTTGATCGCCCACAACTGCCCTCCCTTGCAGGTCTGGTCCCTCCCAACTGCCCTCCTCTCTACTGGCCATCTTGTGGTAGCCATTGTGTGTCCACCTGGGGACAGGATCTTTGACCACAAGCGGGCAGCCCTCTTGTGTGTTGGGAGTGATGGTCCATCTGCATATTACTCTTTTATTAGATAGGATATTTACTAGGGGCCCAGTGCACAAATTCTTCCATGGGTGGGTGGGGGTCCCTCGGCCTGGCCAGCAATCAGGGCCAAGGGAGGCCTTCCTTCCCCTGGCTGCTGGGCTGGGCGGGGCCTTCCTCTCTGTGCCATGCCACCCCCGTGGTCAGTGCACAACATCATAGTGAGCGGTTGAACTCCCAAGCAGACAATTTGCCTATTAGCCTTTTATTATAGAGGACTAGAGGCCCGGTGAACAAAATTTGTGCCCGGGTTGGGGGTGGAGGTCCCTCAGCCTCGCCTGCACCCTCTCCAATCCAGGACCCCCTTGGGGGGATGGATGTTCGACTCACAATCTGGGACCACTGGCTCCTAACCACTTGCCTGCCTGCCTGCCTGATAGCCCCTAACTGCCTCTGCCTGCTGGCCTGATGCCCCTAACTGCTCCTCTGCTGGCCTGGTCATCCCTGACCACCTCTGGCTGCCAACCTGATCACCCCTAACTGCTCTCCCCTGCCTGCCTGATCGACCCCTAACTGCCCTCCCCTGCTGGCCTGATTGCCCCTAATAGCTCTCCCCCTGCCGGCCTGATTGCCCCTAACTGCCTCTGCCTGCTGGCCTGATGCCCCTAACTGCTCCTCTGCTGACCTGGTCATCCCTGACCACCTCTGGCTGCCAACCTGATCACCCCTAACTGCTCTCCCCTGCCTGCCTGATCGACCCCTACCTGCCCTCCCCTGCTGGCCTGATTGCCCCCTAATTGCTCTCCCCCTGCTGGCCTGATTGCCCCTAACTGCCTCTGCCTGCTGGCCTGATGCCCCTAACTGCTCCTCTGCTGGCCTGGTCATCCCTGACCACCTCTGGCTGCCAACCTGATCACCCCTAACTGCTCTTCCCTGCCTGCCTGATCGACCCCTAACTGCCCTCCCCTGCTGGCCTGATTGCCCCCTAATTGCTCTCCCCCTGCCGGCCTGATTGCCCCTAACTGCCTCTGCCTGCTGGCCTGATGCCCCTAACTGCTTCCTCTGCTGGCCTGGTCACCCCTAACCACCTATGCCTGCGGACCTGATCACCCCTAACTGCTCTCCCCTGCTGGCCTGATGGCCCCTAACTGCCTCTGCCTTGGCCCCCACCACCATGGCTTTGTCCAGAAGATGCCCAATCTAATTATCATTATTACCCTTTTATTACTATCGATAGGTATATATTTTTTTTAAAAAGGCCCATCGTTTTCCCAACTAGGCCCGAACTCACCCGCGTAAGGCAGGCATTCACACAACGGCCATTCCACTAAGAAGAGAAACAGGAAGGCGAAGGAACGCCAGCGCGCGCCCATCGCGCCAGCCTTGTCGGCCTCGCGTCCTGCGGACGAAGGGAGCGGTTCCCCCGGAGCCCGCCGTCCGCCCTGAAGCTTGTCCTGCCAAGCGTCTGGGTTCTGCCTTACAGCCACCAGTGTGAGGTCAGCCCTGGTTGCCGGGTGGAGTTCCCTCACGGAACTGTGCCAGCCAATGGGGAGGCTGAGAGGGACAGGGGTCGTGGGGCAGGCTCATGAGGGAGGGACTGATGGTGCAGGAGGCAGAGCGAGGGCCCGACCCAGCCTCCTGTGATTCCTCTTCCGCCTGGTCCCTTCCTCCGTCTCCCCAGCCTTCCTCTCCTGGGCCTACCCTACACCCTGTCTTTGTGCTGCCTCCTTAGCCGCGTGTTCACAATGCAGACCTGGGCCCATGTGAAATCAATGGAAATATATATTAAAAAAATAATAATAATAAAACACAGCCGAAACTGGATTGGCTCAGTGGATAGAGCATCGGCCTGCGGACTGAAGGGTCCCGGGTTCGATTCCGGTCAAGGGCATGGACCTTGGCTGCGGGCACATCCCCAGTAGGGGGCGTGCAAGAGGCAGCTGATGGATGTTTCTCTCATCGATGTTTCTGACATTCTATCCCTCTCCCTTCCACTCTGTAAAAAAAATCAATGAAAATATATTTTATTTTATTTTTTTTGCATATTACTCCTTTATTAGATAGTATATATATGGTCTTATTTTCCATACAAACAACTGTAATGAAAATATATATATTTTTTAAATATATTTTATTGATTTTTTACAGAGCAGAAGGGAGAGGGATAGAAAGTCAGAAACATCGATGAGAGAGGAACATCGATCAGCTGCCTCTTGCACGCCCCCCACTGGGGATGTGCCGGCAGCCAAGGTACATGCCCTTGCCGGAATCGAACCCGGGACCCTTCAGTCCGCAGTCCGACGCTCTATCCACTGAGCCAAACCGGTCTCGGCTGAAAATATATTTTTAAAAAATAAAAATAAAACACAATAGCCCTATAGAGAAAGGGTGTGGACTGACAATTCTCGGAGGGAAGGGGGCATGGGAATAGATTGGAGAAAAAAATCTCACGCCCACGGACCAGGACAGTGGGGTGGGTAAGAGAAACAACTCTAACAAAATGAACAGTAAAGATTTATTAAAAATTAACAAAAACAGTCCTAACTGGTTTGGCTCAGTGGATTGAGCGTCAGCCTGCTGACTGAAGGGTCCCAGGTTCGATTCCGGTCAAGGGCACATCCATAGTAGGCAGTGTGCAGGAGGCAGCTGATGGATGTTGCTTTCTCATCGATGTTTCTAACTCTCTCTCTCGCTCTCTCCCCCTTCCTCTCTGTAAAACATTAATAATAAAATATATTTTCAAAAGAATAAAATACACGCCGAAACCGGTTTGACTCAGTGGATAGAGCGTTGGCCTGCGGACTGAAGGGTCCCAGGTTCGATTCCGGTCAAGGGCATGGACCTTGGCTGCGGGCACATCCCCAGGAGAGGGGTGTGCAGGAGGCGGCTGATGGATGTTATTCTCTCATCGATGTTTCTTTCTAGCTCTCTATTCCTCTCCCTTCCTCTCTGTAAAAAAAAAAAAAAAAAAAAAAAAAAAAAAAATCAATGAAATACGTTTAAAAAAACAAAAGAATAAAATACAATAGCCCACCGAGACTGGTTTGGCTCAGTGGATAGAGCCTCGGACTGCGGACTGAAGGGTCCCGGGTTCGATTCCGGCAAGGGCATGGACCTTGGCTGCGGGCACATCCCCGGTGGGGGGCGTGCAGGAGGCAGCTGATCGATGTCTCTCTCATCGATGTTTCTGACTTTCTATCCCTCTCCCTTCCGTTCTGAAAAAAATCAATAAAATATATTTAAAAAAAAAAATACAATAGCCCTAGCCGGTGTCGTCGGCCTGTGGACCGAAGCGCCCCAGGTTCGATTCCGGTCAAGGGCACATGCCTGGGTTGTGGGCTCGAGCTAACGTGCAGGAGGCAGCCCATCAATGATTCCCTCTCATCGTTGACGTTTCTATCTCTCCCTTTACCTTCTCTGAAATCAATGAAAATGTATTATACATTGTTTTAAAAAGACCGTGAGAAAATAAATTGCAGTTGCTTAAGCCATCCAGTCCGTAACATGAAAAAATAAAACAAAACACAACACCCCCCCGAGCAATGGAAACAGCCGGTGGTTTCGTGGCTAGCTTCGGGCTGTGGGCAGCAGCAAGTCAACAGTAAGACGCCCCTCCCCGCCCTGGTCTGACTGTGGTGCCTCGCCAAACCTTTGCCTGCCGGTCCTGACAAATCCATCCAATGGCCCGCATTCCCTCCCGCAACCCAACCCTGGCTGCTGGGCGGCCGGGATGCGGCGAGCCCCGATTCCCGCCATCGGGTGTGGGGATCGGGGTGTACCTACCTGTGGAAGCTGGTGAGCGGGCTCAGCGGGGAACATCCTCCGCCTGGAGAGGACAGTGTCTCACGCTGGGGGGGGCGGGGGGGCGGGACCCAGATGCACCGTCTGCCCCGGGCCTCCCCGCTGGTACCCTAGAGGCCTCTCTCTGGGGAGGACTGACTGCTAGCCCCTAACAACAGCCCCACGGGGCCATCTCTGGGGAGATATAGGAGCAACTTGCAAACTGGAGAGAAGGCCCTCCCCCCCAGGTCGTCCCCACCCCCCCATTCCCCCCTCTGCTGGGGGGCACTCTGAGAGCCTCGCTCTGCTCTGTGGCGAGCGGAGTTCCCACGTGAATCCTCTCTGCAGCGAGGGGTAACCTCTGCGGCTGGTGAAGATGAGGAGAGAGCATAAACCGGAATTCGAGGGAGACCGTGAGCCCACGTCCATCCCTCCTCCTCCTCCTCCTCCTCCTCCTCCTCCTCCTCCTCCTCCTCCTCCTCCTCCTCCTCCTCCTCGTCTGCGCCTCCGGGCGGGTCTTCCAGCACCTGCTCTTGCCTCGGGGCCTCGGGGCCTCGGGCGGTGAGAGGTGAAGGGACCCAGGTTCCAGGAAATGCGGTGGGGTCTGAATGTCTGAGCCAGACTTCACACTCTGAAGGGGGGGGGGGGGGGGGGGGGGCGGCTTAGCCCTCGTGTTACCAGGAATCCTCCGGGACAGGGAGCCGGGTCACTTCGGTTCTCATCACTTAGAGGAGTTTCTTGATTTTTATTGGCAAACATCTACCATAGAAACACTGAACGATAACAAAAACATGGGGCGGGGGGTGAGGGGTGGGTGGTGGTGGGGAATCGCCGGACAGAGTCAGCGTTAACTGTGGTTAAAAACAACAAACTGAATCCAAACAATCTCAGTGCCACCCCGGACTAGCTGTGTACACCTTAGTTCTGGTTCTCAACATCTCTGCCTCAGTTTCTCCCTTTGTAAAACTGAGATGATAATAGCACCTACCTCATAAGAACTAAGGAGACTGAACACACTGATAACGGGAAAGCATTTAAAACAAAGCTCAGCACGTGGTAAAACTTTTAAGATTAAAAAAAAAAAATTAAAACTGGGTTAATTTATCCATGAGTCTTTCCAGTCCTTATCCGTACACAATTTTAGATGTTACAGAAGACGCGTATATATACAACTCTTTGTCCTTGTCAGTCCTTCAGGGTATGCACTCTGAGGACAGTGTCTATAATGATATAACTTATAAGTGATTACCTAAAAACAAATCACAGACATCCAGCAATGGGAAAACCATGGACACAGACACACTGTGATATTAAATGTCTAGAAAATAACTCTCCCACCATTAGTAACCTCATGTACTAGTTTTTCTAAGGTTGATCTCGACTAACAGTAAATATCCCATTCAACGCTATTTTTTTTCTTCTTCTTCTTCTTAAATTCAAACTTAGTAGTCCGTATTCCATTCCTTAAAGGGCACCCAGACCCTCCCCCTAAATAGCAAAATCTGTATTTCCACAATTACGTGCAGGACGTTATTGTAAAGCTTCCCATCCAGTACTCCAGCTCAATGCCAAACAGCGTTATTTCCAGCTGAAGCACTTCCTAGTGCAAGGCTTGTCCCCTTCAATGCACTCTGACCCACCAATCCTTGAGGATTTCTTACTTACTGAAGGGGGTCTCATTCCCTTACACTCAACGTTCCTCTCCTCCAGCATGAGGAGCGGGACCTTCTTCCTTCACTGCGACGACCTGACATTGCACCGCGGCTATATGACGGCTACGCTCTCCTCTATCGTCCCTACGTTTCCTCTAGATGTTTCTATCAAGTAGTAAGGGGAAGAGGCTCCCTGAACTCTTAAATAGAAAACAACCCCTCCCGATTATACTTGTCGCGTGTTTTTTTTTTTTCAAAGCAGGACGTGTACGAGGACAGGAAATCTCTCTCCTCAGTTCAGGCCACGGACTTTCTCCGCACCGTGGCTCCTCTGGTGCTGCAGCAGGGCCGAGTGGCCGCTGTAGGCCTTCCCGCAGTCGGTGCAGATAAAGCGCTTCTCTCCGCTGTGCATCCTCTGGTGGATGGCGAGGGAGGAGTTCTTGCAGAAGGCCTTCTCGCAGTGGTTGCACTTGTAGGGCTTCTCTCCCGTGTGGTTTCTCAGGTGCACGATGAGGGAGGAGCTCTCATTGAACGCCTTGCCACACTCGTTGCACCGGTACGGTCTCTCTCCAGTGTGGGTTCTCCGGTGGGCAATCAGGTGGGAGCTGCAGTTGAAGGACCTCTCGCACTGACTGCACTTGTAGGGCTTCTCCCCCGTGTGAATTCTCCGGTGGGCCACCAGGTGGCAGCTCTGGCTGAAGGACTTGCCGCATTTACTGCACTCGTAGGGCTTCTCACCCGTGTGAGTCCTTTGGTGCCTAACGAGGTGAGCCATCTGGCTGCAGGACTTGCCGCATTTGTTACATTCGTAGGGCTTGACTCCAGAATGGATGATCTCATGCTTGGTGAGGGCCGAGCGCTCCCTGAACGCTTTGCCGCACTCGGGGCAGTTGTAGGGCTTCTCGCCCGTGTGAGTTCTCTGGTGGGCGATGAGGTGGGAGCTCCAGCTGAAGGACTTGCCGCACTCAGTGCACTTGTACGGCTTTGCTCCCGAGTGAGTTCTTTCGTGTTTGCTGAGAGCCGAGTAGTCCCTGAAAGCTTTTTCACATTCGTCACATTTGAAGGGCTTCTCGCCGGTATGCATCCTCATGTGGGCAATCAGGTGGGAGCTCCAGCTGAAAGACTTGCCGCACTCGGTGCACTCAAAGGGTTTCTCTCCCGTGTGGGTCCTCTGATGGCCAATCAGGTGGGAGTTCCAGTTGAAGGACTTCCCGCACTCGCCGCACACGTAGGGCTTCTCCCCCGTGTGGACCCTCGCGTGCACGACGAGATGGGAGTTCCAGCTGAAGGCCTTGCCGCATTTATTACACGCGTAGGGTTTTACGCCAGCGTGCGTCCGTTCGTGTTTCGTGAGGGCTGAACGGTTCCTGAAAGCTTTCCCACATTTATCACACCCGTAGGGCTTCTCTCCACTATGCGTTTTCTTATGCTGCACGAGGTAGGAGCTCCATATGAAAGAGGTCCCACGCTCGCCGTACTCGCAGGGTGTCTCGGCGGCGAACGCGCCTGTGTGTCGCGTGAGGAAGGAGTCGTACCCAAAGACTCTCTCCCACTCGTCGTATTTACGTGCTTTCTCCGCGCCGCCGACGTTTTGACGCTCCGTGAAGGACGAGAAGTAAAAGATGTTCTCGTATTCTTTGTAACCGTGCTGGTTTTCGCGGGCGAGAGGCCTCGGATGCTCCACAAACGACGGGCTCTGGTGAAAGATCTCACAGAGCTCTCCTCGTGCGTGCGTTCCCTTACCATCACCAAAACGCAGTGGGCGATTGAGGGACTGGACCGCGTCAGAGCGTCTGAAAAGAGCATCCCCGGAGGGCGCCCTCACAGGAGGAACGGGCTGCAGGGACTGGCGGGAGGCCGCGCCACGCTCGCCGTTTTCACGGGCAACCTGGCCGGCATACACGACGGCTGACTCGCACCTCCAGCTCTCCACGTGCGCCTCAGGCTGACGGAAATGTCCTATCCGAGGGGCGTTCGGAGAGGGAATGAGGTTGAAGCTCTGGCCGCAGCCGGCGCCAAGTTCACAGAATTCAGAGCCTCTCGGAGACAGCACTTGCTTTCGCATGAAGAACATGTGCCTCACAGCTGTGCTCCGGTTCACGTGGCACGTTTGTAACCGGTCGTCACATCCCAAAACCTCTAGCCTGGAGAACCAAGAGGGGTCGTCCCACACGCAGCGCGCCAACTTCAGGGGGCCGGGCTGCCGTCCCTCAAAAACGCGACCCGCCGGGATCAACGCGTTACTTTGGGCATCCGTCGCCATTTCTGGAGTGAACGGGAAAGAGTCGTGAGGAAGGAAGTTTGAGGACAGAAGAGGGTAAGAATTATTTGAGACGGCAGGTGGGAACTCGTTTTCAAACAGACTCAGAGGGGCACCAACTAATAAAAATCCATTCAGCCGGAGGAACCGGTTTGGCTCAGTGGACAGAGCGTCCGACTGCGGACCGAAAGGTCCCGGGGTTCGATTCCGGTCATAGGGCATGTGCCTTGGCTGCGGGCACATCCCCAGTAGGAGGCGTGCAAGAGGCAGCTGATCGATGTCTCTCTCTCATGGATGTTTCTGACTTTCTATCCCTCTCCCTTCCTCTCTGTTAAAAAAAAAAAAAAATCAATAAAATATATATTTTTTAAATCCATTCAGCATTTTTCCATGAAAAGGAAGGAAAGACTAGATGAGGGTGTGCAGGGAAGGGGCAACTACCCTGCGTGAGTTGCTCAAGCTGCAGACGACTGGGCCTCGGCCAACTCCTAGGAAGCGAGGTCTCGGAACGCTCTGCCTTACAAGTGTTTTACATGCTTGGGGCTCTGAAGCACGGTTACCCCTTTCTCTACACGGTTTGCACAAACAATACTGTTTACGGTGAACACCTTCTCTCCCTCCGCAGCCCGGAGCTATCACGGCTGCTGTGAGTCACGTGTGTGCGCGCCTGTGTGAACAACCCCGATAAATAACCCTGGGCCCCCCCGGGGCAAGCGTCCGCTGGTGTATGATGACACTTCACATAGGTCACAATTTGCTGCTGAAAGAATTAAGCGCGTCCTTTGCAATTCCCCTGGGGAAGGACTACAAAAAGTGTGCACCTGAGCCCTAGCCGGTTTTGGCTCAGTGGATAGAGCGTCGGTTCTGGGCTCGATTCCCAAGACGGGTTGTGTGCGAGGGAGCTAACCAATGATTCTCACTCGCCCTGGATGTTTCTCTCTCTCTCTCCCCCGTCTCCCTTCCTCTCTGAAATCAATTTAAAAAAAAAATATATATATATATATATATATATATTTTTTTTTTAAATATATTTTATTGATTTTTCACAGAGCGGAAGGTAGAGGGATAGAAAGTCGGGAACATCAATGAGAGAGAGACATCAATCAGCTGCCTCTTGCACAGCCCCCACTGGGGACGTGCCCGCAGCCAAGGTACATGCCCTTGACCGGAATCGAACCTGGGACCCTTCAGTCCACAGTCCGACGCTCTATCCACTGAGCCAAACCGGTCTCGGCTAAAAAAAATATATTAAAAAAAAATAAAAAAGCTCGTACTTGTGTGGAAAAAAAAAAAAAAGGGAAAAATAAAACTGATGTAGACGGCACCTGGGAGGGTACCCGAGCAAAGGTCATCGTCAGCTGAACCCCGAGGCATTGGCAAAACCCTGCCCAGGAAACGCACTTCAGCAGAGGCAGGAATGTTGTCAGTCCTGACCCTGGGCCCAGGCGCCGGGGGGTGGGTGTGCCATTATCGAGGTCCACTCAGGCGCCGGGGGCGAATGCGAGGATTTGGGTCCAGCCAGGCCCGACAATCCCGAGAAGCCACCAGAACGAGGAACGCAGCTTGACCTTTGAGCGTGATTTAACGATTCCCTTTGTCTTTCTTTTTTTTTTAAAAAAATATATTTTATTGATTTTTTTTTTTTACAGAGAGGAAGGGAGACGGATAGAAAGTCAGAAACATCGATGGGAGAGAGAAACATCCATCAGCTGCCTCTTGCACGCCCCCTGCTGGGGATGTGCCCGCAGCCAATGTCCATGCCCTTGACCGGAATCGAACCCGGGACCCTTCAGTCCGCAGTCCGATGATCTAGCCACTGAGCCAAACCGGTTTCAGCAATTCCCTTTGTCTTAAACTCTAGTGAAACTTGCCGGCATCGTGCCGTGTCTAATAAACTAGCTCTGAGTCACTGTCTCTCCGCCCGAGGACAGCGTCCCACCTGGTCCCAGCTTTTACTTATGGTCTCTGTGTCTGTCTCTTTCTCTTTCTCAACCCCCAGTCACCCCTACTCAGGTCTCGTTCACTCCCTAGCCGTGCTGGTCACACGGCTAAGGAACCCACAAACTGGCACTCGGTTTCCCGCTCCGGACTCAGCTCCAGAGCCTTTTTGGTCTGTTCATTGTAACGAAGCAGCGCCCTGAGGGCGATGACACTGGGGTCCTGTCCGTATTCCTAAGGGTCGCTGGACCTGGGGGTGCTCTGGGGAACCCCTGACAAAAGGACACAGTAAATGACATTAAGGTGAAAGAGTAAGAAATACTGGCTTTAGCCGAGACCGGTCTGGCTCGGTGGATAGAGCGTCGGACTGCGGACTGAAGGGTCCCGGGTTCGATTCCGGTTAAGGGCATGGACCTTGGCTGCGGGCACACATCCCCAGTAGGGGGCGTGCAAGAGGCAGCTGATCGATGTCTCTCTCCCATCGATGTTTCTGACTTTCTATCCCTCTCCCTTCTGCTCTGTAAAAAATCAATAAAATATATTTAAAAAAAAAAGAAAGAAATACTGGCTTTTAACAAAAATACAGTTGAGCAACCAAGCCCTTAGCAACTGTTTAAATTACTGAGGTGGCGGTCCGGCCGTGCAGCCCGGCTGGTTACGGCGACGTCCTAATATGCCGAGGTGTTGGGGTTTGATCTCCCGTCAGGGCACAGAGAACAACCAACCAATAGCAGGCCGGCACGGCTCAGGTTGAGCATCAACCTAGGAACCAGGAGGCCGTGGTTTCGATTCCAGGTCGGGGCACATTGCCCGCGTCACTGGCTGCGTCCCTAATGTGGGGCGTGCCGGACGCAGCTGGTGCTTCTGTCTCCCTCCCCCCCTCTCCTCACCTCTCTCACTGAGATCAATCAAAGTGTGTCTTAAAAGCAGACAATCAACCAGCGAATGCACTAAGCGGAACAACACATCTCTCCCGCTCTTAAAACCAGCCGACAAAATTACATTATCAAGGTGTGCCAACCCGTGTGTGAGTGATGACGTCCTTCTCGCTCCCCTCTCTGACACCTGCCAGAACAGGGCGGGACGGGGGTTTAAGAGAGGCTGGGAGCCGAGAGGCGACCTGCGGCAACAGCGGCTGGGAGCCGAGAGGCGACCTGAGGCAACACGCCGCCGCCATCACTCCTTCCTCCAGGGAGCTGGGTCAGAAACACAAAACCCATCCAGGCCGAAGGGCAACGCCGTGGGGGGGTGTTGCAGCTCTTCAAACAACTACGGAACCGCCTTGGGGGGCGGGGGGACGGGGGAGACGGACACACACAGACCTGAGGGCAGCTCCTGCGAGTGACGGGCTCATCACCTGCATTTAAGTACTGGCTCGGCCACCATCCTCAGAGGACTTCTTCTGCTGATGAAGCAGGGCTGTGCATCGGGGGGCTGAGGTACCACCCCACCCCATCCTGGCCTTTTCCAGCTTTTGAGAAGCTGCTGCATTCTCCGCCCACCTCACCCCCCAGCCTCTGCGACTCAAAAAAATTTTTTTATAGCTTTTTAGAGAGAGAGATAAATAGCGATTTGCCGTTCCACTTGTTGACGCATTCACTGGCTCCTTCCTGTACGTGCCTGACTGGGGATCGAACCCAAACCCGCAACCGCGGCGCCTCGGGAAGATGCTCTGACCAAGCGGGGGCGGCAGAGCCGGGGGCCACGCCTGCTTTCACCCTCACAGGGCCCTGGCGGGAGTTCGCCTGTGAGCTGGCCTGCGATGGGGGGGGGGGGGGGGGGGGCTTTCTAAACCCTCCGTGGGTGACCTGACCTCGGCTATCTGTCACTCAGTGGCCTGGCTTATCAAGTCTTGGAAATATTTTCTGTAAAAAAAAAAAAAAAAAAAAAAAAGCACCTGGAGATTGCAATGGGCCTGCCCAGCTGATTCAAGGTGACCCCCTCTCCCGGCTCAACGCCCTCGGCGAGTTCATGCCCGAGAAGCCCCTCGGCCCTCCATGGGCTCCTGTCACAGGTTCGGGACGTCTGTTTGCGGGGAGTTCAGTACCGGGGGGTGGAAAGCTGCAGGGACACAACCGGCCCTGAACCCCTTGCCCTCCTCCGCAGAGGCTGTTCTCTCTCCGCCGTCTCCCCCTTTTCCGAACCCACGACCATTTTTCTTTTCTCTTTTCTTTTTAAATATGTTTTATTGATTTTTTTTCACAGAGAGGAAGGGAGAGGGATAGAGAGTCAGACACATCGCCGAGAGAGAAACGCCCATCGGCCGCCTCTTGCATGCGCCCCCCCACTGGGGACGTGCCCGCAGCCGAGGTCCATGCCCTTGACCGGAATCGAACCCGGGACCCTTCAGTCCAGCAGGCCGACCGCTCTATCCGCTGAGCCACGCCGGTCCCGGCTGCCCACGACCGTTTATTTCACCAGAGGCTCCCCTGGGCTCAGGCGCTGGCACTCGCGATCAATTTCAAGCTCGGGTCCCAGCGGTTAAGGAACGCTCCCCACCCCACCCCCCCGCCCCCCGCCTTGGAGAACGGTAACTGGCCGGCTCCCCCGAGCAGACGAAAGGGTTCCTGTCCCACGGCGGACCGGGCGCTCTGGGCCTGCGTGTCGGGAGCCAGAGGCGAGGCGGGGAAGTGCCGCCTCCCCCCGACCCCCCACCCCCCACCCCCGAGGCTAGAGCACCCT
>CM050525.1:202500-437500 GCA_027563665.1 Antrozous pallidus | reverse complement strand
TGTGTGCCTCTCAGTGTGAGTGTGTGTGTGTGTGTGTGCCTCTCGGGGTGTGTGTGTGTGTGTTTGGGGTAACAACAACGTGCGGAAGGAGGGGCGTACAGGAGATTCCCTCAGCTCACGTGTTCACACGGCCGTGAGTGTGTTACCTCCTTAGAGACCCACCTTCTCGTTGGGTTTTTAAAGCCGAGGCTGAGGATTGGCAATCAGCAAACTAAGGGCTAAGAGCAGGAGGGACAGGGAGAGGCCGGAGCGAAGGGCACAGTGAGGAGGGGAGACATGGAGGGCCGGCGAGCGGCAGGTGGGACCTCGGCTTTGAGGGCGCAGCCTGGGAGGGGGCGGCTGCTCTGACTCAGGGGCCACACGCCCGCGAGGGGACCGAGGACCCGACTCCTCCCGGCTCGGCCGTCCTGGGACGAGGCCCCGGCCTCCGGGCCGGCTCTCACCTGGACTCCGGCTCTGTTTTCGGGGCTGCTCCGCCCACCGGGGCTCCGAGCCCTCCTCCAGCAGCGAGATCACCTCGGGCTTGGCCACCTGGGCCCCTGCAGGGGGAGAAGCAGGACCGTCACCCGGAGAGTCCCTCCCCCGCCCCCCCCCCCCGTCCCCCTTCCTCCTGACTCTCCCGCCTCCCGCGGGAGAAGCACCGGGAATTCACCCCGACCCCCCGGCTCCAGGTCATCTCGGCCCGTCTTTGTTTTTAACCGTTCTCACTGGTTTACGTTATTCGAAGGGAGAGGGACAGAGACAGGAACACGGATGGGCTGCCTCCTGCACGCCCCCCACTGGGGATCGAGCCCGCCACCGGGCACGAGGCCTGACGGGGAATCAAACCGCGAGCTCCTGGTTCACGGGACGGTGCTCGAACCCTGAGCCGGGCCGGCCGGGCATCACCCCGGCCCCCCAGGCCGTGGGCTCGGGGCCTGGAGCCGCCGGCCCGGGGGACGGAAAGGGCCGGTTCCGATTACAGGGCAGCCCGGCCTCACCCACGGAGAGCAGGTGCCCGAAGGTCTCCAGCATCACGTCCCGGTACAGCGTCCGCTGCGCGGGGCCCAGCCGCCCCCACTCCTCCGCCGAGAAGTCCACCGCCACGTCCCGGAAGGTCAGCGGCTCCTGAAAGGGCACAGCACCCTGAGCCAGGCCCCCCAGCCAGGCCCCCCAGCCTGGACACCCTCAGACAGGCCCCCCAGACAGGGCCCCAGACAGGCCCCTCAGACAGGCCCCCAGACAGGCCCCCCAGACAGGCCCCCTCAGACAGGCCCCCCAGCCAGGCTCCCTCAGCCTGGACACCCTCAGACAGGCCCTCAGACAGGCCCCCCAGACAGGCCCCCTCAGACAGGCCCCCAGACAGGCCCCCAAGACAGACCCCCCCAGACAGGCCCCCCAGCCAGGCTCCCTCAGCCTGGACACCCTCAGACAGGCCCCCCAGACAGGGCCCCAGACAGGCCCCTCAGACAGGCCCCCAGACAGGCCCCTCAGACAGGCCCCCCCAGACAGGCCCCCCAGACAGGCCCCCCAGCCAGGCCCCCTCAGCCTGGGCCCCTCGGCCGGCCCCGGGCTGACAGCCGGAGGAGCCAGAGGTGAAGAAGCACCGGGCGTCCCCAATGACCGCATGGAGGGGGGTCTCCCGGGACTCAGGGCGCTCGCTACCTGGGCCGACCGACCACAGCCAATGAGAGACGCCCATCCTCGGGGCAGGGACAGCGGACCGGCACCGGCCTGCTTCCCTTTGATGCCCGTGCTGCACGCTACATGCTACATGCTACACGCCACACGCTGGGTCCCGGCACCTCCACCACAGGTGCCGTGGGGAGCCCGCAGAGAGCCCGGCCTCCTGCCATTCCTGTCACAGCAGCGGGGGGGGTTGGGGGGCACAGGCCGGGCCGGGCTCGCTCCCCGGCCACAAACCTCCCAGACCCCGGGGGACCCCACACTCACTGGGCACACAGGAGCGGACTCCCCAGTCTGCAGCCCCAGCAGGGAGGGCCCTGCACTGAGCGTGACCGCTCCGCCCAGGGAGGGAGGGAGGGGCCCTGGGAGCAAAGGGGCCGGGCTGGGGACACCCCACCTCCCCCCACCGCAGCCGGCTCACCTATTCCCCTGAGGAGGGACAGCCAGGCCCCCTGAGCCCACAGACACCCCCAACACCCCTCCCCGCTCACCTATCCCCAAGGAGGGACAGACACCCCCCAACCCCCCTCCCCGCTCACCTATCCCCCCGAGGAGGGACAGACACCCCCCAACACCCCTCCCTGCTCACCTATCCCCCCGAGGAGGGACAGACACCCCCCAACACCCCTCCCCGCTCACCTATCCCCCCGAGGAGGGACAGACACCCCCCAACACCCCTCCCCGCTCACCTATCCCCCCGAGGAGGGACAGCCAGGCCCCCTGAGCCCACAGACATCCCCCAACACCCCTCCCCGCTCACCTATCCCCCCGAGGAGGGACAGCCAGCCCCCTGAGCCCACAGACACCCTGCCTCCCCCCCACCCCCCAGGAGGAGCACCCAGCCCCACCAGAAGGCACCTGACAAAATACAAAACCCGAACCGACTCCGGCTCCGGCCCAGCCCCCGGTGCAGGCCGGACACGGGGATGGGGCTCAGCAACCACATCTCCAGGGACACGCCGGGGAGTCACATGACCAGTGGCCTAGGCGCGTCCACAGAGGGCGACTGAGCATAGATGGGTACTGGGTGGTAGGGAGGACATAGGGACAATGGAGCATCGATGGGTACTGGGTGGTGGGAGGACATGGGAGGACTGAGTATGGACTGGTACTGGGAGGACGGGATGACTGAGCATGGATGGGTGCTGGGTGGTGGGAGGACAGGATGACTGAGCATGGATGGGTGCTGGGTGGTGGGAGGACATGGGAGGACTGAGTATGGACTGGTACTGGGAGGACGGGATGACTGAGCATGGATGGGTACTGGGTGGTAGGGAGGACATGGGAGGACTGAGCATGGACCGGTACTGGAAGGACAGGATGACTGAGCATGGATGGGTGCTGGGTGGTAGGGAGGACATGGGGACAATTGAGCATCAATGGGTACTGGGTGGTGGGAGGACAAGGAATGACTGAGCACGGACCGGTACTGGGTGGTGGAACAGGGGACAACTGAGCATGAACAGGTACTGGGTGACAGAAGGACAGGAGGACTGAGCATGGAGGGGTACTGGGCGGCGGGAGGACACAGGAGGACTGAGCATGGAGGGGTACTGGGTGGTGGGAGGACACAGGAGGACTGAGCACGGAGGGGTACTGGGTGGTGGAACAGGGGACAACTGAGCATGAACAGGTACTGGGTGGTGGGAGGACACAGGAGGACTGAGCATGGAGGGGTACTGGGTGGTGGGAGGACACAGGAGGACTGAGCACGGAGGGGTACTGGGTGGCGGGAGGACACAGGAGGACTGAGCACGGGGGGTACTGGGTGGTGGGAGGGTGGGACCACTGAGCGGGGACGGGTACTGGGCACTGGGCGCTGAGGCTGCCGGTAAAGGAGGCCCTCCCACGGGACCAGGTCGCTGAGCTGTGCTGCAAACGCCCTGGTGTTTACAGGAGGCTGTGCCCGGCCTGGAGGTTGGGGGCGGGGGGTCTGGAGGGGGTCTCGGGGGGCGGAGGCCTCTCAGCCCCAGGGGAGAGGGGAGAGGGGAGAGGAGGGCGCGGTGGCCCGACAGCCGCTGTGCCCAGGGAAGGTGGGCATGGAACCAGCCTGGTCACCCAGCCTCCCCTGGCCCCACCCACCGGCCTGAGACCTGTCGGAGACAGGGAGGGAGGTGAGGGGCCGCTCAGGAGCCAGACGCGACTCTGAACCGGCCTCAGGCTCCTCCCGGTGAACGCGGACCCCGCAGAGGAGCCGGGAGGCGGGACTGCACCTGGCGGCCGAGGGCAGCGTCGTCCACGCCGTGCACACCCGACCTGCCGTGCACGCCCCCGACCTGCCGTGCACGCCCCCGACCTGCCGTGCACGCCCCCGACCTGCCGTGCACGCCCCCGACCTGCCGTGCACGCCCCTGAGGACTCGAGGTTCCCGTGGAGACCAGGACAGGGGGACAGAGAGGCTCTCCCGGAAGGGCGCACAGGACTCAGAGGCGGCACTGCTCGGGAAGACCCCCGGACAGGAGCCAGGGAGCAGCATCCCAGGGGGGCAAGAATGTGGGCCGGCACCCCCACCCCCATCCCCCAGCAAAATAAGGACGAATGCACCAGCTAACGGAGACCCCAATGGGAGAAACACACTGCAAAGGGCAGGAGGGGATTTGAGAAATACACCACCACTGGCCACCCAGACAGGTCCATCAGCTACTGAAACAGCCGAGGGAACGACACCCAGGAGCTGTAGTGAGGCCCACAGGCCAGGACGCGTGGGAAACGCCCCCGTCTGCCAAGTCACGGTCTGCCAAGTCAGGGCCTGCCAAGTCACAGTCTGCCAAGTCACGGTCTGCCAAGTCACGGTCTGCCAAGTCACGGTCTGCCAAGTCAGGGCCTGCCAAGTCACAGTCTTCCAAGTCACAGTCTGCCAAGTCACAGCCTGCCAAGTCACAGTCTTCCAAGTCACAGTCTTCCAAGTCACAGCCTGCCAAGTCACAGTCTTCCAAGTCACAGTCTTCCAAGTCACAGCCTGCCAAGTCACAGTCTTCCAAGTCACAGTCTGCCAAGTCACAGCCTGCCAAGTCACAGTCTTCCAAGTCACAGTCTGCCAAGTCACAGTCTGCCAAGTCACGGTCTTCCAAGTCAGGGCCTGCCAAGTCACGGTCTGCCAAGTCACGGTCTTCCAAGTCAGGGCCTGCCAAGTCACAGTCTGCCAAGTCACAGTCTGCCAAGTCACAGTCTGCCAAGTCACGGCCTGCCAAGTCACAGTCTGCCAAGTCACAGCCTGCCAAGTCACAGTCTGCCAAGTCACAGTCTGCCAAGTCACAGCCTGCCAAGTCACAGTCTTCCAAGTCACAGCCTGCCAAGTCACAGCCTGCCAAGTCACAGTCTTCCAAGTCACGGTCTGCCAAGTCACGGTCTTCCAAGTCAGGGCCTGCCAAGTCACGGTCTGCCAAGTCACGGTCTTCCAAGTCAGGGCCTGCCAAGTCACAGTCTGCCAAGTCACAGTCTGCCAAGTCACAGTCTTCCAAGTCACAGTCTGCCAAGTCACAGTCTGCCAAGTCACGGTCTTCCAAGTCAGGGCCTGCCAAGTCACAGCCTGCCAAGTCACAGTCTTCCAAGTCACAGTCTTCCAAGTCACAGCCTGCCAAGTCACAGTCTTCCAAGTCACAGTCTTCCAAGTCACGGTCTGCCAAGTCACGGTCTTCCAAGTCAGGGCCTGCCAAGTCACGGCCTGCCAAGTCAGGGCCTGCCAAGTCACAGTCTGCCAAGTCACGGCCTGCCAAGTCACAGTCTTCCAAGTCACAGTCTGCCAAGTCACAGCCTGCCAAGTCACAGTCTTCCAAGTCACAGTCTGCCAAGTCACAGTCTGCCAAGTCACGGTCTGCCAAGTCACGGTCTTCCAAGTCACGGTCTGCCAAGTCACGGTCTTCCAAGTCAGGGCCTGCCAAGTCACGGCCTGCCAAGTCAGGGCCTGCCAAGTCACGGTCTGCCAAGTCACAGCCTGCCAAGTCACAGTCTTCCAAGTCACAGTCTGCCAAGTCACAGTCTGCCAAGTCACGGTCTTCCAAGTCAGGGCCTGCCAAGTCACAGCCTGCCAAGTCACAGTCTTCCAAGTCACAGTCTTCCAAGTCACGGTCTGCCAAGTCACAGTCTTCCAAGTCACAGTCTTCCAAGTCACGGTCTGCCAAGTCACGGTCTTCCAAGTCAGGGCCTGCCAAGTCACGGCCTGCCAAGTCAGGGCCTGCCAAGTCACAGTCTGCCAAGTCACGGCCTGCCAAGTCACAGTCTTCCAAGTCACAGTCTGCCAAGTCACAGCCTGCCAAGTCACAGTCTTCCAAGTCACAGTCTGCCAAGTCACAGTCTTCCAAGTCACGGTCTGCCAAGTCACGGTCTTCCAAGTCACAGTCTTCCAAGTCAGGGCCTGCCAAGTCACGGCCTGCCAAGTCAGGGCCTGCCAAGTCACGGTCTGCCAAGTCACAGCCTGCCAAGTCACAGTCTTCCAAGTCACAGTCTGCCAAGTCACAGTCTGCCAAGTCACGGTCTGCCAAGTCACGGTCTTCCAAGTCAGGGCCTGCCAAGTCACAGTCTTCCAAGTCACAGTCTTCCAAGTCAGGGCCTGCCAAGTCACGGCCTGCCAAGTCACAGTCTGCCAAGTCACAGCCTGCCAAGTCACAGTCTTCCAAGTCACAGTCTGCCAAGTCACGGCCTGCCAAGTCACAGTCTGCCAAGTCACAGCCTGCCAAGTCACAGTCTTCCAAGTCACAGTCTGCCAAGTCACAGTCTTCCAAGTCACAGTCTGCCAAGTCACAGCCTGCCAAGTCACAGTCTTCCAAGTCACAGTCTGCCAAGTCACAGTCTGCCAAGTCACGGTCTGCCAAGTCACGGTCTGCCAAGTCACGGTCTTCCAAGTCAGGGCCTGCCAAGTCACAGTCTGCCAAGTCACAGTCTGCCAAGTCAGGGCCTGCCAAGTCACGGTCTGCCAAGTCACGGCCTGCCAAGTCACAGTCTTCCAAGTCACAGTCTGCCAAGTCACAGCCTGCCAAGTCACAGTCTTCCAAGTCACAGTCTGCCAAGTCACAGTCTGCCAAGTCAGGGCCTGCCAAGTCACGGCCTGCCAAGTCACAGTCTGCCAAGTCACAGCCTGCCAAGTCACAGTCTTCCAAGTCACAGTCTTCCAAGTCACAGTCTGCCAAGTCACAGTCTGCCAAGTCACGGTCTTCCAAGTCAGGGCCTGCCAAGTCACAGTCTGCCAAGTCACAGTCTGCCAAGTCACGGTCTTCCAAGTCAGGGCCTGCCAAGTCACGGTCTGCCAAGTCACGGTCTTCCAAGTCAGGGCCTGCCAAGTCACGGTCTGCCAAGTCACGGTCTTCCAAGTCAGGGCCTGCCAAGTCACGGTCTGCCAAGTCACAGCCTGCCAAGTCACAGTCTTCCAAGTCACAGCCTGCCAAGTCACAGCCTTCCAAGTCACAGTCTGCCAAGTCACAGTCTTCCAAGTCAGGGCCTGCCAAGTCACAGTCTGCCAAGTCACAGTCTTCCAAGTCAGGGCCTGCCAAGTCACGGCCTGCCAAGTCACGGCCTGCCAAGTCACAGTCTTCCAAGTCACAGTCTGCCAAGTCACAGCCTGCCAAGTCACAGCCTGCCAAGTCACAGTCTTCCAAGTCACAGTCTTCCAAGTCACGGTCTGCCAAGTCACGGCCTGCCAAGTCAGGGCCTGCCAAGTCACGGCCTGCCAAGTCAGGGCCTGCCAAGTCACGGTCTGCCAAGTCACGGCCTGCCAAGTCACAGTCTTCCAAGTCACAGTCTGCCAAGTCACAGCCTGCCAAGTCACAGTCTTCCAAGTCACAGTCTGCCAAGTCACAGTCTGCCAAGTCAGGGCCTGCCAAGTCAGGGCCTGCCAAGTCACGGTCTGCCAAGTCACGGTCTGCCAAGTCACAGCCTGCCAAGTCACAGTCTTCCAAGTCACAGTCTGCCAAGTCACAGCCTTCCAAGTCACAGTCTGCCAAGTCACGGTCTTCCAAGTCAGGGCCTGCCAAGTCACAGCCCCGGAGACCCAGGGGCCAGCGTGCAGCAGCACGGATGCCACGAGGACAGGGAAGGCCCCCCCAGACCAGCCATCACGGGGTGCAGACCGAAGCGCCCTCCCCACTCAGGTGGGGACCGTCCGCTAGAACGAACACTGCCCGGCGCGGCGGCCGATGAAGAAGGGACCGTCCTGGCTCTTCCGAGACCCCCGGGGCAGCTCCGGTCGCAGGGAAAACGTCCCGGCGTTCAGAAACCCCTCGACTGACACGTGTGCGCCTCGCGGCCGCGGCGGGCACAAAGCCGGTGGGGCAGGCGGGCTCCCAGCCCGTCCGGAGGGAAGAGCCCTCGACTCAAAAGGGCGCAGAGTGTGAACGTGACCCCCCAGCCTGCACACGCGTGGGCCGAGTGCTCTGAGTGCGGAGCTGCAGAAAAGCTGCGTGTCGCCCTTGCCAGTGGTCTGCAAACTGTGGCTCGTGAGCCGCAGTTTGCCGCTCTGTTGACTAACGAGTTTGCCAACCACTGACCTAGACTCTCCATTCCAACCATCACAGGCTGTTGTTGTTCCCTGGGATTAAGCCCCTGTCCCAGGGGTCAGCAAACTCACGAATCAACAGAGCCGCATTCCCGACGACGGACCTCGCCGCCTGCAGACTGAAGGGTCCCGGGTTCGATCCTCTGGCCAAGGGCTCGGTCCCCAGTGTGGGGCGTGCAGGAGGCAGAGGATTCATGATTCTCTCATTATTGATGTTTCTCTCCCTTCCTCTCTGAAATCAATAATGTTTTTTTTTTTTAAATAAACCTTATCACCTGCATGTGCGCACGAAGGTGCACACCGCGTGGTGTTTGGGGGGGGGGGGGGGGCTGGGCGGGAACCATCGGGGATTGGACAAAAAGGAGCAAAGCAGGGGTGACCCAGTATTAGCAACGGTTACCAGGGTAAGTTGTTGAGCTAAGGACCACGTTCCAATTACTTATTTTCTGGTAATGACGGAATCGGTCGAAATAACATTCTCAGCCGAAACCGGTGTGGCTCAGTGGATAGAGCAGTCAGCCTGCAGACTGAAAGGTCCCGGGTTCGATTCCGGTCAAGGGATCGGGCACATCCCCAGCGGGAGGTGTGCAAGAGGCAGCTGATGGATGTTTCTCTCCGCGTTTCTAACTCTCTATCCCTCTCCCTTCCTCTCTTATGAAAAAAAAAAAAATCAATGAAATACATTTTTAAATAATATTTTTAAAGCACATCCACAATCGAAGGTGGTGTCAAACTGGAAGGGCCATGGACGGGGGCGGAGGGGGGGTGTGGCAGAAGGGGGGCACCCCAGCTAATGGGCCCCGTGTCAGGCACGAAAGGCCTCGGGGATGCAGACCCAGGTGGACACAGGGGGGGAAGGCGGGGTGGGGACCAAGGGCCCCCCCCCCCCCCCCCCCCGCGAAGGTTCACTACCTGACACTGTGGGGACAGAGCAGAGCGCTCAGCCCTTGCTGGTGCACAGGTGGCCCCTCCAAGTCACCCGCTGGGGGGCACCGGGCGGAAGCACCACCCAGTCTGGCCAACACCCCTGCTCTTCGTGACTCGCACATGTGCCCACGTGGGCATCGGGGCTGTAGGAGCCTCCCAGCACACCAGCCGCTGGGCTAACCAGGCGATCTGGGGGAGAGAAGGGGAGGGGAGGGGCGGGTGTGCACCAGCTCCTGCACTGCCCCGGACTCTGACCACACCCATTCCTTGGGCCCTGGGGCCTCTGGAACCCCCCAGGAGTTGTTTCTCTCTCTCAGAGCCAGCCTGGTTTCTCCAGAACAGACCAGGCCGGGACGGAGCGGAATGTGGTGTTTGATGGGTGCAAGGCGTGGCCGGCGGCTGGCACAGGGGTTTGGGGAGGCGCCGGGGCGTCCTTCCTCTCCCTGATGCTGAGCAATGGGCCGGACGGAGCACACGCGGGGGGGACAGACTGTGGGACGAGGGAGGCCGCCGGGCTGCGAAGGCTTTGAGGGGCGTTTAACATGGGAGGGAACAGGGGGTCCAGACCCTGAGGATTGGGGTGGGGGAGGGAGAAGAGATGCTCTTCAGACCTGGAGGGGGTACCGATTCCGTTTCACTTTCTCGGCACCAGCCCCCCATTCCCAGGGACCCACGGGACCCCCCCACGGAGCGCAGTGCCCCTCAGGCCTCTCCCACCCCCTCAATCCTGTCGGTGAGGGAACGGCTTCTGCGGCCCACCCACCAGTCCCGGAGCCGCAGGCCCCCGCCTCCCGGGCATTTCCGTGTCTTTTTAGTTCAGAAACCAGCGACCTGAACGCAGACCTCAGAGCGAGCAGGACCTCGCTGTCCAGGGACAGGGAGTGAGGAACGGCTCCCGCCTCGCGAAGAGAAAACGCCGACAACTGCTAAACGCAGACGCCCCGGAGGCGCGCCCGGCGGGACTCCCCACGGGACGGGGCCAGGACAGGCCAATGCACAGCCGTTCGGGGTGGCTGCCAGGGACCGGGGCGGGGATGAGGGGGGACAGGCCCGGCCTGTGGGGTGAGAAAAGGCTCCACATTAGCTGCCGGTGGTGGTTGCTCAGCTCTGTGAGCCCCTAGGCCTGCACACGGTAAGGGGTTGGGTTTTATGCACAGGAACGTTTTAATGAAGCTGTTATGACAAACTGTTTTCCTTTCACTTTATTTTGAACATGTTTTATTGGTTTCAGAGAGGAAGGGAGGAGAGAGAAACATCACGGACGAGAGGGAATCACAGATCGGCTGCCTCCTGCACGCCCCCCACTGGGGACGGGGACGGGGACGGGACGGAGCCCACGACCCGGGCCGGGCCCTGACCGACCAGAACCAAACCGCGACCTGCCGGTTCGCAGGCCGAGGCTCAACCAGAGCCCCACCGGCCGGGCGCAAACTCTTACGGGGGCTGCCGCTGGGGAGGGGCTGGGGAGGGGCTGGGCAGGAGGGGAGGCGCCCTGGACACCATCGCCCCCTCCTCCCTCAGGAGCCTGGGCTCCAGCCCCAGTCCCTGACCTACTCCCTCCTCCCTCCGGTCCCTCCTCCTCCCTCCGGTCCCTCCTCCTCCCTCCGGTCCCTCCTCCTCCCTCCGGTCCTCCTCCTCCTCCTCCTCCGGTCCCTCCTCCTCCCTCCGGCCCTCCTCCCCCCTCCGGTCCCTCCTCCTCCCTCCGGTCCTCCTCCTCCCTCCGGTCCCTCCTCCTCCCTCCGGTCCTCCTCCTCCCTCCGGTCCCTCCTCCCTCCGTCCTCCTCCTCCTCCTCCCTCCGGTCCCTCCTCCTCCCTCCGGTCCCTCCTCCTCCTCCTCCCCTCCGGTCCCTCCTCCTCCCTCCGGTCCTCCTCCTCCTCCTCCCTCCGGTCCCTCCTCCTCCTCCCTCCGGTCCTCCTCCTCCCTCCGGTCCCTCCTCCTCCCTCCGGTCCCTCCTCCTCCCTCCGGTCCCTCCTCCTCCTCCTCCCTCCGGTCCCTCCTCCTCCTCCTCCCTCCGGTCCCTCCTCCTCCCTCCGGTCCCTCCTCCTCCCTCCGGTCCCTCCTCCTCCTCCTCCCTCCGGTCCCTCCTCCTCCTCCTCCCTCCGGTCCCTCCTCCTCCCTCCGGTCCCTCCTCCTCCCTCCGGTCCTCCTCCTCCTCCCTCCGGTCCTCCTCCTCCTCCTCCCTCCGGTCCTCCTCCTCCTCCTCCCTCCGGTCCCTCCTCCCCCCTCCGTCCCTCCTCCTCCCTCCGGTCCTCCTCCTCCCTCCGGTCCTCCTCCTCCTCCTCCCTCCGGTCCCTCCTCCCCCCTCCGGTCCCTCCTCCTCCCTCCGGTCCTCCTCCTCCTCCTCCCTCCGGTCCCTCCTCCCCCCTCCGGTCCCTCCTCCTCCCTCCGGTCCCTCCTCCTCCCTCCGGTCCCTCCTCCTCCCTCCGGTCCTCCTCCTCCTCCTCCCTCCGGTCCCTCCTCCTCCCTCCGGTCCTCCTCCTCCTCCTCCCTCCGGTCCTCCTCCTCCTCCTCCCTCCGGTCCCTCCTCCCCCCTCCGGTCCTCCTCCCCCCTCCGGTCCCTCCTCCCCCCTCCGGTCCTCCTCCTCCTCCTCCCTCCGGTCCCTCCTCCTCCTCCGGTCCTCCTCCTCCTCCTCCCTCCGGTCCCCTCCTCCTCCCTCCGGTCCTCCTCCTCCTCCTCCCTCCGGTCCCTCCTCCTCCCTCCGGTCCCTCCTCCTCCCTCCGGTCCCTCCTCCCCCTCCGGTCCCTCCTCCTCCCTCCGGTCCCTCCTCCTCCCTCCGGTCCTCCTCCTCCTCCTCCCTCCGGTCCCTCCTCCTCCCTCCGGTCCTCCTCCTCCTCCTCCCTCCGGTCCCTCCTCCTCCCTCCGGTCCCTCCTCCCCCCTCCGGTCCCTCCTCCCCCCTCCGGTCCCTCCTCCTCCCTCCGGTCCTCCTCCTCCCTCCGGTCCCTCCTCCTCCCTCCGGTCCCTCCTCCTCCTCCTCCCTCCGGTCCCTCCTCCTCCCTCCGGTCCTCCTCCTCCTCCTCCCTCCGGTCCCTCCTCCTCCTCCCTCCGGTCCTCCTCCTCCCTCCGGTCCCTCCTCCTCCTCCCCCCTCCGGTCCCTCCTCCCCCCTCCGGTCCTCCTCCTCCCTCCGGTCCTCCTCCTCCCTCCGGTCCTCCTCCTCCCTCCGGTCCCTCCTCCTCCCTCCGGTCCCTCCTCCTCCTCCTCCCTCCGGTCCTCCTCCTCCCTCCGGTCCCTCCTCCTCCCTCCGGTCCCTCCTCCCCCCCCCGGTCCTCCTCCTCCTCCTCCCTCCGGTCCTCCTCCCCCCTCCGGTCCCTCCTCCTCCCTCCGGTCCCTCCTCCTCCCTCCGGTCCCTCCTCCTCCCTCCGGACCCTCCTCCTCCCTCCGGACCCTCCTCCTCCCTCCGGACCCTCCTCCTCCTCCTCCCTCGGTCCCTCCTCCTCCCTCCGGTCCTCCTCCTCCCTCCGGTCCCTCCCCCTCCCTCCGGTCCTCCTCCCCCTCCCTCCGGTCCTCCTCCTCCTCCCTCCGGTCCCTCCTCCCCCCTCCCTCCGGTCCTCCTCCTCCCCCCTCCGGTCCTCCTCCTCCCCCCTCCGGTCCTCCTCCTCCCCCCTCCGGTCCTCCTCCTCCCTCCCCCCTCCGGTCCCTCCTCCCCCCTCCGGTCCTCCTCCTCCCCCCTCCGGTCCTCCTCCTCCCCCCTCCGGTCCTCCTCCTCCCTCCGGTCCTCCTCCTCCTCCCTCCGGTCCTCCTCCTCCTCCCTCCGGTCCTCCTCCCCCCTCCGGTCCTCCTCCCTCCGGTCCTCCTCCCCCCTCCGGTCCTCCTCCCCCCTCCGGTCCCTCCTCCCCCCTCCGGTCCTCCTCCTCCCTCCGGTCCCTCCTCCTCCCTCAGGTCCTCCTCCCCCCTCCGGTCCTCCTCCCCCCCTCCGGTCCTCCTCCCCCCTCAGGTCCTCCTCCTCCCTCCGGTCCCTCCTCCCCCCTCCGGTCCCTCCTCCTCCCTCAGGTCCTCCTCCTCCCTCAGGTCCCTCCTCCCCCCTCCGGTCCTCCTCCCCCCTCCGGTCCTCCTCCCCCCTCCGGTCCCTCCTCCCCCCTCCGGTCCCTCCTCCTCCCTCCGGTCCCTCCTCCTCCCTCCGGTCCCTCCTCCTCCCTCCGGTCCCTCCTCCTCCCTCAGGTCCTGCTCTGGGGCCAGACAGATGCCTGCCATGCCAGCAGCTTCCCACAGCCCCTCTGCACCCCTGCCAGACACCACCCCAGCTGCACCGGCCCGCCCCCGGCCCCGGCCCCTCCTGCTCCCAGCCCCTCCAAGGCTCCCAGTCACCCGGATGCAGCCGGCCTGGCCCTGGAGCGCTGGGGCTGGGGCAGCTGGTTCCTCTGCCCCCAGCACCGTGGTGCTCCGAGCCCGACCCTGCACTCCAGCCGTGCTCACCCCACGGTCCTCAGGCTCAGGCAGGTCCCCACTCCCAGCCCCCAACCTGGCCGTGCCCCTGACTGTGCGGACACCGCCCACCCCTCAGGCATCAGCAGGCAGGCGGGAGGCCTCAGGGGCGGAGTGGAGCACTCTGGGAGCACCTCTGGGCAGGGCTCAACTTGTCCTCCCTCCCTCAGCAAGCACAGCCCAGGAGACATCAGCCTGAACCCACATGAACACCGGGGGGTGAGGGAAGGGGGGAGGGGGAGGGGGAAGAGGACCTGCCAACCAGGGGGGTGCCCCTCATCCACCAAACCCCCAGCACAGCGGGCTCAGGGGGGAGCAGGCTCGAGGTGGGGAGCGGGCTGGGGAGGGGAGGAGTGAGGGTGGGGGAGAGAGGGGTCAGGGGGGAGGGGGCTCAGGAGACAGAGGGCTCAGGGGGAAGGGGCTCAGGGGGGAAGGGGCTCAGGGGGGAGACGGGTCGGGGGAGGGGGCTCAGGAGAGAGAGGGCTCAGGGGAAGGGGCTCAGGGGGAGACGGGTCGGGGGAGTGGGCTCAGGGGGGAGGGGGCTCAGGAGAGAGAGGGCTCAGGGGGGAGGGGGCTCAGGGGAAGGGGCTCAGGGGGAGTGGGCTCAGGGGGGAGGGGGCTCAGGGGAAGGGGCTCAGGGGGAGACGGGTCGGGGGAGTGGGCTCATGGGGGGAGGGGGCTCAGGGGGGAGGGGGCTCAGGGGGAAGGGGCTCAGGGGGGAGACGGGTCGGGGGAGTGGGCTCAGGGGGAAGGGGCTCAGGGGGGAGACAGGTCGGGGGGGAGGGGGCTCAGGGGAAGGGGCTCAGGGGGGAGACAGGTCGGGGGGAGGGGGCTCAGGGGAAGGGGCTCAGGGGGGAGACGGGTCGGGGGGAGGGGGCTCAGGGGAAGGGGCTCAGGGGGGAGACGGGTCGGGGGGAGGGGGCTCAGGAGAGAGAGGGCTAGGGGGAGGGGGCTCAGGAGACAGAGGGGTCAGGGGAAGGGGCTCAGGAGGAGACGGGTCGGGGGGACGGGTCTGGTGACAGCACGGCTGCGGGTGGTGGAAGCCGAGCCGGCCCTGAGCACAGGAGTGTCAGGCAGGCACTGACTCCTGCTCTCCCGGAGCAGCTGTCGCACCCGGAACCACCGCACGGAGGGGGAGGGGAGCCCCGTCTCACCTGCAGCGGGGCTGCTGGGGCCTCCTCCACGCGCCGGGCAGGGTCCTGAGGACTCGGAGCTGGGGGGGCGGAAGCAGAGGCGTGGGGCGGCCCCCCTGCCCCGAGGGGGGCTCAGGGGCCGGGCCGGCCCTCCCTCCCCTCCCCCCGCTGGCTTCCCTCCCCGGGTGAAGGAAGGGCACCCGCACGGTCTGCCCTGCTCTGAGAAGCAGCGTCTGTTCAGCCTGCAGGGCCCCCCCCACACACACACAGACACACACACACACAGACACACACACAGACACACACACACACACAGAGCTGGCCCGGACCCGCTCACCTGGCTCCCGCCCGGGAAGGTCACTCAGGTCGCCGCTGGCGGAGGACGCAGTGTGGCCCCCACAGGCTCTCGGCTCCCCCCAGGCCCAGGGGTGAGCAGCGGCCGGCCCCCAGGGCTGGTCGGCGAGGACACCTGCAGGCAGACCAGGCAGGGCGGCCATGAGTGGAAACAGGGCAAACAGGGCGGGACGGGAACGCCAGCATCGCTGCAGGAAATCCCCGAGCCAGTGCGGCATCTCAGGAGAGGACGAGACCGCACCGGGCTCCCCTTCCAGGAGCCAAGTTCCGAAAGGCCCCCGGCCCGGCCGGGCGTGGCTCCGGAGGGCCGGCCCCGTCCCGGTCGGGGCACAGGCCCGGGTTGGGGGCTCCATCCCCAGTGGGGTGCGCGCAGGAGGCAGCCAATCCATGGTTCTCTCCCGTGGCTGATATTTAGCTCCCCCCCCCCCCCCCGCCCCGCTTCCTCTCTGAAATCAATAAAAAATATATATATTTTTAAAAACAAAAAGTCGCCCCAGCTGGGTTTTCTCAGTGGTTAGAGCATCATCATCAGCCTTCGGACTCAAGGGTCCCGGGTTCGGTTCCAGCCAAGAGCATGTGCCTGGAGTTGCCAGCTCGATCCCCAGTGGGGGCGGGGGGGGGGGGGGGCATGCAGGAAGCAGCCAATCGGTGATTATCTCTCATCATTGATGTTTCTCTCTCTCTCCCCCTTCCTCTCTAAAATCAATAAATATATACGTGTATATATATATATATTTTTTAAATATATTTTATTGATTTTTTTTAAATATATGTTATTGATTTTTTTACAGAGTGGAAGGGAGAGGGATAGAAAGTCAGAATCATCGATCAGCTGCCTCCTGCACGCCCCCCACTGGGGATGTGCCCGCAGCCAAGGTACATGCCCTTGACCAGAATCGAACCCGGGACCCTTCAGTCCGCAGTCCGACGCTCTATCCACTGAACCACACCGGTCTTGGCCGTATATATATTTTTAATATATATGTTTAAAATAAACAAACATCTCCCTCAGTTCCAACTCTGCACCAGAACAGACCCCCACTCCCCCCGCCCCATCCCCAGAAGCCCCCAGCCTCCCCCCCACCCAGCTCAGACCGCCAGCACAGCCCCACACTCCCAGGAAGGCCCCAGGACAAGGGCTGGGACTCACCCCAGCAGGCCCGGGGGTCGGTGGCCGCCATCCCAGGGGGGCGAAGGGGCCGGGCGAGGGCCAGGAGTCGGCGCAGCCGGAGGGCGAGGGCAGCCCCAACCTGTGACAGCGAGACAAAGGCGGTCCCATCACACCCTTCGGCACAGGAGCAGGGGCCACAGGGAGCTCGGCCCCGGGGAGGGCCCTGGCTTGGCGCCGTGGACAGAGCATCAGCTGCAGACGGAGGGGGAGGGGGTCCCACGTCCGATTCCTGTCGGGGGGGCACAGGCCCGGGCTGCGGGCTCGATGCCCGTGTGGGATGGAGCAGGGGGCGGCCGAGCCACGATTCTCCCCCACCGCTGGTATTTCTCTCCCTCTCCGGCCCCACTTATTGATAATTAAATAAACGGGAGGGTCTCTGGAGAGAGATGGGATCCGAACGAGCTGAGAAAGGCACCCCAGGTGCGAGGGAGGAAGCCTCAGAGGCAGCCAGCCCCTCTTCAGGCCGACTCGATAAGAACTGAGATCGCAAGGAACCCTCACACACTAAGTGGCTCCCGGGGCCGGGGCTGCGTGTGGGGGTGGGGGTGGAGGGCCTGGGGCTGGGGGGGCTGCCTCTCGGGTGCAGGGGTGATGAAAACGTTCTGGAAAGAGAATCGGGACTGACCACCGACCTATGAACCGGGGGGTCAAGGTTCGATTCCTGGTCCAGGGCACACGCCTGTTGGGGCAAGCAGGAGGCAGCCGATCGGCGATTCTCTCTCACCACTGATGAATATGTTTCTTAATCTTTGTGTTTTTTTTTTTAAATATATTTTATTGATTTTTTTTTACAGAGAGGAAGAGGGAACAGTAGAGAGTTAGAAACGTCGATTATCTGCCTCCTGCACACCCTCCACTGGGGACGTGCCCACAACCAAGGTACACATGCCCTTGACCGGAATCGAACCCGGGACCCCCCTCAGTCCTCAGACCGATGCTCTATCCACTGAGCCACACCGGTCAGGGCTTAATTGTTATTATTGAAAGGATGACATATGCTTCATTCCCCCCCCCCACATCGGCCCCCTCCGGCCAGTCCCCCACCCACCCCGGGCCCTCGGCACCCTATGGTCTTGTCCACGGGTGATGCATACACATCACCGATGTTTCTCTATTTCTCTGGCTTCCTTCCTCACTGAAGTCACTTTAGATTTAAACGTAAAACCTATACATTTAGCCCTGGCTGGTGTGGTTCAGTGGATAGAGCCTATGTCGGCCTGCAGACCAAAGCGGGGCCCGGGTTTGATTCAGGTTGAGGGCAGGTATCCAGGTTGCAGGCTTCTCCCAGCCCCGGCCCTGGTGTTTCTGTCTTTCCCTCTCTCTCCCACTCTCTCTAAAAATAAAAAGCAACAGAAAAATATCCTCGCCCCGGCTGGTGTGGGTAGAGCGTGTCCTGCAGACTGAATGGTCCCAGGTTTGATTCCTGGTCAAGGGCACATACCCGGCCCAATCCATGATTCTCTCTCATCACTAATGTTTCTATCTCTCTCCCTCCCTCTCCCTTTCTCTGAAATTAATTTAAAAAATACTTTAAAAATTCATTAGATATTTAAAAAAAAATAATAGTGTGGCCCTAACTGGTTTGGTTCAGTGGATGGAGCGTCTGCCTGCGCACTGAAAGGTCCCGGGTTCGATTCCGGTCAAGGGCATGTCCCTTGGCTGCGGGCACATCCCCGGTAGGGGGGGTGTGCAGGAGGCAGCTGATGGATGTTTCTCTCTCATCGATGTTTCTGACTCTTTATCCCTCTCCCTTCCTCTCTGTAAAAAATCAGTAAAATATATTTTAAAAATAGATTAAAAAAAATAAAAATATCGCCGATACCGGTTTGGCTCAGTTCCCCTGGGTTCGATTCCGGTCAAGGGCATGTACCTTGGCTGCCGGCACATCCCCAGTAGGGGGCGTGCAGGAGGCAGCTGATCGATGTTTCTCTCTCATCGATGTTTCTGACTTTCTATCCCTCTCCCTTCCGCTCTGTAAAAAACCAATAAAATATATAAAAATAAATAAATAAATAAATAAATAAAAATATCGAGTGAAAATTTAAGAAATAAAGTAATAAAACGTACACACTTATACACACATGTATAACACACATGCCCTTAGACATATAAAATATATATAATCAGTGACGACTGTGCAACTTTCTGAATGCAAAACCAAACCACCAAATCTGTTCATTTTATGTAAAATTTAAAAAATATATATATATTTTATTGCCCAAACCAGTTTGGCTCAGTGGATAGAGTGTCAGCCTTCCGACGGAAGGGTCCCGTGTTCAATTCCGGTCAAGGGCATGTACCTTGGCTGCGGGGCACATCCCCAGTGGGGGGCGTGCAAGAGGCAGCTGATGGATGTCTCTCTCTCTCATCCATGTTTCTGACTTTCTCTCCCTCTCCCTTCCGCTCTGTAAAAAAAAAAAAATCAATAAAATATATAAAAATAAATAAAAATATCGAGTGAAAATTTCAGAAATAAAGTAATAAAACGTACACACTTATACACACACGTATAACACACATGCCCTTAGACATATCAAACATATATAATCAGTGACGACTGCGCAACTTTCTGAATGCGCAACCAAACCACCAAATCTGTTCATTTTATGTAAAATTTAAAATATATATATATATTTTATTGCCCAAACCGGTTTGGCTCAGTGGATAGAGCGTCAGCCTTCCGACTGAAGGGTCCCGGGTTCGATTGCGGTCAAGGGCATGGACCTTGGCTGCGGGCACATCCCCAGTGGGGGGCGTGCAAGAGGCAGCTGATCGATGCTTCTCTCTCATCGATGTTTCTGACTTTCTATCCCTCTCCCTTCCGCTCTGTGAAAAATCATTAAAAAATATATATATATATATATTTAAAAGCCCGCTGCATCCCGAACCGGCCCAAGCCCGTCCCCTCCACACGCCCAGCTCCGGGGGTCTTTGCTTTTTGTCGTTTCCATCCTCACCCGCCGCCACCTTTCCATGGACTGGACACCCACCGGCCGCCTCCCGGGCACGCGCCGTGGCTCCAACCCGCTGCCCGGGGCGCGCAGGCGCCTCTCCCCGCCGACCGCGCCCCCCGGGGGGCCGGGCAGGAACGGGGTCCCCATCCCGTCCGCAACCCGCGCGCGCGGCCCAGCGCCCCCGGCGGGGCGGGAAGGGGCGGGGCGGGCGGACTCGGGGGCCGAGGATAAAAGACCCGCAGCGAGAGGAGAGCCCGGGGCCGACAGCCCCGGCGTTCCCGGTCCCCGAAGCGACCGGCCGAGCCGGACCGAACCACCCGGTCCCCCGCCCCCGGCCCGGCCTCACGCCCCGATTCCCACCGCGAGCGCCCCTCACCTGGTCCGCAGCCGCCGCCTCTCTGCCCCCCTCCGGGGCCGGGCCAGGCCGGGCCGTCCCCCTGGGCGCTCGCCTTTTGTTTCGAGCCGGTCGCCCCGCACGGCCTCGGGGACAAAAGGCGATCGCGCTGGGCAAGGGGCCGGGTTCGGGGCGTCCAGCCGCGAACGCGGCCGTCGACCGGGACCCCCCACCCGCAGGGGCCTCGGAGACCGGAAGCGCAGCCGCTGCCGCTGCCGCTGCCGCCGCCGCCGCCGCCGCGCTAAGGGCCGGGGCGGGACCCCCCTCTGGCGCCCCGTCGGCTCCGAAGGAGGCGCCGCCCTCCCCGCGACCGCCTCACCTCGGCCGCGGACAATGGCGACCGCTCCCCCATAGCGTCGACCCCGGACGCGCCGCGCGGGCTGCTGGGAGTTGTAGTTCCGGGCGGCGCACCTCCGGTTTGGGGCGGCCCGCGCGGGCTGCTGGGAGTTGTAGTTCTAAGGCGGCGCACTTCCGGCCTGGGAGACCAGTGCTGGCGGGGCAGGTGTTGGGGCGGAGTCCCGCCTGGATGCCCCTTGGGGATGCTCCCCTCGGAGGCTGGCGGTGCCATCCGGGCCCTGAGCGCCCTCCTCATCCCTAGTGGGGGGGGGGGGGCACCGCGTGCCGGGGGGGCGGGTGCAGAGAGGCGGCTTTGGACCTCAGTTTGCCTGTCTGTGAAATGGGCGCTCAGGGTAGCCGTGCGGAGCAATTAGATCGTGACTTCCCAGTTTCATGGCTACAAGTATGGACGAAAAAGGGGGGGGGGGGAGGGTCTTATGGAGCCTCACAGGGTGATCTGAATCCCTTTTATTTTAAAAAAATATATTTTATTGATTTTTTTACAGAGAAGAAGGGAGAGGGACAGAGAGAAACATGGATGAGAGAGACTGGGGGCACATGCCCAGATTGGGGGTTCGATGTCCAGATTGGGGGTTCGATGTCCAGATTGGGGGGTTCGATGTCCAGATTGGGGGTCCGATGTCCAGATTGGGGACACATGCCCAGATTGGGGGTTCGATGCCCAGATTGGGGGTTCGATGTCCAGATTGGGGGGTTCGATGCCCAGATTGGGGGTTCGATGTCCAGATTGGGGGTCCGATGTCCAGATTGGGGACACATGCCCAGATTGGGGGTTCGATGTCCAGATTGGGGGTTCGATGTCCAGATTGGGGGGTTCGATGTCCAGACTGGGGGCACATGCCCAGATTGGGGGTTCGATGTCCAGATTGGGGGTTCGATGCCCAGATTGGGGGTTTGATGTCCAGATTGGGGGTTCGATGCCCAGATTGGGGATCCGATGTCCAGATTGGGGGTTCGATGTCCAGATTGGGGACACATGCCCAGATTGGGGGTTTGATATCCAGATTGGGGGCACATGCCCAGATTGGGGGTCCGATGTCCAGATTGGGGGTTCGATGTCCAGATTGGGGGTTCGATGTCCAGATTGGGGGTTTGATGTCCAGATTGGGGGTTCGATGCCCAGATTGGGGGTCCGATGTCCAGATTGGGGGTTTGATGTCCAGATTGGGGGTCTGATGTCCAGATTGGGGGTTCGATGTCCAGATTGG
The DNA here is from genome assembly GCA_027563665.1 of Antrozous pallidus. Taxonomy (NCBI): domain Eukaryota; kingdom Metazoa; phylum Chordata; class Mammalia; order Chiroptera; family Vespertilionidae; genus Antrozous; species Antrozous pallidus. The sequence goes on along the minus strand of CM050525.1, from coordinate 416,427 downwards.
GGGTTCGATGTCCAGATTGGGGACACATGCCCAGATTGGGGGTTTGATATCCAGATTGGGGGTTTGATGTCCAGATTGGGGGTTCGATGTCCAGATTGGGGGTTCAATGTCCAGATTGGGGACACATGCCCAGATTGGGGGTTCGATGCCCAGATTGGGGGTTCGATGTCCAGATTGGGGACACATGCCCAGATTGGGGGTTCGATGCCCAGATTGGGGGTTCGATGTCCAGATTGGGGACACATGCCCAGATTGGGGGTTCGATGCCCAGATTGGGGGCTCGATGCCCAGATTGGGGGTTCGATGTCCAGATTGGGGACACATGCCCAGATTGGGGGCTCGATGCCCAGAGCGACACACACAGAGGAAAGATGCCACGTCACACCTTCTCGCCAGCTCACGGTCGTGTGGAGGCTGGGTATCAGCCCCCCTGGCAGGAAGGAGGGGGAAGAGACTGCTTGTGTTTTCCATTAAGCGTGTGTGTGTGTGTGTGTGTGTGTGTGTGTGTGTGTGTGTGGACCCCTGTTGTGTGTGTGGGTGGGGGGTGCGGTGTTGAGTGAGGCAAACAGAGACCCTGCCCGAGGGGTCTTCTCACTCAGGGACACAGACAGACTGACCCAGTTCGCCGGGCTGCAGTGCACCACAGCCATTTATTTATCCATCCTCCCGGGGACGGGACATTTCAGCGGTTCCTGCTGTGGGGACCTGATCGGTTTCTTCACATCTGAAGGGAGTGGCCGCGCGGGGAGGGACCTCCGGGAGGAGTCAGGCTCTGAAAAAACGGGAGGGCTGATGGGTCCTCCCCTCTACCATAGGGGACACGGAGAACCTTGGTCCTGCCCAGGGCCGTGTGGATATTTACGACATCATTCGCAGGCCCTGTAAAATTATCAACTTAAAATTAACCCCCTAAAACTTTTTTTTTTTTTTTTGCTCTTATACGATTGTTTTCGGTATGCAGAGGCAAGATATTTTTGAAGAAAAGAAACAGGGGGGAGTGATTGACATAGAGGCAAGGGTGGCCTCGAACAGGCTGCCAAGCTACAGGGGGAAGGCCGGGGTGGAGGGGAGGCGGATGCTGGGGGAGATCCACCCAAGGACCTGTATGCATGCATATGGGCGTAACCAATGAATGAAAGACACTGGGGCGCTGGAGGGGGGCAGGTGGGGACATGTGCTGGGGGCTAAGGGAGGCTGGGGGGGGAGGATATTGGGGGAAGGGAGGAAAACATATGTACTACTATTAAATATGTTATATTGTAAATAAAATTTTAAAAAATTAAAAAAAAATTTAGCCTGCTATATTTGGCCAAACAGTTAATTAACTCCCCCCCCACACACACACACACCCCAAATGCCTTGGCAGGGCCGGACCCAATGATTTTGCGGGCCTTTCACAGCCTGCAGGCCGGATGATTCTCAACCCCGCACTCCCGCCTCATGCTGTAGTAACAGGCTGTGTGAGTGAGCCCACAGCTGACTCTTGTTCCGCTCCTTCCAAAGCCGGGGCGTCTGTTGCATTTTCCCCCTGAAGGCTCACCCCGTGTGGGTCCGTTCGTGTTGGGCTGAAGGAGGACCGAAAACGAAAGGACTTCCCGCATTTGACGCACTCGGTAGGGCTTGTCACCCGTGTGAGTTCTCTGGTGCTGGGTCAGTGGGGCGGTCTGGTGAAAGGTCCTCCCACCACGCCCGCGCGCACCTGTACGGTTTTCTCACCGGCGTGGAATCTCCCGCTCTTTTTTCCCACCGCCGTCTTCCTCCGAAATTCTCCGTGCAGACTCCATCTGCGCCCCTTTATCGTCCCAACTCGACTCTGTGTTCGCTCTGGACATTCTCTTCCTTCTCTGCTTTGCAAAAAACCTTTCGGTTAAGTGGTCAAGGCCACAAAGAACGTTTAGAAAACGTCGGTTTGATCCTCCCATCCGCATCCTCGCCAGTAACTGTTTCCTCCCAGGAGAGCAATTGAGGGACAGCTCCCCCCCCCTCCTTTTTTTTTTTTTTTTCCAGACTTGGAAACAACGTCAAAAGTCAAACAGTTAGCTGAAAAGCAAGATGCCTCTGAGGGGACTATCCAGCCTCGTCCCGGTAAGAAGGTTTTTTCTGTGGGGACGGTCCTGTTCTGTGGAGCTCTTAAGGGTGAAGACGCCGAGGGGCACCAGGGCTGGAGCTGTGGGGGCCTTGCTGATGGCCGTGGGGTGCTGGCAGCCTGCACGCCTGCGCAGACACCTGTTCAGTGGCAGCAGCCTGAGGATGGGTTTGGGGGGGAATTTAATTCTGAGCCCTGGTCTCCCAAGTCAGCCCCTTGACTCCGGAAAGACAAGATTCTCCGACACGGAGAACGCACAGGAAAAGGGAGAACCCACACTCAAAACTGAACGCGCTGCAGGGAACCTACGCAAAATAGGAAGCCTGCAGGCGTCTGGGACGTGGAAAGGCATTTGCTCACAGCTCTGCACTCAGTGAACACCGCCGAACACACACACACACACACACACACACACACACACACAGGAGAGAGGCCTTTGCAATGGCCAGGAATGTGGGGGAAAGGCCCCCGAAACAGCTCGGCGCTTGCCAAACGCCGGAGAATCCACGCCGGTGAGAAAACCGTACAGGTGCGCGCGGGCATGGTGGGAGGACCTTTCACCAGACCGCCCCACTGACCCAGCACCAGAGAACTCACACGGGTGACAAGCCCTACCGAGTGCGTCGAACGCGGGAAGTCCTTTCGTTTTCGGTCCTCCTTCAGCCCAACACGAACGGACCCACACGGGGTGAGGAAGGAGCCTTAGGAGCACAGCTGCACGTGGGGAAGGGCCTTCCGGCAAAGTATCCACCTCACCCGGCACCTGCAGACACACACCGGGGGAGAAGCCTTACGAGCGCCCCGAGTGTGGCCAGGCATTCGGCCACGGCTCATCCTTGAGGAAGGGCCTCAGAAGCCACACTCCCTAAAAAAATCAATGGTAAAATATCCTCGGGTGAGGATTAACAACAACAAAATAAGAGAATCTCCTTTGAAAAGCATAAAAGATCTTTAAAGTGAGAGAGAGATAGAGAATCTAAAATGGAGGAAATCTTAAAAGAGAGAAGCAACTGGGGTGAGCGATGTGCTCAAAAGCCCAGTATAAATCAATGTCACTGCTCCAGCAAGCAGGACTAACAGGATAAGGGCTAGGATGCTGCTTCCCGTTTCACAATTTTCTAGATAGCAGAGTTTATGAGGTTGTCAGTTTGTGTAAGTTGATTTTAATTTTTAAAATGTTTATCTAAACAGCTTATTTACTTTTGGGCATTCAGTTCTAAATTTAAATACTATTTTTTTTTGCCCTGCCAGTGTAGCTCAGAGGTTGAGTGTCAACTTATAGATGGACCAGGGAGTCATAGTTCAATTCCCATCAGGCACCTGTCCTAGTTATGGGCTAGGTCCCCAGTAGGGGGCATGTAGGAGGCAGCCAGTCAATGATTCTTTCTCCTAGCCGATGTTTCTATCTCTTCCTCTCCCCCTTCCTCTCTGAAATCAATAAAAATATATTTTAAAAGATTTTTATTGATTGGTTTCACAGAGAGGAAGGGAGAAACAATGATTTGTAGTTCCACTGATTTATGCATTCATTTGTAGATTCTTCTTCTTCTTTTTTTTTTAATCCTCACCTGAGGCTATTTTTTTAGAGATAGAGGAAGGGAGAGAGAGAGAGAGAGAGAAACATCAATGTGGAAACAGAGAGCCTGCAGGTCTCCCAAGAGGCCGGGCTGTCTGAGATGCTACAGAGCCGCTTCCTGGCCATGCAGGCCAAAGGGCACACATAAGGTCAACCATATTCAAGGGGTACGTGTCTCACGCTTCATGTGACCCTCACGAAATATCTCCTGGGAAGTCTCTCTCTACACTGGACTCCACACGTATGACTCCGTTCCCCTGGGAGCAAGCAATTACTTCACCGATGCAACTGCTGGGCCAGGTCTCTGGGGAGTCAGGTCAGTGGGAGAAGCTGTGGCATGGGGACAGAAGTCCCTATGGTCTTGAGCCCAGGAGCTTGGAGCCCAAACTCCTATGGGATGGATGGATGAATGAATGGATGGATGGATGGATGGATGGATGTGTACCACAGTGGAATGAGCACTGGGCAGCATCTTCCTTCTCCTCCCAACACATGCCCTCTCTCTATGGCACAGAGGCCCAATGGCCATCCTACTTCGCCCTCATCTTCTTGGGGCCTGGAGTCCCACTCCACATACACCCCAAGTCGATATCTTCCATCTCCTGGAGTAATTCTAGCCCTCTGGACCTCTGGACCTCTCTCCACTAGCTCCTTCAACTCTGCCCCAATTCAGGAGGCCTCCAGCCAATACTGGGCACTAGAGTTTGAGAAGCAAAGCCAACTTTGAACTACTGGCGATAGGTTCTGAGGGTCTACGGCAAGCATGTGAACCTCGCGGCCCGCAGGCCGCATGCGACCCACAATGAGTATTTTTGCGGCCCAGCCAATTTGTCGGTATGTAAGAAAGGTGTTAATAAAAATTTCATAACTTAATTTTTACAACAGCGTTATACATAAACATGAATAACGGACTACAACGTTTGCCAGTGACTGCTGACTATGATCGTGTTGCATTCATTTCCCTTATGCGCTTACGCGCAAGGCACACCATTTCTCTCCGCTAACACTAGCGGCGAGTATTTTAGCAGGTGATGGCCACATCTTTAGTCTTAGACTGATTTGTCTGGTGCGTGCAACGGGAAATATTTCACTTTCGGAGAACAGGAAAAAATAGATTTGCATTACGCTTATTAATTCGTGCAGTTATTCCGTGTCTGTTAAGTCAAGGTTCAAGAAAAATATATATAAATTTTTATTAAAATGTTCCATTATTTTTTTAAAATATATTTTATTGGTTTTTTACAGAGCAGAAGGGAGAGGGATAGAAAGCCAGAAACATCGATGAGAGAGAGACATCGATCAGCTGCCTCTTGCACGCCCCCCACTGGGGATGTGCCCGCAGCCAAGGCACATGCCCTTGCCGGAATCGAACCCGGGACCCTTCAGTCCGCAGTCCGACGCTCTATCCACTGAGCCAAACCGGTCTCGGCAAAATGTTCCATTATTTTATGTTAACAATTACTCATTTATTTCAGCCCTTTATCTTCAGCAAGTCTCTATCAACATAAACCTATGTTTCTATGAAAATTGAAGCTTTGGTTTTTTTTTGTGGTTCACATCCACTTACACCTTTTTTATTTGGCCCGTGTTAGCCTTCGAGTTTGACATGCTTGGTCTACAGAGCTTTGGGGAAGGTGGCTAGCATCTACCTTTTTCAGCCTCCTAGTCAGAGAAGATTAGCATTAATAGTATCATCATTAATGGCAGCAACAAAAAATTATCAACATGCTTTTAGCCCGTTTGGCTCAGTGGATAGAGCATTGGCCTTTGGGTTCAATTCCAGTCAAGGGCACATGCCTGTATTCGGTTTCAATTCCCAGTAGGGAGCATGTAGGAGGCAGCTGATCAATGATTCTGTCTCATTATTGATGTTTCTGTCTTCTTCTCCTCTTTTCCTCTCTAAAATCGATAAAAAAATATATTTTAAAATATTATCAACAAGAAAAACATCAATAACAGAGCAGCAGTTATAAGAGGATGAGAAATAATAGCAAGGATAGGCAAGAGCGGGGCCAGCTAATTCATACAGAACCCTGTTATGTCCCAAGCATTCTACATACCTCACTTCTCTTCATCTAAATGAGGTAGGTCTTGTCCACATTTTATACAAGAGAAACTAAGGCACAGAGAGGTTGAATAATTCACCTAAGGCCACACAGCTCTTGAAACATAAACTCATGAGTAAGTAGAGAGAAGCAGAGACGCTATCATATTCACTGAATCCCAGGTGAGCCAACTCTGCTCTGGCAATGTTCCCCCATCGGTACAATTTCCCTGAAAAGTTTTACCATCCTGGCTACACGCATAGGGTGTGTCACCAGTATGAGTCCTCTAGAGCTGGGTGTGGCTGGCGATATCCCCGAAACGTTTCTGACACTGGTTTAACAAGCCACAGAGCTTCTGGCCGGTGTGACTTCTCGGGTGGCGGACGAGGGAAGCGCCGTCCACGAACGTTTTCCCACACCGCTTAACACATGTAGGCTTTCTCCAAAACGCACTTGTCGATGCACGATCAGGTGAGAGTCACTGCTGAGGAATTTCTCACAAGCCACTCCACGTAGGGTTTCTCTCCAGTGTGAACTCTCGCGTGCTGAATAAGGTATGCACCATCAACGAAGCCCTTCTCCAAACTCCGTAAACATTTGCTGTGCGTTGTTTTTTTTTAATATATTTTATTGATTTTTTACAGAGCGGAAGGGAGAAGGATAGAAAGTCAGAAACATCGATGAGAGAGAGACATCGATCAGCTGCCTCTTGCACGCCCCCTACTGGGGATGTGCCCGCAGCCAAGGTCCATGCCCTTGACCGGAATCGAACCCGGGACCCTTCAGTCCCCAGTCCGACGCTCTATCCACTGAGCCAAACCGGTCTCGGCTGCTGTGCGTTTTCTGATGGACAATAAAGTGGAAGAAATCTGGGAAGGACTTTTCACAATTGTTACATTGGAACATTTCTTTTTCTTGTCCAAGTGAGTTCTGTAATGCAAAACAAGGAAGGGCCCAGCCAACATGGCCCAGTGGTTGAGCCTCAACCCATGAATCAGGAGTTAAAGGTTGGATTCCCACCCAGTTGAGGCACACAATCCCCAGTGGGGGGAGGGGGGCATGCAGGAGGCAGCCAATCAACGATTCTCTCTCATCGTTGATGTTTCTCTCTCTCTCTCTCCCTTTCCCTTTCTCCTGAAATCAATTAAAAAAAAAAAATCTTCCCCAGAGCTCTGTGGCAGCTCAAGAATTTACTTGTTACTTGTTGCCGAAACCGGTGTGGCTCAGTGGATAGAGCGTCAGCCTGCGGACTGAAAGGTCCCGGGGTTCGATTCTGGTCAAGGCATGTACCTTGGCTGCGGGCACATCCCCAGCAGGGGGTGTGCAAGAAGCAGCTGATTGATGTTCCTCTCTCATCGATGTTTCTGACTTTCTATCCTTCTCCCTTCCTCTCTGTAATAAATCAATAAAATATATTTTTAAAAAAAGAATTTACTTGTTATTATTGAGAGTATTTACAGATGTCCCCTAGTTTTACCCTTGTAAGCCACCCTCCTTCCAGCCCCTGACCCATCCCAGGGCTTCACCGTGTTGTGTGTGTCCACTGGTTATACATACATTGTATGATTTCTCTTATAGGAAATGTCCAGAATAGTCAAATCTAGAGAGACAGAACGTAGACACCCGTGTTTGACAGGGGCTGGAGGAGGGAGAAATAAACAGTATTTGCTAATCGGTATTTTAGTTTCTTTAGGGAGCGAATGGAACGTACTGGAATTAAAGAATGGTAGCGACTACACAACCTTGGGAAAATACTAAAGAAACAGCACTCAGCTGTACACTTAAGAAAATTTTAGCTTACACATTAAGTTGTGGCCAAACCGGTTTGGCTCGGTGGATAGAACGTCGGCCTGCGGACTGAAAGGTTCCAGGTTCGAGTCCGGTCAGGGGCATGTACCTTGGCTGCGGGCACATCCCCAGTTGGGAGGCGTGCAAGAGGCAGCTGATGGATGTTTCTGACTTTCTATCCCTCTCCTTTCCTCTCTGTGAAAAATCAATAAAATATATATATATATTTTTTAAATTAAGTTGTGGCTGGCTAAGGTCAGTTGGTTAGAACGTCATCCCATATGTGAAGGTTGCAGGTTCAATCCCTGGTCAGTATCAACCAATAAATGCATAAATAAGTGGAACAACAAATTGATCTCTCTCCTTTATCACTAAAATCAACTCTTAAAAAAATATACTTTATAGAAAGACCAAAAGTTTAATCTTTTTTTTTTTTCCTACCAGAAATAGCCACTGATTCAGTTAAATTCCTTTCGTCACTCTCAGCCTAGACATCCCTATCTACTGATGAATTTCCCATTTTCTCTTGCTGACACTTGGTACACACATCCTCTCAACCCCGTTTGTGACCTGGGGTCCGAACTATTGCCCTTGCAGGTGTGGATTTTTAATTTGGCAAAGCAAGTCTTGCACCCCACACCCACCTCTTCGGCAGTGAGGTTACTTCTCTTGAGAGTTGCCCATTACAGGGATCCCACCCATGACCTTATTGCCCATTCCTGGTATTTGACATGGTGGAAGCAGGGGGGGTGGGGTGGGGAGTGTCTCTCCTCCCTAAATCCCATTCTCTCTCGGTCCATCACCCATCTCAGACTTCCTCCCTCCCCCCACCGCGGCCATTTGTTCTTCATCTGGCTGCCTCCTTTCCCTGTCTTCCCCACAGTCACTTGTTTCTTGTGTCTCCATGCTGAGTGTCAGGTTTACAAGGTTTCGCCTACTCCAACCTGCCCACTCCCATTCTCTCTCCCTCCCAAAGCTCCTACATCCCCCTCCATCATCACATACTGATCCCTGTGTGTGTGTGGGGGGGCAGGCTTCCCTCCCAACCCCTTGGCCAATCTCTCCTCCTCTCGCTCCACAGGAGCAAGTCGAAACCCCCGGGGTTTGATGCAACGCCAGGCCGTTTAAGCGGCTCTCGGCTGGCCACCTGCCTCAGGCGGGACATTCCGAGTCAATCCTCACCTTTATGTAGCCTCCTACTCCTCATTCTCTGAGGCCCGCCCTCTCCTCCGCAGTGACACCCCCTCACAATTCAAGTTCCTAAGAAGAAAAAAAAAAAACGTATTCTGTCCTGGGCCTTTGTATCCTTTTTGAAATTATTACAGCAACAATGTCTGACTTGGAACAGAGAGGGGAAAAAAAAAAAAAAAAAAAAAACATACACAATTGCAGTTTCCTAAGAAAACCACGTTTATTTCTCCATGAGCAACATCCATATGTAAAATCTTCTTCACGTGGCAAATCTACTTTAGGCCATTTTTTGTTGTTGTTGTTTGCCCGTTATACCATTCCAATATGGCGACAAAACCTTTATAATTATGGTTGAGGGGTTGGACAAATCAGAAGGGTCCCAAGTGAACAATGAAAGGTAAGCATCAGAAGTGTCCTAAAGCGAACGATAAAAGGTAAACATACCAACTCGCTCATTCTGATTCAACCGATTAAAGCAGCCTACCCCATTTCCACAGCAGCCAGCTGCCTGCCCCCTGCTAGGGCCGCCTTCCCTTAACCAGTTAACCGCCGTGATGTTTTGAATTTAATTTAAAAAGGACTTTCGCCTGCGTTTAGAGTCGCGTATGTCACTGTTCATTCACAAGCAACATCCGTCTCCAAGTACCTTTTCTGAAAGGTGGGGGGATACATCCAAACAGGAATCTCCTTTGAATTCCAGGCCTGCTGTGTGCGGAGCATCGTGGGGGCCCCTCACCGGGACAGCACTGCCGATGGAGACGGGTTCAACGACAGATCCGGCTGAAAGCTGCTCTCTCGCTGATTGCACTTGATCCTACAACAAGTCTGCTTACGTACATCGGGCAGACACTCCCGATTTCAAGGATTCGTCAGAGCGATTAAGTCGCTCAACACATTCACAGGTTTTCTCGTTTACACGCTCCGGCACGGGAGCAGCTGAGTGTCTCCAGAGGAAGCGCCTTCCCGACGCCCCAAGGTTTTAATCCAGCGTAGGCATATCACGTTCCGTAGAGGGCAGGGAGCTCATCCCCGAAGCCTTTTGACACACGGACCACCATCCTGGGTTCCCCTCCATTATCGACTTAATAGCGTGGGTAATAAAATGCCTCACGCTGCGTTTACTGGATAGGGAAGAGAGACACGTAAAAATAAGTGTCTATATTTAAAAGCCACACGTGTGATAGGACCCCCCCCCCCCCCCCGTACATGCAAAATTACGTACACTGGAGGAGATGAGGGAAGAGCTGGCCACCAGAATACTGATGATGATTATCCCAGAGGGTGGCATTGCAGGTGACTTTTTTTTTCTTAAAAAAAAAAAAATTATTAATAAGTTCTTGGGCCTGGCCAGGTATTTCAGTTGGTAAGAGCATCATCCCGATACGCCTAGGTTGCGGGTTCAAGCCAATCCCCGGTCAGGGCACATAAGGAGAATCAAACAAGGAATGCCTAAGTGGAACAACAAATCCAGTCTCTCAAAAAAAAAAAAAAATCAATAAATTAAACACACACACAGATTTCATCACTCAAATTAAAAAATATATATATATTTTGGCCGAGACCGGTTTGGCTCAGCGGATAGAGCGTCGGACTGCGGGCTGAAGGGTCCCGGGTTCGATTCCTGCAAGGGCATGTACCTTGGCTGCGGGCACATCCCCAGTGGGGGGCGTGCAAGAGGCAGCTGATGGATGTCTCTCTCTCATCGATGTTTCCGACTTTCTATCCCTCTCCCTTCTGCTCTGTAAAAAAATCAATAATATATATTTTGTAGTGACTCGGAGGAGTCACCCTTAAAGACACCCTCCCTCAAACAGGTTTTCGAGGACACTCAAGGAAACAAATGTGCCCATGTCCATTATGCTTCCATGGGTTTCTCTCCGTGGTGTGTCCCCTGGTGTCGGACTAGGGCTGAGCTCCTTCTGAACATCTTCCCACACTGAGGACACTGGCTGGGACCCTCCCTGCTGTGGAGTCTCTGGTGTACTGCGAGGTGAGAGTTCTGTCTGAAAGACTTCCCACACTCTGGACACTGGTACGGGGTCTCCTTGGTGTGAGTTCTCTGGTGCTTGGCCAGGCAGGAGCTGTCCCTGAAGGCTCTGCCACACTGACCACACTCGTAGGGCTTCTCGCCAGTATGAGTCCTCTGGTGGCGGATGAGGCCAGCGATGTTCCTGAAAAGTTTCCGACACTGGTCGCAGCCGTAGGGCTTCTCGCCGGTGTGAATTCTCTGGTGCCGGATGAGGTATGCGCTCTCGATGAACGTCTTCCCGCACTCTTCACACTCGTAGGGCTTCTCCCCAGAATGGATCTTCTGGTGCACGATGAGGTGAGAGTTACGGTTGAAGGACTTCCCACACTGCACACATTCAAAGGGCTTCTCCCCGGTGTGAGTCCTCTCGTGCTGGGTGAGGTACGAGCCATCCCGGAAAGCCTTTCCACACTTGCTACATTCGTAGGGCTTCTCCCCAGTGTGGATTCTGAGGTGCACGGTGAGGTGGGAGATATCTGTGAAAGGCTTCCCGCACTCGTTACATCGATACGGCTTTTCCCCCGTATGAGTTCTTTGATGCAAAATCAGGGATGAGTTTCGGTTGAAGGTTTTCCCACATTCCAGGCATTCATAAGGTTTCTCCCCGGTGTGAATCCTCAGGTGCTGTGTCAGAGCTGACCCGTCACTGAAGGCTTTCCCACACTTACTGCATTTGTAGGGCTTCTCTCCTGTGTGGATTCTTTGGTGCACAACCAGGTTATAGTTCTTGGAGAAGGATTTCCCACACTCGTTACACGTATAAGGTTTCTCTCCAGTGTGAGTTCGGTGATGCAAGATGAGGGAGGAGTTCCGTTTGAAGCACTTGCCGCACTCCGTACATTTATACAGCTTCTCCCCGGGGTGACTCCTCCTGCTTTCGTTAAGAGACGACGTCAAGGTAAAGATGTCCCCGCAGTCCTTGCCTTCATACAGTCTCTTCCCTCTCTCTGTTAGCTTTTGTTCGCCAAGAGGGGTAAAATGGCTGAAAGACGCAACACCTTCAGGGTATTTATAGAGCTTCTCTCTCGCTTGATTTCTTCCCAGTTGCTGAATCACTTCCATGGAATGGCAGAAGGCTTTGTCACAGGCAACGCTGTCACCAGTCCTTGTGGCGATGCAGCTTCTCTGAGAACTGTGCAAAGCTGGGTCGCCATCCAAATGTCTAACCCCCGAGCCATGTACATGAAAACCATTTGTTGTAGAAATCCTCCCTGATATCGGAAGGTCACAGCTGGTGCTCAAAGGCCTCCCACGGCCAGGGTACTCACCGATGACTTCATGAGCTCCCGGCTTTTCCTGAGCAAAAGCTAATTGTCTCAGGTGTCCCTCCCAGTTCTTACAGTCCCACCTGTCACCTGGGATGGTGAAATGGGGACTGTCCCTTGTAAATCCTTCCATTCCCACATCACATGGCAGTGCTGCCTCAGGAATGTTCTGAGCTGTCATTTTCAGACTTGCGTTGCAGACTGAAAAGTGAAGAGGGAAGAAGACAGACTTTAGTACGTGGAGCCAGGTCTTCAAGAAAAATAAAAAAATGATGACGACAGGCAGGGACATGGGTGTGTTCTTTTACTCGTTTTCTTTCTCAAATTCATATCTGTACAAGGAGGAGATAAACTGAGAATCGGGGGGTCAAAGAGAGCTACAGAGCATTGTCCTCGTTTGCCTTTTAAAGAGAAAACACAGCCAGGACCTGTTTGGCTCAGTGGATAGAGCGTCGGACTGCGGACTAAAGGGTCCCGGGTTCGATTCCGGTCAAGGGCATGTACCTTGGCTGAGGGCACATCCCCAGTGGGGGGGGCGTGCAAGAGGCAGCTGATCGATGTCTCTCTCTCATCGATGTTCCTGACTTCCTATCCCTCTCCCTTCTGCTCTGTAAAAAATCAATAAAATATATTTTTTAAAAAATAAAAAATAAAGAGAAAACACAAGGAAGCTTTTACTTTTATTTTTTAAAATATATTTTATTGATTTCAGAAAAGAAAGGAGAACAGAGAGGTAGAAACATCAACGATGAGAGAGAATCATCTACCAGTTGCCTCCTGCACGCCCCCAACTGGGAATCACGCCTGCAACCCAGGTATGTTGCCCTTGACCGGAATCGAACCGAGAACCCGGGACCCGTCGGTCCGCAGTCCGACGCTCTATCCACTGTGCAAAACCAGCCATGGCTACAGAGCGTTTTCATCTGCCTAAAAAAAAAAAAAACAGGCAGGAGGAATGGTACCCGGACTAAATAAATATCACCACCAGGTTTAGCCGGGGACGTGGGGAACCAGGTGTCAATGCTCACACCGGAACACCTTCCCAGCCGCTGTCTGCTAGTCTCTCCACCACCCACCGCCCGGACAACAACCAGCACCCGCATTTAAAGCCTCAACTTGCCGAGACCGGTTTGGCTCAGCGGATAGAGCGTCGGACTGCGGACTAAAGGGTCCCGGGTTCGATTCCGGTCAAGGGCATGTACCTTGGCTGCGGGCACATCCCCAGTGGGGGGGCGTGCAAGAGGCAGCTGATCGATGTCTCTCTCTCATCGATGTTTCTGACTTTCTATCCCTCTCCCTTCTGCTCTGCAAAAAATCAATAAAATATATTTAAAAAAAAATAAAGCCTCAACTTCACAATGTGCGTACAGCGGTGTTGACAAACAGCTTGGGCCCCAGCTTGACAGTCAGAGTTCTACCTTCACGGATGGGATGCCGCACAGGGTCGGGGACCACCCTGAGGGTAACTCGGAGAGTCAGATCATGTGTGAGGCTGGCTCCGAGGGGGGGAAGGGACAGTGCTCCGTGGGTGGTCGCCAGTGTCATCACCGCTCTTGATCCTCCTCTAACAACCCGCCCACTCCTTCATTTCATGATTTCAAGACAACTGGCTGACCACATATTTTTTTAGATAAAGTGAAATTAGACCCTTACCTAATATATATATATATGCACACACACACACACACACACACACACACACACATTGTGTGTGTGTGTGTGTGTATTTATTTATTAATTAATTTCAGGGGAATGACCTCTACAAAAAATGAAAGTGTAACAAGTAGGATAGTTGGAGTGTCGCTCCGTACAATGAAAGATGACAGGCTCAATTCTCTCTCTCTCTCTCTCTCTCTCTCTCTCTTTTAAATATATTTTATTGATTTTTTTACAGAGCGGAAGGGAGAGGGATAGAAAGTCAGAAACATCGATCAGCTGCCTCCTGCACGCCCCCTACTGGGGATACGTCCGCAGCCAAGGTACATGCCCTTGACCAGAATCGAACCCGGGACCCTTCAGTCCGCAGTCCGACGCTCCATCCGCTGAGCCGAACCGTTCTCGGCGACAGGCTCACTTCTCAATCAGAACACATACCCAGGCTGCAGGTCTGATTTCAAAATTAGGGCACGTGAGGGAGGCAACTTATCTATGTTTCACTTTCACATCGATGTTTCTCTCTCGCTTGCCCTTCCGCTCTCTCTAAAAATAAAAAATAAATTAAAAAATACAATACAATAAAGAAAAATGATGTTGGATACTTTCAAGTACAGGCACTCCTAGATAAACTGAGCTTAATAAGCAAAAACCATACAGATAAGAAATAACAAACCCGAGAGCAACATCAAAAATTCCCACACACCATCCCTCATCCCTGACCGGTGCGGCTCTCAGATGGTTGACCATCATTCCATGCATCGAGAGGTCTCCAGTTCTGATTCTCAGTCAGGGCATATGGCCAGCTTGCAGGCTAGACCGTCAATAGGAAGCATGCAGGAGACAGCCAATCAATCTTTCTCTCCCTCATCCATGTTTTCCTCTCTCTCTCTCTCTCTCCCTTTCCTTTCCTCTTCTTAAAATCAATAAAAACATACTTAAAAAAAAATCAAAATATAAGTGGCAGGTGGAGATACAGTATTATAAAATAAAAAAAGACAAAGGAAGAATGCTGAGATCTAACAAGAATTTCACAGAACACCACACATCAAGAAAAGAAAGGAAAAAAAAAAAGGGTAAAGGGTACAAAGAGGCACTTCACAGAGAGGAAAGAAAAAAAAACATTGATATCTGCTCATTCCCAGCGTCCTTCACTCATGCAGTTATTCACTACGATTTTAAACAACATTTATTTTTTTTTATTGATTCCAGAGAGGAAGGGAGAGAGATGGCAGCATCAATGATGAGAGAGAATTGTTGACTGGCTGCCTCCTGCATTCCTCCCACTGGGGACCAACCCACAACCCGGGCGTGTGCCCTTGACCAGAACTGAACCCAGGATTCTCCAGTCCGCAGGGCAACGCTCTATCCACTGAGCCAAGACAGCTGGGGGTACTGTAACTTCTTTTTAATCCTCACTGGATGACATGCTTTTGTTAATTTTAGAGAGAGAAGAAAGGAAGGGGAGAAAGAGGGAGGGAGGGAGGGAGAGAGAGGGATATCGATGTGACAAAGAACCATCAATCAGTTGCCTCCCATGGCCCTTAAGTGCACGGATGACGTCCCAATCTTAAGGCACACTGCCCAAGGCCAAAGTGCAACTACAAGAACACAAAACACATCACGGCCAGCGGCGGCTCAGTGGTTAGAGCATTGGCCCACGCATAGATTCTGGGTCCAGGGCGTGTACCTGGACTTCAGGCTTGATCTCTGGCCCCAGGTCAGGTTATGTGCAGGGGAGGCAACCAATCAAATGTCTTGCTCACATCTACCTCTCTCTCTCTACCTCTCTCTCTCTCTCTCTCTTTCTCTCTCTCCCTCCCCCTTCCTTCCACTCTCTCTAAAAATCAATGGGAAAATATCCCTTGTGAGGATTAACAACAACAACAACAACCCCCCCCACACACACACACACACAAAATATGCACACTTTATACTAGTAAAAGTAAAACAAGGGATCTGGCTGGGTGGCTCAGCTGGTCAGAGCGTAGTCCCCAGACACCAAGGTTGTGGGAATGGCCCACGGTCAGGGCACACACGAGACTCAAACGATGAACGCGTAAACAACTAGGGGAACAAATCCATGTTTCTTTCTCTCTCCCTCTCTCTAAAATCCACCAATCAATCAATAGGAAGACGTAAAGTTTAAAACAAGGCACGAACATATAAAGCTTGGGCAGGTCAGGCAATGCGGGAAGGGCTGGCGGGTCCTGGAAGTGGTCAACCAGTCGGTGGTCTGCGAGCAGCAGTCGAAACACAAAACGGGCCCATTTCCCACGCCGTGCATCCACCTGCTGCAGGCATCGGAGGCTCCGAAAGCACGAGTCCCAAGCATAAGTGCACATCAGTTTAGACCAAGGTGACACATTTTAAATGTTTTTATTTTATAAAATTTTTAAAAAAATTTTTAATGATTTTATTTTATTTTATTTTTTTATTTTATTGATTTTTTTACAGAGCAGAAGGGAGAGGGATAGAAAGTCAGAAACATTGATGAGAGAGAGACATCGATCAGCTGCCTCTTGCACGCCCCCCACTGGGGATGTGCCCGCAGCCAAGGTACATGCCCTTGCCGGAATCGAACCTGGGACCCCTCAGTCCGCAGTCCGACGCTCTATCCACTGAGCCAAACCGGTCTCGGCAAATTTTTTAATGATTTTAGTGAGTGGAAGGAAGAGGGAGAGGAGAAAGAGAGAGAAAAACACCAACGTGAGAGAGAGAGAGAGAGAGAGAGACACGAATTGCCTGCCTTCTGCATGCCCACCACTGAGGATCGAACCACGCCCTGACCAGGGATCGAAATCAGGGACCCTTTTGGTGCATGGACATTCAACCAACCCAGCCACGACCGACAGGGCAAGGTGACAGTTGTGAAGACGAGCGGGGAGAAGGCTCACCACTGGCAAAGAAACAGAAAGCACTGTGAGGTGCCCATCCACAGCAAAACAGAAACCTGCAGGTAATGGCGAGTTACTGTCAAAGCGTGGAGGAGGGAAAACTACCAAATGTGTGATCATTCAGCAGTGAAGCTCTGGCGGGGTAGCTCGGCTGGTGAGGGTGTGCTGTCCCAATATGCCAAGGCCACGGGTTCCGTCTCGGGTGAGGGCACACACGAGACTCATCCAGTGAGCGAATCAATAAGCGAAACAACAAACTGTTGTTTCCCTCTTTCCCTTCCTCTCTCTCTCTCTCTCTCTCTCTCTCTCTCTCTCTCTCTCTCTAAGATCAATAAATACAATTTTAAAAAATAATAATGAGAGAAGTTGTTTCTCAGGAAAACATACCAGTGCCTCCCCCCACGCAAAAAAAAAAAAAAAGAAAAGGAAATAATAAATTTGTATTTAAATAAATCCAACACAGCTGAAACCAGTTTGGCTCAGTGGATAGAGCCTTGGACTGCGGTCTGAAAGGTCCCGGGTTCGATTCCGGTTAAGGACATGTACCTTGGCTGCGGGCACATCCCCAGTAGGGGGCGTGCAAGAGGCAGCTGATGGATGTTTCTCTCTCATGGATGTTTCTGACTTTCTATCCCTCTCCCTTCCGCTGTGTAAAAAAAATATATATATATATTAAATAAATCCAACACAGACCGTATAAAATGTTGCCATTGGACTGGCCAGTATGGCTCAGTTGGCTGAGTGTCCTCCAGTTCAACGAAGGATCACCAGGTCAATTCCCGGTCCGGGCACATGCCCCGGTTTCAGGCTAGATCCCCGACAGGGGAAGTGCAGGAGGCACCCCACAACCTTGGCGTATGCCCCGACCAGCAATCTAAGCGGCAACCTTTCCTTCAGTTCATGAGACGCCGTCCACCCGAGCCATACCAGCCGGAGCGGTGAGTACCCCCGTGTCCCCCTATCCTCCGACCCTGTCCTCGGATATCCTCCACACCACGTCCCCGAAGCCCAGTTATTACTAACTTTGCCCTTCTCTTCCCCGGTGCCGCCGAAGGCTTTCGACACAGGGTGTTGCCTCGGCACACGCCGAGGCCCTCGGGTCTGGAGAACTTTCTGTGAGCACCTGTCCCGATGCTGTTCCAGACCTAACACAGGGGGTTGCTCGCCTGCGGAGAAGACCCAGTTCATCTGGACAGCCCGGGACGCCCTCGGGTACAGCGCTCAGAGCCTGCCCCCGCCACGGCACCGCCCTTCTCCCGTTCCTGTTCCGTACCCCCGATCGGGACCCACCTCGCCCACACTCACTGCTCCAGCAGCATCCACCCACAGCTCCCCTCACTCAACCGCACTGAAGACAGTGGATTCCGACCGTCCTATTTCTCTTAATCCAAACCGATAGCCTCCAGCATGGGATC
Organism: Antrozous pallidus; assembly: GCA_027563665.1. Lineage (NCBI taxonomy): Eukaryota > Metazoa > Chordata > Mammalia > Chiroptera > Vespertilionidae > Antrozous > Antrozous pallidus. The sequence continues at coordinate 398,482 of CM050525.1, read as the reverse complement.
GCTTCCTAGGTCTTCCAGGGTAGTTGTGCCCAAGCACTTAAATATAGAAACACGTGTTTTAATACTTTCCTTTCACTGACTCTTGACCTGCACATATGACTTCAGCATTTTTTAAAAACTAATGCGGATATGTAACATTATCTATAAAATTCCTTTCAGGCCGAGACCGGTTTGGCTCAGTGGATAGAGCGTCGGCCTGCGGACTGAAGGGTCCCGGGTTCGATTCCGGTCAAGGGCACGTCCCTTGGCTGCGGGCGTATCCCCGGTGGGGGGCGTGCAAGAGGCAGCTGATCGATGTCTCTCTCTCATCAATGTTTCTGACTTTCTATCCCTCTCCCTTCTGCTCTGTAAAAAAATCAATAAAATATATATTTTTTTTTAAAAATCAATAAAATATATTTTTTAAAAAAGCCAAGTCCAGTTTGGCTCAGTGGATGGAGTGTCGGCCTGTGGACCTGAAGGAGCTGGGTTCGATTCTGGTCAAGGGCATGTACCTTGGTTGCGGGCACATCCCCGGTGAGGGGTGTGCAGGAGGCACCTGATCGGTGTTTCTCTCTCATTGATATTTCTAGCTCTCTATCCCTCTTCCCTTCCTCTCTGTAAAAACAAATCTATAAAATACATTTTTAAAAAAAATTCCTTTCAGGGTGGTAAAAGGCACACTACAAACTTGATCATAAAGAGTGAGCATTACACAAAAGTCAACTCAAAAGTGGACGACAGGCCTAAATTTAAGATCTAAAACTAAAACTTCTAAAAGAAAGACAGGTGGAAAGTTTCAGAAACTTGTTTATATCAAAAGTACAAATGACCAAAAAAAAGTAGGTAATGAAAACCTTTGGCCTTCAAGTAACATCACTGAGAAAGTGAAAAGGCATCCACAGAATAGGATAAAATACTTGCAAATCATATGCCTGGTAAAGCAGTGGTATCCAGAGTAAATGAGTAACTTACAACTCGATAATAAAAATATCGTTAGCCTGCCTAGCCAAGTGTGGCTCAGTTGGCTGAACATCGGGAAGTTCTTGGTTTGATTTTCATCCAGGGCACATACATGCCCAGGTGGGTTGTGAGCTAAATTCCCATGAGGGGGTATGCAGGAAGCAGCCCGTCTGAAATCAGTAAAAACACATAGTTTTTAAAAGATTCTTAAAAAAAAAAAAAAAAAAGCAATAATAACCCATTTAATAAATGGCCAAAGGATCTGAATAAACAGTTCTCGAGAGAAGATATACAAACTGCCAATAAACATAACTGCGTATTGGAAAAGATGCTCAACACCGTTAACCACCAAGAAAATGAAAATTTAAACCACAGTGAGATTCTACTTCACTCCTACGAGGATGCCTATAATCAGTTCCACTCCTAGGTAGTTGTCCAAGAGAGATGAAAACATGTCCACACCACACACACACACACACACAAAAAAAACCTTGTACGTGAATGTTCACAGAAGCATTACATATATCCAAAAAAGTGGACGCAAGATCAAATGTCCATCAGCTGATGAACAGATCAACACCATGTAATATATCCATATATTACCTATCCATAAAAATGAACCAAGTGCTAATACACACTGCAAAGATGGATGGAACCTCGAGAACATGATGCTGAACGAAAGGAGCCAACACAAAAGACGGCATATTGCATTTCCATTTTAATAAAATGCCTAGAACTCACAAATACAGAGACCGGAAGCCGATTCATGATTGCCACGGGCTGAAAGGGATAGAAGAAGAGGGGGAGTGACTGCTAATGCGCACACGCTTTCACGATGAGGCTGATAAAGATACACTAAAATTGACATTGGCGATGGTGAAAACCGCTAGATTTTATATCTTTTTAAAAATATATATATTTTATTAATTTTTTTACAGAGCGGAAGGGAGACGGATAGAAAGTCAGAAACATGGATGAGAGAGAAACATCCATCAGCTGCCTCTTGCACGCCCCCCACTGGGGATGTGCCCGCAGCCAAGGTCCATGCCCTTGACCGGAATCGAACCCGGGACCCAGAGTCCGCAGTCCGACGCTCTATCCACTGAGCCAAACCGGTCTCGGCTAGATTGTATATCTTAACTTGGTGAATGGTAATAGTTTGTGAATTATTATCTCAATAAATCTGCATTGAAAAAAAAAAAAAAAAGCAGGTGTTGAGTCTGTCAGAGTCATAACCACCGGTCTAGACCTCACCTGGCCCGATTCTAACCACACAAAAGCCCCCAGCAAGGGAGGCCACCCCCACCCCAGCTCCACTCTCTACTCACAAATGCAAGCCCATCCGGTCTCCTCTTCCGGCTCACTGAGGTGTTTTTGGATCACCTTGAGAGCATCGCCTTGCTCCGCTAGGACAGCCTCATTAGGTGAGTAACCACCCCTTATCCTCTTAGTGTGTGTATGTGTGTAAAGTACATAGGCTGTGTGTGTGTGTGTGTATAAAATATATAGGTGTATGTGTGTATAAAGTAAATAGTGTGTGTTATGTGTGTTTGAGACAGAGAGGAAAAAAGGTAAAGCTTATGTAGCAAATTGTTAACTTGAGAATTTGAATGGTTTTACAAGAGTTCATTGAACTATTCCTGAAACTTTTCTTTTTTTTTTTTAAATATATTTTATTGATTTTTTTTACAGAGCGGAAGGGAGAGGGATAGAAAGTCAGAAACATCGATGAGAGAGAGACATCGATCAGCCGCCTCTTGCACGCCCCCTACTGGGGATGTGCCCGCAGCCAAGGTACATGCCCTTGACCGGAATCGAACCTGGGACCTTTCAGTCCGCAGTCTGACGCTCTATCCACTGAGCCAAACCGGTCTCGGCTTCCTGGAAGTTTTCAAAATAAAAAGTTAGCCTGGTTAGTGTGGCTCAGAGGTTGAGTGTTGACATAGGAATCAAGTAAGGGTACACCCTGTGCTGTGGGCTTGGTCCACAGTGGGGGGGGGGGGGTGCGGGAGGCAGCCCATCTGTGATTCTCGTCATTGATGTTTCTTTCCTATCTCCCTCTCCCTTCCTCTCTGAAATCAATAAAAGATATATATACATATATTTTAAAAAGCAATAGTATTGCCGAAACCGGTTTGGCTCAGTGGATACAGCGTCTGTCTGCCTGTGGACTGAATGGTCCCCGGTTTTGATTCCGGTCAAGGGCATGCACCTTGGTTGCGGGGCACATCCCTAGTGGGCGGTGTGCAAGAGGCAGCTGATCGATGTTTCTCTCTCATCCATGTTTGACTTTCTTTTTTTTAAAAAAAAAATATATATTTTATTGATTTTTTTACAGAGCAGAAGGGAGAGGGATAGAAAGTCAGAAACATCGATGAGAGAGAGACATCGATCAGCCGCCTCTTGCACGCCCCCTACCGGGGATGCGCCCGCAGCCAAGGTACATGCCCTTGCCGGAATCGAACCCGGGACCCCTCAGTCCGACGCTCTATCCATTGAGCCAAACCGGTCTCGGCAATGTTTCTGACTTTCTATCCCTCCCCCTTTCTCTCTGTAAAAAAAATCAATAAAATATATTTTAAAAATAAAAAACATCCTATATAATAAAAGAGAAACATGCAAATTTGACCATACCTTCGCACCTGGTTGACTATGCTACCAGCCAATCAGGAGCTGGGGCGGGGCCAAGTGGCACAAGCGCTCCAGGCCCCAAAGGTGGCAGCAGGGAGTGCCTGGCCCCCCAGGCACTGTGAGCGGAAGTGGCGGCGAGTGCCCAGCCCCCCGGGGCCGGGTGGTTACAGACAGCCGGGGCTCAGCTGCGCAGGGCGATGGCTGGATGCCCACGTTGGGCAGGCTGGGGGTGAGCCATCAGTTGGACATCCCCTGAGGGCTCCCAGTATGTGAGAGGGGGCAGGTTGGATTGAGGGACCACCCACCACCCCCGCCCCAGTGCACGAATTTCGTGCACCGGGCCCCCAGTATTTTTTACAAAATAAAAATAGCCTTGACTCCATCCCCAATGGGGGACTTCTGCAGGAGGCAGCTGATCCGTTTGTCTCATTCATGGATGTTTCCTATCTCTCTCCCTCTTCCTTCCTCTCTGAAATCAATTAAAAAATATATTTTTTTAAAGTAAAATTAAAAATAAATAAAATGGCCGAGACCGGTTTGGCTCAGTGGATAGAGCGTCGGACTGCGGACTGAAGGGTCCCGGGTTCGATTCCCGTCAAGGGCATGTACCTTGGCTGCGGGCACATCCCCAGAAGGGGGCGTGCAAGAGGCAGCTGATGGATGTTTCTGACTTTCTATCCCTCTCCCTTCTGCTCTGGAAAAAATCAAAAAAAAATATAGATATATATATATATATATATTTTTTTTTTTGGAGGGGAGACATCCCCTATAGGAGATCAAGCAAGTACAGGGGACACTCACGGGTCGGTATAAGGGGGCGCCAGGGTGTCTTTCCCCTTTCCCATTTGCAGGAAAACTCACCTGGAGGGGAGAGGAGCTAAGGAAATGTGAACCCCGAAAACCAAGGAAGAGAAAAATGAAAAAAAAAGAAAAAAAAAGGCCATAAAACAGTTGGGAAAACACGGCTTTCATGGGGAACCGCACCGAGGCTGCACGCGGGGGTGTGTTATGGGGAACCGGGCGGGTCCAGCAGGTGAACAGACCGGTCCCCGGTGCCGCGGCCCGCCAGGCGGGAGAGGGGGTCACCCCGCGCGGCCCGGCCCCGGACACCAAGCGGGCGGGCGCCCAACGGTCCCTGAGGCGGGACCGATTGACACCCCCGCGGGAGCCGGACACGAAGGCCCGGGCGGGGTGAAAGGAGGGGTCCCCACACCCAAAGGAACATCCTCACCCGCCCCGGGGGGCGTCCTCACAAGGCGGGGCCCAGCCGACCCCGCCCAGCGAGCCGGCCGCGCCCACTGCCTCCCCGACACCCGCCCGCCACGCGCCGCTCACCACCCAGGGGGACCCGGCGGGTACTCCCCCGCGGAGGGAAACGACACCCCGAAATCCGAGGGGGCGCGGCGGACTCACCGCAGACGGGCAGGCGGCGGCAGCAGCGGCGGCGGGGACGGCGGCCGCCATGTTGGGGCGAGTGCGCGTGCGCGTGCGTGCGTGCGTACGTGCGCGCGCCGGGACCCGGATGTGCGCGTCCCCGGAGGCCCCATAGCGCCCGGTGTGTGTAAGAGGTGCCCGCTGTGGTGTGAGTTTTCCTCAGGTGACTGTTTTGGTGACCCATTTTGTGACCCATTCGGAGATTTTAGCTGCTGCCCGTGGCCTAGAGGCGCTGACGGGCTCACACCGGCGCGGGGAGACCCAGGCGCAACCTCTCTCCCCGCCGATCGCCTCTGCCTGATCCGGGGCGGCCTCTAGCGGCCGCCGGGCGAAATGACAGCGGGCCCGAGAGGTCAGGGTCCTCGAGGCAATGGGGCGGACCCTGTGACTACCGGCTTTTGTTTGTTTGTTTTAAATAGTCTGTCTTTCCCTTCCTTCCTTCCCTCCCTCCCTCCCTCCTTCCCTCCCTCCCTCCTTCCTTCCCTCCTTCCCTCCCTCCCTCCCTCCTTCCCTCCCTCCCTCCCTCCTTCCCTCCCTCCCTTCCTTCCTCCCTCCCCTCCCCTCCCCCTTCCCTCCCCTCCCCTTTCCCTCCTTCCCTCCCACTTACCTCCTTCCCTCCTCCTTCCCTTCCCTCCCCCTTCCCTCCCCTCCCCTTTCCCTCCTTCCCTCCCACTTACCTCCTTCCCTCCTCCTTCCCTTCCCTCCCCCTTCCCTTCCCTCTCCTTTCCCTCCTTCCCTCCCACTTCCCTCCTTCCCTCCTTCCCTCCCCCTTTCCTCCTCTCCTCTTTCCCTCCCACTTCCCTCCCCCTTTCCTCCTTCCCTCCCCCTTTCCTCCTTCCCTCCCCCTTCCCTCCTTCCCTCCTTCCCTCCCCCTTTCCTCCTTCCCTCCCCTTTTCCTCCTTCCCTCCTTTCCTCCCTCCCTCCCTCCCTCCTTCCTTTCCTCCCTCCCTCCTTCCTTCCCTCCCTCCCTCCTTCCTTCCCTCCTTCCCTCCCTCCTTTCCTTCCCTTCCTTCCTTTTTCCTTCCCTCCCTCCTCCCTTCCCTCCCTCCTCCTCCCTTCCCTTCCTTCTTCCCTCCCTCCTTCCCTCCTTTTCCCCCTCCTTTCCCTTCCCTCCTTTCCCTTCCCTCCCTCCTTCCTTCCCTCCTTCCTTCCTTCCCTCCTTCCCTCCTTTCCCTTCCCCCATTTCCTTTCTTTTCTTTTCCTTTTTCCTTTTCTTTGCTCTTTTTGTTTTAAAGTCTTTCTTTTATCCTTCCTTTCCTTTCTTTTTCCCTTTCCTGTTATTTTTTTCTATCCATTCCTTTCCTTTTTTTGGGGGGGGGGGGGCCTTCACCCAAGGTGATATTTTCTTCATTGATTTTTAAGAACAGGAGAGATAGAAACTATGGATGTGAGAGAAACATCAATCAGCTGTTTCTCCTGCACACCTCCTATTGGGGATGTGCCCACAGCCAAGGTACATGCCCTCGACCAGAATCGAACCCGGGACCTTTCAGTCCTCAGACCAACACTCCAACCACTGGGTCACACCGGCTAGGGCTCAGAGCCATCAGGCTTTTATATAACCCCCACAGGTGAAAGGAAAAGTCACCGGAGGGGCTCAAAACTCAAGCAGCAGGTGTGGATAAGAGCCTGAGACCCATCATGCTTAGTTTTTTTTTTTTTTATATTTTAAAATACATTTTTATTGATTTCAGAGAGGAAGAGAGAGTTGGAAACATCAGCGATGAGAATCACTGATGGGACGCTCCCCGCTACGGGTTGGGCACGGCTAGAGTGTTTGGACAGGGCCATGCCTCAGACCGAGGGGAGGACACAGTCCTCTCGTGGCACAGAGCCCTCCCAGCACCGTGGTGGCCAACAGCCGTGGTTGTCAGCTTGACCCTGTGGCCCCAACACGTGGCCGCCTGTAAACAAAGCTGGACCGGGTGCATGTAACGGAGTGGGATCAGAATTCAGGAGAATGTTGTAAACATCTTGACCTCACACCCTTACTTCGCCTCCTGGCATCTGGCTATCAAAGAAAGGCACGGCGTGTGGGCGTGGGTGCTGTCTCTCCATCCCAGACCCAGTTTTCTTTTTTTCTTTTTCTTTTTTTTTTTAAATATATTTTTATTGATTTTTTACAGAGCGGAAGGGAGAGGGATTGAAAGTCAGAAACATCGATGAGAGAGAGACATCGATCAGCTGCCTCTTGGACGCCCCCCACTGGGGTTGTGCCCACAGCCAAGGTACATGCCCCTGACCGGAATCGAACCCAGGACCCTTCAGTCCGCAGTCCGACGCTCTATCCACTGAGCCACACCGGTCTCGGCCCAGACCCAGTTTTCATTCTCTGTCTTTCCTAAGCCTTTCAGCTGGCCCCTCTCAGGGTCACTGGACCTGGCTGAGCTGGCACAGCACATAAGGCGCCCTGCGGCTCAGCTGAGGGTGCCATGGCCGTGCCAGCCCGCCAGAACTAAGGGTCCAGCCCACAACCGCAAACAGGGAATCAAACTGTGACTTCCTGGTTCATAGGGGGATGCAAGAGGCAGCTGACTGATGTTTCTAACTCTCTATTCCTCTCCCTTCCTCCTCTCTGTAAAAAAAAATCAATAAAATATATATATATATTTTTTTAAAAAGACAAGTGGGACGACACCTTGCCATGCTAGCAGTCGGCAGCTGTGCGTGGCTGCAGGCGGCCCAGGACCAAACCAGAGAGGATGGATCTTGCATTGCCACGATGTGTCCACCATCTGGATACCATTGCTGACATGTACGCATGAAGAACCTATTTGACATTGAAACTGGGACTCAGAACAGTTGGACATTGAAACTGACACTCAAACTTTTTTTGCTCTTATACGTTTGTTTTCAGTATGCAGAGGCAAGATATTTTTGAAGAAAGGAAACGGGGGGGAAGTGATTGATGTAGAGGCAGGGTGGCCTCGAACAGGCTGTCAAGCTACAGGGGGAAGGCTGGAGTGGAGGGGAGGCGGATTCTGGGGGAGATCAACCGAAGGACTTGTATGCATGCATATGAGCATAACCAATGAATGGAAGACACTGGGGCGGGGAGGGGGGCAGGTGGGGACATGTGCTGGGGGGAGGATATTGGGGGGGAGAGGAAAACATGTACTACTATAAGTTATATTGTAAATAAAATTTAAAAATAAATAAATAAAAACTAAAAAAAAAAGACAAGTGGGATTAAAATATATGCAAAACGAAGGACAATTTAGTTTGGTCTTCATGGACTTGGAATCTTAGTACTTCAAATAAGGCTCTTTCAGCACTGCTAGCAACAACGCCCATAAGCAAACACTCCTGTTAACCACTGAGGAGACATGGACTTCACGTGGCTACACATCAGCAAAAAAAAAAAACAAGCAATTGAATGATTTGGCCATTAATTACATTTTATTCATCTTTTTGGGCATGGACTTTAGAAGCGAAAAGCAAAGGAGGCGACCTAACATCCCGTCTGTGAAGATGATTTCCTCCAGCAAACATTCTGAGGATTCAGAGGAAACTTCCTTTGGTTATTGTTCTTGCCACTTGAATGTATTCTCCGCCTCATAGTCTTCCGTCTCATTCACCAAAATATCCATCCTGGCTAACGCTTTGCTCGTTGACTGTAGTTGCATCTAAGTGAGGAATATTTCTAATTGTCTCACGGTGGGTTTCTACTCTCGCATGGAAAAGTGACTGCCGACTTCCAGCAAATGTACCAGGTCCTGGTGATAAATAGCTTCCATCGGCAGGTTTTCCTGACTTCATCTTTGCCCTTCTCTTTCAGCACCGCTTCCAAACGATTATTCATGCTGGTAACATAAAAAAAAAAAAAAGGCAACAACAAAAAATAACACTGAAACCTGTAAAGAATTTTTTTTTAGTTTATTTGAGCCAAACTGTCAACATACGCCAGGAAGCAGAACCTCAAGGAATTGCAATAATGCCCCGGAAGATGGCGGGTGACATTTGTATTGATACATCACAATCAAAGGATGGACTTTGGGTGGGTCCACATGAAATCAATTGGTGATGGATTAAGGAGGTGGATAAAGCAAAGTGGTCAGAAACCCCTGGGATCGGATAAAAAGTACCACGATGGACACATACTTAAGTCAGTGCAGGAACAATGAACATGAATGAAAGAATTTTTGGTCTCTGTCTTGACGCCCACCACATCGGGTTGTGCTCCAGGAGCTCCAGAAAAAAGGGAAGTTACGAGTTACCCAGACATCTCTCAGATACGTTATCTTAGAGGCAAAAGGAAAATGGGCTCAGGAAAGACCTAAGTTGTTCTTTGTCAAGGAAGATGTTGGCCTAGGACTGCGGTGGCGAACCTATGACACCCATTTTCGATGACACGCGGCCGCATGCAGTCGCATACAGAGAAGTACGGGTTTTTTCCTCAGTTTTTTGCCGAATTTTGACACACCAAGCTCAAAAGGTTGCCCGTCACTGGCCTAGGCTGTAAACTGCCCACCATCACTGCGTTTAGTTAAAGTTTAATTTCAGACCACCCTTTGTGGTGACTTTAGGTCTCTGAGTTTGCAAGACTGTCAAGCAGGCCTCCCCTGAGCTTGTCAGGCCAGCCTGCGGCCCCTTTCATCCACAATGCTTTGCAAAGTACAGTGCTTTTGAGTCAAAAAGGAAGAATTGGAAAAACATCCGTGGTATCTTTTTCTAGCCTTAGAAGTTCGATTTCGGTGTTTTGTTTTGTTTTGTTTTTTTCTGGTTGATTTCAGTTTGAATATTTGTGAAGTAATGTAGCCAGGAGAAATTCACAAAGCAAGAATGGATGGTGCCTCCCAAGGGTTTTCTGCAGCCATAGCTCCAGATCCACACTTTGAAGCTATACACGAAGGACCAGCCACGGCCTATAGGGGGCGGTAGAGGACTATTTATCTCATGGCTGAAATGCACTTAATGCCACCCTAGGTATTTTTGCCAGAATATTTTTATGACTTTTACTTTTTTTTTTTTCAATGACAGTTGGCACACACTGTTAATTTCAGGTGAACAACATAGTGATTACACATTTATACTAGTTATTAAGTGATCACCTTAAGTTTGAGTATTTTTTTTAAAAATATATTTTATTGATTTTTTACAGAGCAGAAGGGAGAGGGATAGAAAGTCAGAAACATCGATGAGAGAGAGACATCGATCAGCTGCCTCCTGCACGCCCCCTACTGGGATGTGCCCGCAGCCAAGGTACATGCCCTTGCCGGAATCGAACCCGGGACCCTTCAGTCCGCAGTCCGACGCTCTATCCACTGAGCCAAACCGGTCTCGGCGAGTTTTTTTTTTTTTTTTAATAAAAGGAAGAATTGACGGATTGTCTAAAAACGAATGAGATAATTTCCTCAGCCAAAGATGTGTGGACCTTAAAAAATATTCCACTTACTGGATTTACTTTTACAGAGCATTCTATTAAGAACATTTTCAGCCCTAACCGGTTTGGCTCAGTGGATAGAGCGTCACCTGCGGACTGAAAGGTCCCAGGTTCGATTCTGGGCAGGGGCATGTACCTTAGCTGTGGGCACATCTCCAGTAGGATATGTGCAAGAGGCAGCTGATTGATGTTTCTAACTAACTATCCCTCTTTCTTTAAAAAAAAAAAATCAATAAAATATATATATTTTAAAAAGAACATTTTCGCTCTAGCTTGGCTCGGCTCAGTGGATAGAGCTTCAGCCTGTGAAGTGGAGGGTCCCAGGTTTGAATCGGGCCAAGGGCTCATGCCTGGGTTGCGGGCTCAATCCCAAGTAGGGGGTGCAGGAGGCGGCCGATCAATTATTCTCTCTCATCATTGATGTTTCAATCTCTCCCTCTCCCTTCCTCTCTGAAATCAATCAATAAATATTTTTTTTTAAAAAAAGAACATTTTCGGGGGGGAGGATATTGGGGGGGGAGGGGGAGAGGAAAACATATGTACTACTATTAAATATAAGTTATATTGTAAATAAAAAATAAATAAAAAGAACATTTTCAAATGTTCAGAAACTTCATCAGAATTGTGTACCCGGCCTCTAGATGAGTCGCTTAACATCTGACAATATGTAGTTTTGATTTTAGACAGGAAGGAAGAGGGAGCGAGTGATAGAAACATCAATGATGAGAAAGAATCACTGATTGGCTGCCTCCTGCACGCTTCCCCCCCGCCCCCATCGGGGGATCAAGCCAGCAACCCAGGCACGTGCCCTCGGCCGCAATGGAACCTGAGACCCTTCAGTCCGCAGGCCGACGCTCTAGCCACTAAGCCAAGCCAGTCAGGGCATAGTGGCTATAGTTTTAGATACAAGCTTCTGCCTCAGATTTTCACAGATGCTTTCTTTCTTTTTTTTCCCCAATATATTTTATTGATTTTTTACAGAGAGGAAGGGAGAGGGATAGAAAGTCAGAAACATCGATGAGAGAGAAACATCCATCAGCTGCCTCTTGCACTCCCCCTACTGGGGATTTGCCCACAACCAAGGTACATGCCCTTGACCCGAATCGAACCTGGGACCCTTTAATCTGCAGGCCGACGCTCTATCCACTGAGCCAAACCGGTTTCGCCTTTTTTTTTTTTTTTTTTTAATTCACAGGTGCTTCCTAACTCCAAAACTTAGGACAGAAGACTTCAACTCTAAAACGCACCTTCAGCCTAGTCCAGTTTGGCTCAGTGGATAGAGCATCGGCCTGCAGACTGAAAGGTCGCAGGTTCGATTCCGGTCAAGGGCAATGTACCTTAGTTGTGAACACATCCCCAGTAGGAGGTGTGCAGGAGGCAGCTGATCGATGTTTCTCTCACTGATGTTTCTGATTTCCTATCCCTCTCCCTTCCTCTCTGTAAAAAAAAAAAAAAAAAAAAAAAAAAAAATCAATAAAAAATATATTTTTAAATAAAATAAAATTCAATGGAAGAAACATCCTTGGATGAGGATTAACAACAATAATAAAAAAAAAGGCAGAGTTAACCAAAAAGCAGCACATTTCTCTTAGAACCATATCCTGTCCTGGAAAGAGATTCACAATCGATGGATGAACTATATCCTTCCACCTTTGGCCAAGGCCAGGAATGAGAGGCCCTCTTAGAACAGCAGCAGCAGAAGAAGAACCAGGAGAGATGGTGGGATATATGGCCCTCGAAGAAACAGTGATTCAGGACAGAGGCAGCAAAAATAATGATTTGGGGGAGAAAGTTAACTACAACTCCATCCTCCTCCCATGGTATAAGGACATCAGAGAAGTCACAGTAGAGAGAGAGAGATCATATAAATGTAATGGACGTAGAGATGTCTGGACCGAACTCAACCCTTTCAACCACGAGCAAAATCACTCAGGAGACAAATCGCTTAAAATAATGCCAGTTATTGACTTCAGAGAGAAAGGGATAAGGAGATAGAGACACAGAGAGACAAACATGGATTGGCTGGCCCCCACCCTGCCCTCCCTGGAAATCAAGCCCACAACCCTGGCATGGTCTCAGGTCAGGAATAGAACCGGTGCATCAGACAATGCTCAAGCCACTGAACCACACCAGCTGGGCCAGGAGTCCAGTCATTACGGTATGCGAAGCGTGGGGTACCCTTGGAGAAAGGCTGCCTTTGGATGTGCTTCAGAACTCACATAGGAGAAAAACCTACCACTATAGAGGCACAAATTACCTCCTTTTCAGTAGGAGAGAACTGACACTTACGAGAAATTATATTTGTGGTGAGTTCACGAAGTTTTTTTTTTTCCAGAAGAGACTGCTTCACACCTAAGGATCCATAAAAGAGAGAAACTCGCCAAGACCGGTTTGGCTCAGCGGATAGAGCGTCGGACTGCGGACTGAAGGGTCCCGGGTTCGATTCCGGTCCAGGGCACGTACCTTGGCTGTGGGCACATCCCCAGTAGGGGGCGTGCAAGAGGCAGCTGATCGATGTTTCTCTCTCATCGATGTTTCTGACTCTCTATCCCTCTCCCTTCTGCTCTGTAAAAAATCAATAAAAAAAAATCTTAAAAAAATAAAATAAAATAAGAGAAAGTCTACAATGTGAGCCCGCAGAGAGAGAGGTCTCAGCCTTTCCGCCTTCCTTACCCCACATCGCAGAACACGCGCTGGAGAGAAACACGGGCGTGGCCCTTGCGGGGGAAGGCGTCGAACACAGCTCAGCACTAGTGACGCGACATCAGAGAACTCCTACTGGTCGGAGCCCTGTACGCGGAGTCGGCGCGGGAGACATTCAGGGGGTGTCCTCGCTTTTTTTTTTTTTTTTTCAACACAAGGACTCATACTAGGAAAATGGGACGCACAGGGTCAACATGGGGCAAGTTTTCAAGGCTGACGTTCACCTCTGTTTGACAACCGGAATCTCATAGAGAAAGTCATACGTATCCTGGATAATAAAGAGGGCGATATGCAAATTGACCGTTACTCCATCACAAAGATGGCTGCGCCCACAGCTGAGGCCAGTTTCCCCTAAGGAGCCTTAATGAACAATCAGCAGGGACCTGAGGCTACGCCCTCCCCTGCCCCCGTGGAGCTTGACAGAGGACCTCAGGCCTTGTCCCCCACCCAGCAGGGCTTGACAGGGGACCTCAGGCTGCGCACCCCAAGGGCTTGACAGGGAATCCCAGGTCATGCCCCTCATTCAGCAGCGTTTGACAGGAGGCCTGAGGCTGCGCCCCCCTCCCCCACACACACCTGGTAGGGCTTGATGGAGGACCTTAAAACACACCTCCCACCCCGGTCTGAACTGAGGGACCTCAGAAAACACTCCCCCCCCCCATCCTGGCACTGAGCCACCTGAGCAAGGCAGCATCGATGTTCTTACATCATATAGGAGTCAGAGAAACAAGGAATTTAAAGTGTCACACACAGATCATTCATGATTTAGTATCATAGGGGATCACTCTTTATAATAGAGCTAGAGGACCAGTGCATACATTTGTGCACGGGGTGGGGGTCCCTCAGCCTGGCTGGGCATGGGAGCTGATTGGGCTGGCCAGGTTGGGGGGATACCCGCAGGCTGTGGGGGCACACTGACCACCAGGGGGGACATCTCCTGCATTGAGGGCCTGCCCTCTGGTGGTCGGTGCACATCATAGTGACCGGTCAACCAGTTCTTCGGTCGTTGGTTCTCTTAGGCTTTTATATATAGAGAGATGTTCACAGAAGCAAGCTGGGAAGCAGACCATCCATGTTTTTCCTGGATAATCCAAATGCCGTCCCTTCAAACAAAACACACGGCTTTACAGAAAGTTACGCATGTTTCACGGGTGGTGAACTTTAAAACAAGCATCACAGAAAATGGCATGAATTTCCACTCTTCCAGGGGCATGGCCAGTGTCCAGTCGGGACTGAAAGGACACACCACAGCCTGGTGAAGCATCCAGACTCCAAGGATGCTGCAGACCTCACAAGCTTTGACTTAAAACCCTAAAAAAAATGGGGGTTGGGAAGGCAACCTCACCCACAGCTGCCCTAATGAATATCAGAAGTGTTCTGGGGAAAGGGAGAAGGAGAAATTCTTACAGGATAAAAAAAAAAAAAAAAAAGACCTTATAGAGATATAATTAAGGATCTTGAGATAGGGAAATTATCCTGGATTACCTGTGAACCCGATGTCATCACAATTGCTCTTATTAAAAAAAAAAAAACATATATACATTTATTTATTTATTTATTTATTTATTTTTTTTATGGAGAGGAAGGGAGAGGGATAGAGGGTCAGAAACATCGATGAGAGAGAAACACCCATCAGCTGCCTCTTGCACACCCTCTACTGGGGATTTGCCCACAACCAAGGTACATGCCCTTGTCGGGAATCGAACCTGGGACCCTTCATTCTGAAGGCCGACGCTAGCCATCTCCCATGTCTCTCCCAGGCCTGATTGTGCACTGGTGGGGTCCCTCAGGGTGGCCTGTGCCCTCTTGCAATCCGGGACCCCATGCGGGATGTCAAGAGATCCAGTTTCAGCCCTATCCCCACAGGCCAGGCCTAGGGACCCCACCGGTGCACAAAATTGTGTACTGGGACTCTAGTTTGGTTTAATGACAAAGGCAACAAATACATTACCCGATGCCCATAACTTAAACCAAACATTTTTTTTTTAAAATATATTTTATTGATTTTTTTACAGAGAGGAAGGGAGAGGGGTAGAGACATAGACACATTGATGAAGTTTGAATCACTCCCACACTGAGGATCGCAAGAGGGAAAGGAGGCACCTGGTCCCGGGTGACTTTGTGGGCTGCTTAACCAGTAACAGGAGCCACCTACCCAGAGACTTGCAGTTCTGCTGCGGGAACACGAGTCTGTTCTTTGAATTGGATGGATTTTCGGTTATTTACAACCACACAAGCACTGGCTCACTCCAAACTGGACTGACTGGTTTGTCCAGCGTTCTGCGAACTTGCCACTTTCCTCGGGGAGACGTGCCATTTCCGGAAGCCCCTTTGCGGTCTGCCTCTGCTCAGAGCTCAGATTCCTCATCTTCCTCCAGGTGCTACGTCAGGTCTGGATGACCTTACAAAGTTGATCTTATCTTTGATGGCGCAGAGAACGGGGAGATGTGTAGCCAGGATAAATAGCCTCCAGAGCGTGTTTTCCGGGAAATAGTTATGGTACAGGTGAAACGTCAAATAATTTAATGCCTGCTTCTTCAACCTGAAGTTCTCGAGCTCTGAGGAGCTCGGGGAAATGTCCTAGCGGTGCATGGTTTAAAGACAGAAAGGTGTATCTTTCTTTTTTTTAAAAAAAAGATGAATTTTAAACATGTATTCATCTGCACATGAAAAGATTTGAGATGTCCTGTGCAATGAAACAAGAGAGGACGGTGAGTGGTGATAATCAAAAGTTCATGATTTGTTCACGTGACTGGTTTATGATTCAACGGAAAGCCACCCACTACCATACTAATTTGGACAGTATACAGTTTTATGTCTGTTATTCTTACTCATACGTTATTTAAACTAAACAAACGGTGGACTACTGATGAAAGAAAGCATATGAAGAATGTTAATATATTTTGAGAATTCAGTATTTTAATAAACATGTGAGCATATTAAAAAAGTACAACTTAAACTTTGCAACTGAAAGAAACAGCCATTATTTCATCATCCATCCATTTTTATATGTGATCCATAATGCCTTGCTCCAATTCTAAATTCCAAATACATTTCTAATGAAAAGTTTCTTCCTGTATTAAGTATTAGCAAAACTCACCTGAACACACTAATTTTGTCTTTCTCTAACCTACTGTGACTCTTCACATATTTTGCTACAGATTTATTCAAGTGTTTGATGGCCAGAGGTGGCCCAGACCTGTTAGTATGTACATATTGAGTAATATATGTACCTTACTATCCTGCTGAAACCCAAACATTTGTGAATTCCAAAATACTACTAGCCCTTAAGGTTCTCAACAAGGGATTGGGTCTCTGTGTGCAAAACATTTCTTAAAAAATATATTTTATTGATTTTTCACAGAGAGGAAGGAGAGGGATAGAAAGTCAGAAACATCGATGAGAGAGAAACATTGATCAGCTGCCTCTTGCACGCCCCCCAATGGGGCTGTGCCTGCATCCAAGGTACTCGAACCTTGACCGGACTCGAACCTGGGACCCTTCAGTATGCAGGCCGATGCTCTATCCACTGAGCCAAACCAGTCTCGGCTGTGTGCAAAACATTTTTGACATCTTACATGCGTAATAAAAAGTTAATATTTGTTCAGAAATTATTTTTTATTATTTAAAGTATTACATATTTTAGTACATATATCTCCTTTCCCCCCCATTGACTTTTACCCAGCCTCTCCTACCCTCTGTTGCATGCCCTCCCACCCCAGTGTCTCGTGTCCATTGGTTTCTCTACAAATATTTGATCTATTTCCCTCCCTCCCCAACACTCCACAGCCTTCCCGCTGTAGAAAAGCTTTTCTTTTTCAAAAACATAATCCAATTATGATAACTTAAATAGCATGCTTAATTTGCTAAGCAGGGAAAAAAACAAATCAATCATTAAAAGTTGTATTAAAGTGGCTTTCATAAATCAACCTTCAATAAATTAATTTGTAATCACATTTCAATCTAAAATCATGCTTTTATTCTATATAAAAGCACCTCCAAGGGGATGTGCTTCCTTGAGATGGTAAAAGCTTCCATCAAATTTGGTGAGCCACTGGAAGCATCCCAGACACGTTTGCAAAACCATAAAACAACATGACTGACTAACATGGTTCTGTCATGCTACCCAGGGCAATAGCACATCGACCATTTTAGCCCAACTGTGGAAAGTGAAGAAACTAAATAATAATGAAATGGGGATGGCGTTTTATCTATAATGACCGAAAGAATCCAAAGGAATGCTGTTAGGATCACAGACATCTGGATGGTCTCTTGAGTAACTATTTATCTGCAAATATCGACAGACTTCCTGGATAACACAGCCGACAAGTGGATGCTCTCCACAGCGGCCATAAAACTTAATAAATGCTGCACCACATTCAGCAGGCAGTGAACAAGAGGACCCAAAGGGAGGACAGGGAGGCTGAGACATGCAAGGAGACCTGGGCCTGAGGAGAAATGGGAGAGCCCAGAGCATCGAGAGAGAGAACATCAAAGCCTGCATCCTGGTATCTGAGGACGATGAGAGAATACTGGAGTCTAAGGAAGGCAAGAGGAATACTTCATCAGGGCCCAAAGAATAATACAGGTCACGTCCCAGCAGTGACACACTTGTTCCCTTTCCTAGACACGGGCCCCTGGGCCCCTAGAAACGTGGTCGGCAAACTGTGGCTCTTGAGCCACATGAGACTCTTTGGCTCCTTGAGTGTGGCTCTTACACAAAATATCACGGCCTGGGTGAGTCTACTTTGAATAAGTGGCGTTAGAAAATGTTTAAGTTTAAAAATGTTGGCTCTCAAAAGAAATGTCAATCTTGGCACTGCTGATATCTGGCTCTGTTGACTAATGACTTTGCCGACCACTGTCCTAGAACAAAGATTCTTTTCTTTTCTTTTTTTTAAAAATATATTTTATTGATTTTTTACAGAGCTGAAGGGAGAGGTATAGAAAGTCAGAAACATCGATGAGAGAGAGACATCCATCAGCTGCCTCTTGCAAGCCCCCGCTGGGGATGTGCCCGCAGCCAAGGTACATGCCCTTGCCGGAATCGAACCCGGGACCCTTCAGTCCGCAGTCCGACGCTCTATCCACTGAGCCAAACCGGTTTCGGCCAAAGATTCTTTTCTTACGAAAACTTCAGGCAGGTCCCTCTGCACCCTTCCTCCACCAAAGCTCATCTCTGGAATCGTCTCAGCAAGAATCATGGTAATCCAGTTTGTCAAGAATTCCCTAACCTTGATATCTAATAAAACTCCTCCTCCTCGTTATAGTCCCCCAGTTGACATCCGGTCGCGTGACTTGCCCCTCACAAGAATCCTTTCAGGTGGGTTCAACCAGAACCCCCCTCAACCTCCCCCAAACCGACTTGATATCTCCTCTTTGTAACTTTCTGCCCACCGACAACCTCCCCCCCGAAACCCCATCCCATCCCATCCCATCCCATCCCATCCCATCCCATCCCAATCCAACTTGCTCCTTGTCAACAAACCCCCACTTCTTCTGGTTGTCGTCAAGAATTAAGCCAGGCTCAATAAGGCAGTCTCTCTTCCCCTGCTGTAACTTTTTTGTTTGTTGAATAAAATCTACTTTCAGCCCAGCTAGTGTGGCTCAGTGGTTGAGCATTGACCTGTGAACCAGGAAGTCAGGATACAGCAAGCCCAGGTTGTGGGATCTATCCCCAGTAGGGGGCGTGCAGGAGGCAGCCGATTCGCTCTCATCATTGATGTTTTTCTCTCTTTCCATTTCCCTTCCTCTCTGAATCAATAAAAAAAAATATATATTTTTTAAAAAGCACAGAGGGCACTAGCTGGTTGGCTCAGTGGATAGATCATTGGCCTGCGGAGTGAAGGGTCCCAGGTTCGATTTTGGTGGGGGACCCATACCGGGGTAGCGGGTTCGATCCCCAAGCGGGGACGTGCAGGAGGCAGCCTATCAGTGACTCTCACTCCTCATTGATGTTTCTCTCTCCCTCTTCCTTCCTCTCTAAAATCAACAAAAATACATATATTTTAAAACCTATTTTCATCGCTTTAACTTCTATCCAGCTCAAGACCCACCTTCCCCAGCGCCTGCATGTGGGTCACAATTAACCAAAACCACCTCACAGCCCCACGCTAGGCTTCCTGGGAAAAGTCCCATCCCCACAAGACCTTGGGCTGACTTAGCCACGCCTCCAGCAATCCAAGCCCCGCCCCTCCCGCTCCATTTCCTTTCGACGCAAGTTTAGCTCCGCCCCTGCGTGCGTACCTCTAGCCCGTCGCTCCCTCCACCGGAAGACAGAGGCCGTTAGCCCCACCCCGAGCTTCCGGCTTGCCCCTCCTCCAATCCTAGGAACTTAGTGGACATTGGCCCCGCCCCCTTAAGGCTGCCCTTCCTGTTCCCGCCCCTCCCTCGCGAATGAGCCAAGGCTCATTTCCGGCCCCAAGCTCCCCGCGTTCTCCCTAAAGGACGTCATAACCAGGCAAACCCACGCAGCACTTCCGGCACACAGTCTTCTCCCCGCTCCTTCCCGCTCCAACTTTAGGTTCGGCCCACGCGTGGACGCCCTCCTCCTGGTCGGGCATCCCTTGTCTCCTGGCGTGCGTCGCCGCCCGCGCAGGGGTTGACGGGACGTTGCGGCCTGGTGTGGCACCGATCCTCTTCCCCCGAAGGTGTCCCCTTTCCCCGCTGAATCGCCGGGGGTGGGGGGGAGACACGGATGAAGCCTCTCTTCCTGGTCGCCCTGGCTTCGTCGGTCGCCCCGAGTGGCCCAGACAAGATGGCGGCCGCCGCCTGGGAGCGGCCGGGCGCGCCGCGGGGGCTCCTGGGAGTTGTAGTCCGGCCGGAGCGCTGACGCACTACGCCGCGGGGCGACGGGCGCCATTGTGCACTGCGCGCGGGTGAGTCCGGCGGGAAACTTCCGCCCGTCGGGGGCTCCGCGGCGCCGGCCCAGCTCGCGGGCCTGCAGGGTTCCGCCGCGGGGCTGGGAGGGGTGCCGTGGTGGGTGCTTAGAGGTCCGAGCAGAAAAGGCAACTTCCTGCGGGCGTGGCCTGGCCGACGACGCCCTCCACACCCCCGCCCCAGCCGGGCATGGGGCGGGCTGAGGCCCGGAGGCCACAGATGCGGAACGCGGGGCGGGAGGGGAGCCCTTGTCCCTTCGGGAGGCCGGCATCCAGGTGTCTGGGA
Organism: Antrozous pallidus; assembly: GCA_027563665.1. Taxonomy (NCBI): domain Eukaryota; kingdom Metazoa; phylum Chordata; class Mammalia; order Chiroptera; family Vespertilionidae; genus Antrozous; species Antrozous pallidus. The sequence continues at coordinate 378,225 of CM050525.1, read as the reverse complement.
GCCGGTGGAGACCACCCCTGAGGGTTGTTTTCGGCTCATCCGGGTGTTTCTAGACTGAAGTGGGGGGGCCTCTGGGCGTGGCCCTCACGCCCCTCCTTCCTCCCCAATCCTCTCAGGACTCCCGCGATTCCCGCCAGACACATCCGAGAGAGGAAGGCATGGCCTCCAGGCTTCGGTCAGGCCGGTTGCATGTGAGTAGAGACCTCCTTAGATTTTAGGGTACCCCCGGCTGGGGGGGGGCTGGGGCAGATTGTGGGGGCCCACACTTCCTGGGGTTGGCCCTCGGGCCTGGGGCGGGAGCGGGACCGAGCCCCAGAGACCAAGCTGGGTGGAGGGAGGGGCCGAAGGTTCTTAGCTTCCCAAGGGAGTGTTACTGTTGGGGTTCCTAACCCGGGTTTTTTTTTTTTTTTTCCTTTAAAAAAATTATATATATACATATACACACACACATATGTTTCTTTGTAAAATGTGTTTTGTTGATTTTTTTTACAGAGAGGAAGGAAGAGGAATAAAAAGTCAGAAACATCGGTGATAGAAAAACATCCACCAGCCACCTCCTGCACACCTCCTCCCACTAGGGATGTGCCCCCAGCCAAGGTACATGGCCTTGACCGGAATCGAACCCCGGGACGACCCTTCAGTCCACAGGCTGAGGCTCTATCCACTGAGCCAAACCAGTTTGGGGTAAAAATAGATTTTTTTTTTTTTAAAGTGTGTTTTTATGGATTTCACAGAGGGAGGAAGAGGGAACAAGATAGAAACCTCCATGGTTAACAGAGAATCATGGGTAGGCTGACTCGCGCCCGCCCCCCCTGCTGGGAATCCAGCCTGCAACCCCCCCAGGAATGGGAACCCTAACCTCTTGGTTCCTGGGACAATGGGCAACCCCTAAGACACACTAGGCAGGCCAGCCCACACTCCTATTTGTTTATGTTTTTCGTACTCAATTTTTATTTTCTTAAGTATGTTTGTATTCAGAGAGAGGGAGGGAGAGGGAAAGAGATGGAAACATCAGTGATGAGCGAGGATCAGCTGCTTCCTGCACGAGCCCCACGCTGGGGATGGAGCCCACAACCCCCGGAGCGGGCCTTCCGTCAGGAATCTAACCCTGACCTCCTGGTTCATGGGTTGACGTTCTGCCATGGAGCCACGCCCGCCAAGCCGATTACACTCGATGTTAGATTTCAACAGCTACGTCAGCAGCAAAAGCTAGAGGTGGCATGAGCTCGGCCATTAGGAAAGGTGGCTCCTCGGCAGTTGAAGGAAGTAGGAAGCATTGGCGGGCAGGAGTGGGAGATGAAGGCTGGGGTGCCAGGATTCATCACAGGTTCTCCCCTAGGGCAGTGGTGTGCAAACTCAAACTGATTAAGTCAACAGGGCCAAATATCAACAGTCCAAAGATTGAAGTTTCTTTTGAGAGCCAATTTTTTTTTTTTTAAACGTCTTCTAACGCCACTTCTTCAAAATAGACTCGCCCAGGCCGTGGTATTGTGTGGAAGAGCCGCATGTGGCTCGTGAACCCCAATTTGCTGACCACACGGCCCTAGGGGAAGGCAGACACTCTGACACCAGTGTTGCAAACCCTAGATTCCTAAGGAATGGGAGGCTTTAAGAACACCCAAGAACTGTGTCTTCAGCCTCGTGGCCTGGGTGAAGCGCAGCGTGCTTTCCGGTCCTCTGGTAGCCTGTGCCTTCCTGTTCTCACCACCACCATCCCCTCACACACACACCATCCTGTCACTCTGGAAGGGTGACACGCCCCAGCTGAACAGGAAACCTGTGCCTTTTAGGAACAGGTGGCTTTCGAGGATGTGAGCCTGGGTTTTGACCTGGAGGAGTGGGAGCTGCTGGACCACGAGCAGAAGTCCCTGTACAGACAGGTGTTGCTGGAGAACTACAGGAACCTGGTCTCCGTGGGTAAGCCTGGCCTCCTCGGTGTCAGTAAAGATGTGCGCTTTGCTGCCCGGTGGGGTGCCGCCGAAGTGGCTGCAGGGGGTCAGGGTGCAAGAGTTGGAGCCTGGAGCTTGAGGGAGGAGAGGACTTTATTTTGTACCCTCTGGTAAAGGGCATCATCTTCACCTGTGACTTCGGAAGTAAGGGTCACCCAGCCCACCCCTCAGAGGCCTTGGATTCCAGGGAGAGGTGGTCTCAGGAATTCCAGAGGGGATGGTGTCCCAGACCCCCGGCCCTTTCCGTCTCCGGGGTCAGGGTGAATGTTTCCACGCTTAGGTAAATAACTGCGTTATGGCTCTAAGCATCACTTCCCTGTTAAGAGCAGAACGAAGGGATGGACAGTTTGGCCTGTGTTTTCACAGCTGTCACATTTAGCAAGAAAGAAAAAGGCCCATGGCCCCCTCTGGCACTTTCCTCGATGACATGCTGGCCAGAACGGGTCCCACTGCCAGCTTTACCAGCAAGAGAGTCCCGGAAAGCAAGCAGCAGCGGGCAGAGGCGGTGGGCGGAGTTGTCCTCCCCGCCCTTAGACCAGAGTCACGTTACTAGGAGACCAGGTGCCACAGCAGGAAAGCGTTTTCTTCCGAACACGGGGGGGAGGGGGCGGGGGGGACCCCAAGTCCTCTCTCTCTTTCTCCTTGGGCAGAATATCAGCTCTCCAAGCCAGAAGTGGTGTCTCGGTTAGAGGAGGAGGAAGAGCACTTGTCGGCCGAGAGAGGAATTCCTCGAGACGCCTTTTCAGGTGAGAGCCAGGCCGTGGGATCCTGGCAGGGGATGGGGTGACTGGCGGGAGAGGGAACCAGGTGGGGGGGTGCAGGGGTGAGTGTCTGCAGACATACCGGGTCGAGCCCTGCCATTTCTTGGGGCCTTGGTCAGGGTGTGCTGAGCGTGAATCTGGTGCTGGTGATCGGTTGGCCCCATTCATTGTCGACTGCTCTCCCTTCCTGTAACCACCACTAACTTTTACGTCCCTGTCCAGGCTTTTTATCAGTTCTCACCTGAGGATATTCTTTCCGTTAACTTTTTTAGAGAGAGAGGGAGGGACACATGGTTGTTGTCTCCCGCGTACGCTCTACCCCGGGGGTGGGGCGTGAACTGTCACCCATGCACGTGCCCTTGACCAGGAATCGAATCCTCAAGACACTCTAATCCGGCCGACGCCGACCTTTCGGGCATCACGGACCACACCGGCCTTTTTTTTTATGTTTTTTTTATATATATATAAACACGCTGTCCCCTATTGAACTATAGTTTGAAATAAGTGCTTAGCTCTGTGGTGGTACTTGCAGGACGGCGTTCGACAATTTACAGGAGATGTACGACACTTGATAAGCAGGCTTCGTATTAGATTAGGAGTGAGGAACCTTTTTTTCTGACGAGGCCCATTTGGATAATTATCATTCTCAGGCCATACAAAACTATCCACTTAAAAACTAGCCTGCTGTATTTATCCAGACGGTGAACTCACCCCTAATGCCTCGGCTGGGCCAGACATTCCCCACCCCTGTGTGAGATAATTTTGCCCCGCTGTGGGCGGATGTAAGTGTTCTGAGGACGTTGAAGGTAGGCTGGGTTGTCTGCATTTTCAAGTTAAGCTGTTTTAAACTTAGGATGGGTTTATCGGGATATCTGTATATGTTTATATTTCGGGATGCTTTTGATACAGGGCAGCTTCGTTTTAAAAGATGCACTATAGTCCATATTTATTTTTTTTCCTCTTGATGGACGTTCAAGTTGTTGCAAAAAAACTTCCTTGTATAAGTCTTATCTTTTGGCACATTCAGGTCGGTTTTTCTTGCAGGTAGGAATTATAGAAATTAATGAGGAACTTGAGAATCAATCTAGATGTAAGCTGAAAATCTGGTAGTAACAAGTTGCTGTCTAAAATCCTAAGCCTCTAAGCTAGTGTGCTTGGTGGTGAGAGTGTCGGACCATGCCCCAAAGGGTTGCAGGTTCAATTCCAGGTCCAGAGCACCTGTCTAGCTGCAGGTTTCGTCCTTTGCCAGGGTTGGGGCATGGAAAAGAGGCAGCCAATCAATGTGTCTGTCTCCCCTCTTCCCTTACTCTCTCTCTAAAGAATCAATGGGGAAAAAAAATACTGTCTGGTGAGGAGTAAAAAAAATAATAATAATAAGTTTTAGGGTTTATTTATTTTTATTCCTGTTCTAGGCTCTATATCATACATAGGTAGATTGTACATTTTTTTGTTTCCTGGTTTCTTTGGGTTTTCTGTTAGCTGTTATACTTGTCTGGCATTTCTTTGCGTGTGTGGCGTAGGGCACGTATTCTTTCAGCGCCCATTTTTCAGTCTAGGTTCTTGCACTTAACTGGAAACACCGTGTTTATCGTGAACTAGGTTTTTTGTTTTGTTTTGTTTTCATTCCTGACCTGAGGCTAATTCTCCCCCCCCCCCCCTTCCATTGATTTGGTCCTAAGGGTCCAGACCTTCCTCATGCACACTTCAGCCTGACCTAATAGTTTCCTGACTCCAGCTGCCAAGAGGGGCGGGCTCAGGGCTTGGGCCAGCACAGAGACCATGTGCTGGAGGCTTGGCAGGACACTCGCCCTGGCCAGGCCTCAGGGGTCGGTTCCTGGCTCCTCTGCCATCAGAGTCCCTTCACCTCACACCACCGTGGAAGCCCTCCTGTGTCCTGTGCATGGTGCTAAACACTCTGGTGGTAAACCAAAGGCCTGACACGCTCCTGCCAACGTAGACTTTGGTGGTGGTTTACAGCCTTCTGCAGACAAGCTGTACCGATGGGATCGTGCTCACAGATAACTAGTGGTGCATCCTGAGGGGAAAGGGCCTGGTGTAAAGGGAACGTGGGGATTGCTCACAGGAGATGGTCAGGGACACTGTGGGGTGAGATTTAAGCCGATTCCTGACGCGGGTGGGGGGCGGGGGGGAATTCTGCAGACTTTTAAGGGTGATGGTGAAGAGAGCTTCCAAGCATGGAGACAGAGTGTAGAGTGACAGATTGGAGCTTGGCATATTCGGGGAACAAAATGTCACCCAACTGGGGGCAGAGGGCAGGTAACTCGCGTATTGACACGCAGCTGAAGTTCAGCAGGTGCGCACGGCCCACTGTGCAGGTGGTTTGATTTTCATTGAGGTGTATGTGGCTTTTCACAGCTCATTCCGGGGCTTGTGAAGAATGGTGATAGTCAGCTGGAAGCCCTGGCCGAGGTAGCATCTGGGAAGAGGTGATGGTACTTGGCCTGAGAGAGCAGTCGTGGGGCTGGCATGGTGCTTCTCCCCATTCAGAGGTAGACACAGTGGGCTGGGTGTGTGACTGAGCAGGGGGGCAAGTGAGGAATCTGCCCGAGATCCTCCGTAGGCAAAGGCATCCCAGGAACTTCCTGTGACTAGTCTTTGTTACATGTGTATTTGCCACATAAGTTCCTTTTTATCTCATTATTAAAATACAATAAAGAAGAACTTTTGGGATTATACAGAAATATGGGGGGGAGTGTGGTAAAGGCATAGGTTTTTGAAGGGTAGACGTAGAGGTTTTGTTTTCCTTAGGTTGAAATATGGTTTTTGCCCTACCTGGTTTGGCTCAGTGGATACAGGGTATGCCTGTGGACCAAAGGATCCTGCATTTGATTCCTGTCAAGGGCACAAAATATTAATAAATTTTTTAAACAAAATAGTTACATGAATAGTATAAAGAACTCCCTAGTAACTCTAACCTGTATTCAAGGGTTTGGAATTGTCCCGAGTCTTGACCCATTCTGTTAACGAATTATGAGGGAGAGGGGACTCAAAAGTTTGTAAGTTGAGTGCACCTGGGGAAGAACTTCATAGATGTTTGGAATGGCATGCTTTACTGTTGGAGGAGACAGCTATCTCTTTCTCCCAACATTGCTATAGCACAGCTATAAGGGAATGAGTGGAAACCAGATCTTTCTGATGCAACTGAGCTCACATGCCCCTTTGGCTCCCCATGATTGCAACATTGGCAGCATGGGCATTGGTGGAAGTAGAAGGAAATGGTAAACACTTGAGACAGAGGGCATTCATCTTCATGTAGGTGCTGATTTGGAAAGATGTTGTGAAGATAAGTAATGTGGAAAAATTTTTTTGTTGTTGTTTTTTTTGTTGTTAATTCTCACCCAAAGATATTTTTCCATTAATATTGATGTGTGAGAAACACATCTATTGGTTGCCTCCTGAATGAACCCTGTCCAGGGCCGGCCCTCATCTGGGAGGAGCCTGCAACCAAGGCACATACCCTTGACCGGAATCTAACCTGGTCTGCAGGCCGACGCTCTTACCCACTGATCAGAACTGGCGAGGGTGTATGTGGAGAGATATTTGATGGCGCTCAGGTCTTCAGCCATTACACAGTGTTATTTATAGACGCTTTTGCCGTGTGTGGTTCATGTAGAAAACTTGACGCATAATCTAGATTTAACCCTTAGGAAAGCAATGGAGTGAAGACACTTTTGAAGGTCATGGTTGTAGGAAAGCTTGCAGGACCTTTTAACTTTTTTGACTCGTCAAGAAAGTAAGCAGGCGATGAGTCCTACAAAGATGAATGTGGCCACTCTCAAAGGAGTACTAACGTTAGTAGAAAAAAGTCATTAGGATTTTGTTGGACGAGAAGGAAGTCCTTCTTTACACGTGGGAGACAACCGTGTGGAGACTGAATAGTTAGTCCTCTTCAAGAGTTTTCAACATGATGACTCAAACGGACGTAATCTGAGGAATACGACCATCACAGGAAAGGCTTCTGGTCTGATTAAGTGAGTTTTGAGAGAATTCATACTGGCCCTCCAAAAAAATCTAGTCATATGGAAAAAGTTCTAACGCCAAATAATTACATCTGAGAACTCTGAAACCATGCGGATGTGATTGGTTTGGAAAAGTGTGAGGAGTAGCTCTCACGTTCGGCCTCACAAGTCTTACCAGAATGCCCCTGAGGATGCAGTCAGTGTTAGGAAGGCCTCGCGAGTCACAGAATCCACGACAAGCCCTTCAGTAGGAGTCCTCGTTGTATCCCGCAACAGAGGACTCATATGAGCGCTCACGCTCAGTGCAGCCTGTGCAGGTGAAAGCCACAGCCTTGGTCTCACCTGATGGCAAGCAAACAAGAAGCCTCACACTGGATTGAACCAACCATGCTGAAGAAGAATAAAATGTCTAACTCTGTTTTTACACCAGATAAGTCATACAGGAGGCAGACTGCATAAAACGGATGATAAAACTATATAAATAAAACAGATCCTGGTTTCCCAGCTTGTTCTGATATCTGACCTGAGCACCTGGAACAAATATTAAGTAACATGGGTGAGGACAGGCATCCTTATTTCTATTTGTGATGTGTCCCCAGTTGGCAAGACAGTCACAGAATCTCTGACTCAAGAAACTTGAGTGAATAAATGATGCAAGAAGGCGTCTTAGAGAAGACTTTGAAGACAAGGCAAGGCTTTGAGATGAGCGTGGGTAAGGGGTGATACAGGAAATATTGAGATGAAATGGTGCTATGAAGAATTCTGAGAGCTCACATTCTTGGAGATGGGAACCCAGCCTGGAAGAGTGTGGTCACATACTGTGCAGCCTTTATTTGAAGACACTGTGTCCTCTGTCGCCTTCTACACACCTGTTTTGTTCTCTTAAGACCCATGCAATCTTGATCCTTTTACCTGGGGACCACTCTCCTGGATATCCAGATTTAATCCCCAGGATAATTCCTTAGCTGTTAATTGAATATGAAGAGAGACAAATGAACTAAGCATAGCAAACATTTGGGAGGTGAACCTCCAAAAGATCTAAGGAAAGAGGATAAATGAGCAGATCAAAGCAGGAATAAATGAATTTGAAATGGAGGAGAAAAAAATGATCCAAGAGCCCATTTGGGGGTAACTTTGATTAAGCAAATAGAGTGTCAAGGTGAAAGACTACACGGGGGGAGCTAAAAAGAAAAAGAAAAAAAAAGACTATACAGGGGGAAAGTATACAGATATTCAGCAACACACGTAGTTGTTTTCATTATACTACTTTGCACAACTGTCACAAAGGATGAGCCAGCTCTGTACTGGATGAAAAAACCTCCAAGCCATATGTGCCTTCCTTAAAATACCTTTTTTAACATATGCAAAGATACATGAATGCACATATTATCTATGTTTTTTTCTTAAAAACATACACATACAATGCACATATACGAAATGTGTGTTGCTTGTGGCTGGAAGGATGTAGAAACAGAGGTTGTGAATGCAGCTCAAGAAGGAAACCTGTGGGAGTGACCTTCCATCTTAGAGGTGCTGCCCATAACTATACAGTGGCCAATTACATCTCAGTCCTGACCTGGCAGAGACTACCTTTCGCGTTTCTGGTAAAAGATGGTTTCCATGCCCTCGCCGGTGTGGCTCAGGGATAGAGCGCCCTGCTGACTGAAGGATCCCGGGTTTGAATCAGGTCAAGGACATATGCCTAGGTTGCAGGCTCAATCCCCAGTAGGGCGTGTGCAGGAGGCAGCTAATCAGTGATTCTCATCATTGATGTTTCTATCCTTCTCTGGAATCAATAATATATACATACTAGAGGCCCAGCGCATGAACTTTTGTACGGAGCAGGGTGGCGGGGAGTAGGAGGGGGCTCCCTCAGCCCTGCCTGCACCCTCTGCAATTTGGGACCCCTACTTCTTTTCCTTACCTAGCTAACCTCTTCACATTTAATTTTTTAAAAAAATAACAAATATCACCTACTCTAGGAAATCTTCCTTGAACAAATGTCTTTACAATCTGTATTAAGTATTTCCATACTATACCATTCTTTAACAGCTACTTGGAGTGGATGCAATGTGATTTTCATTCTTGCATCTGAATTTTTTCTTCTTGCTCTTGTAATAGCAAAGCTATTTACATTTACATTTGCCCTTTAAGGGCTTATATTTAGTTCAGTTTCTAGTTGACTCCCTGCTTTTTTTACACAATAAATTTGATAGTAAAACTATCAAACAAGTGATAGTAAAACTCACTTGTAATCAAGTTTGTAGGTCTCTCTATCTGAATATTTCTATAATATCTGTCACTTTAGCATACCAGAGATTATATTCATTTATAGAAAATAACAATAAACGTCACCTGATCATTTGATCTTCTAGTAATGTTTTGTAGCAAGGTACATTCTGGTAATTTAACTATTACAAAACTGATGCGTACAGAAATAAATTACATTGAATAACAAAGAATGACTCAAATATCAAAGCATAGTACACTTAGGGCCTCCCTTGTCCTGTGCCTCAGATATCATAGCATAGCACACAGTTCACATGGAACTCAGCTTCCTTTAAAATAGGAACGGATGCCATACTCATGAAACAGCTACTTTGACACATATTTTTAAAATTCATACTCTTTGTACTAATTATTAGAAAATCATCCTAGTAGTTGCCTCTGTTCCTCTCTATTGTTGCCTTATATTCTGATGTTATTGCTGCGCTTTTATCATCCACTCACTAAGATGGTGAATTTTTTTTTAAATATATTTTATTGATTTTTTACAGAGCGGAAGGGAGAGGGATAGAAAGTCAGAAACATCGATGAGAGAGAAACATCGATCAGCTGCCCCCTGCACGCCCCCCACTGGGGATGTGCCCGCCGCCAAAGTACATGCCCTTGACCAGAATCGAACCCAGGACCCTTCAGTCCGCAGTCCGACGCTCTATCCACTGAGCCAAACCGGTCTCGGCAGATTGTGAATTTTTTAAGGGCAGAGATCGTGACTTGAGCTTGTGTTTCTGTGTCATGGTGCCTAGATAAATACTCAAAGGCCATCCAGTCCAAATGACTGTGATAAGAGAGGCCTAGTGTTGCTGGAGACCTCTGATTTTTATTTAAGATCCTCACTTGTTCTGTGCCTTTACAGAGGGATGGCTATTTGAGGAAACCCAGACAGAATTCTCCTCCTAAAAGATTTTGCAAAGCTGGCCACCAGGACCGCTGGCCATTTGTTCAATTAAAACCTGGACACACAGCAATAACAAAGGCACTGGTCTCCTACTGCTAATGAATGGGGATCAAACCCCAGACAGCAGGAACTCACCCCCACAGTCAGGACCAGGCCACTGGGTAGACCTGGACTGGTTCTCTTAATTCTGGGAAGTGGGAGAATTCCCATGGCTGCAGGCTAGAGACCTTGGATTCACCACTTTCTCAAACATGTCCCTTGCCCACGTTGGTCAGCAGAGTGCCTTCACCCCACGATTACAGGGTGTGTCTGGGCCTGGCCTGTGGCTTCTTTTGCCCCATGATCTCAGGCAGCTTGAACCTGGCAGGAGACTTAGGGCACTGTGCCCCCCCCCCACGTGCAAATTTACCTGTCATCTTTGCTGGGTTAATTTGCATATCGCTCCTGATTGGCTGTGGGTGTAGCAGATGTATGGTCAATTAGCATTTTTCAATTATTAGTGTAGGGTGTGTGTGTGTAGGACAAATTACAAAAATACAGAAATCAATAGTTTTGCTTTATACCAGGAATAGCCAATTGAATACAAATGGAGGAAAGAATTTGTTAATACTTTTTTGAAACTGTACCTAAGAATAAATTGAGGGATGGACGGGCTTTAAGAAAATTATGTTAGCGGGACGTAGAAGAGTTGAATACGTGTGAGTATTAACTTCTGAGGGCTCACAAAGGCCGGAAGTGTATAAAGTTTGGTCTCCAGTCCTACAGCCTCCTGGGAAATGCCGCTGGAGCCACTTTACCTGTGGGCGCGGGAATGGCACCTGCTGGCCTGGCTGGTCTGGGAAGCAGCAGGTTGGGGGTAGACCGGGTGGTCCCCTTACTCCGAGGCCTGTATTTCAAGCCAAGGCTCGGGCTCCCAAGCCGGTGGGGGACTTTGTGGCAGCAGCAATCCTCCCAGGATAATTTCTACGTGGGACACAGCTTCAGTGCCAGTGCGGTCTTCTGGGATTTGACGGAAACGGGAAACCCAGGCCAAAGGCTCAAAGGCCCTTAGAAGCCCTGTTGAGTCGGCAAATGCTGCTTGAGCACCTGCCCGAGTGCCCAGCGCGGTTTCGGGTGCGAGTCACGGCGAGCCCGGCGGGGAGGCCCTTCCCGTTGGCCTCAGTTCAGAGCGCATGTGGCCGGCTGACCTTAGTGGGACTGGCCTCCCTTCAGGGGTTCTTGCTCACGTGCAGCTGGGGGCTGCGCGGTGGGACAGGGCAAATCCAGGACCTGTCCTCTGTCCTCCATCGAGCTTCCCAGGCAGGCTGCTCCAGCTGACAGCCATTACTGGACCAGAGGCTTGGAGACGGGAGAGCTGATGCGATGGGGCCTGCTGGGGGGGGGGGGGGGGTAGCGTGTGTGGTTTGGACCTGGGCAGGAAGACAGCGCTGAGGAGGCCGCACGTGAGCTGAGAGCTGGACGGGAACACGGGGCAGACGACCTGGTGGGGAAGCGGCCGATGTGGACACCTGGACGGGATGCATTGGGGACGTCTGAGGAAAGAGGTGGTGGCTGTGAGGGGTCCCCTTGGTGGAAGGGTGTGGAAGAGCCGAGTTTGCATCCCTGCTGTGTGCCGGTGAGGCCTGGGCGGCTCCCCACCTCCCCAGTGTGAGCTGCTTGGTGTAAAGGCCGGACGCTGGTGTACGGAGGCTGCGGGGCCTTAAGGAACGGCAGCTGCTGCTGTGGGCCCCAAGACTGCGGCCGAGGTGAAGGCGGCCGTCCACCCCTGCAGCAGGTCCTCCTCCGGGCCTGGTTTGGGGGTTTCGGGTGCACAGAACCCAGGTGGCAGCCTCCACCGGTGCCGTAATTAGGTGACAGGTTTGTGGTTAGTTGTCAGCTCCCTGAGGTGAGGAAACTGCTGTGAGGGAGCCGCTCACCTGGGAGAGAAGCAGTGACAGGAGGTGAGAGAGGAAGTCGGCAGCTCCCTGTGGAAGTGAGTGGGTGACATGGGGGCGCTCGGCTGGTGGGCCGACCGCCAGGACCACTGTCCACCCCCCCCCCCCAGGTGGTTCACACCATGATTTTCTAAAAATCTTGTGACGATTCAGAGGCAGTGTGCTTGCGGTCGAAACCCTACCCAGAGTTTTTCTCTCTCCGGGCCAGCGATGGGTGGGGCGTCCCCACACTCTCCCAATGCCGCAGGTTCTGCCACATGACCACGGGGGCGTCTGTGGACCCATGTGTGTCCCTTCCCATCAGGCCCACAGAAGGCCCCCCTGCTCTCCTGCGCCTGGTGGGATCGGAACAGCTGTGGGCCGACTTGGGGTCTGGGCACATGTGGGTGGTGGGCTGGTTGGTGGAGAGTCCCTGGGTGAGGGGTCACATTCAGTGTCAGCTGAGGGGGGTCTGTGGGGTTGAAGGTTTGGGGAGGGAGGGGGTCTGTGAGGTTGAAGGTTCAGGGAGGGAGGGGGTCTGTGAGGGTGAAGGTTCAGGGAGGGAGGGGGTCTGTGGGGTTGAAGGTTCGGGGAGGGAGGGGGTCTGTGAGGGTGAAGGTTCGGGGAGGGAGGGGGTCTGTGAGGGTGAAGGTTCGGGGAGGGAGGGGGGCTGTGAGGGTGAAGGTTCGGGGAGGGAGGGGGTCTGTGGGTTGAAGGTTCGGGGAGGGAGGGGGTCTGTGGGGTTGAAGGTTCAGGGAGGGAGGGGGTCTGTGAGGTTGAAGGTTCAGGGAGGGAGGGGGTCTGTGAGGGTGAAGGTTCAGGGAGGGAGGGGGTCTGTGAGGGTGAAGGTTCGGGGAGGGAGGGGGTCTGTGAGGGTGAAGGTTCAGGGAGGGGGTCTGTGAGGTTGAAGGTTCAGGGAGGGAGGGGGTCTGTGAGGGTGAAGGTTCAGGGAGGGAGGGGGTCTGTGAGGTTGAAGGTTCAGGGAGGGAGGGGGTCTGTGGGGTTGACGGTTCAGGGAGGGAGGGGGTCTGTGAGGGTGAAGGTTCGGGGAGGGAGGGGGTCTGTGGGGTTGAAGGTTCGGGGAGGGGGTCTGTGAGGGTGAAGGTTCGGGGAGGGGGCTGTGAGGGTGAAGGTTCGGGGAGGGAGGGGGTCTGTGAGGGTGAAGGTTCAGGGAGGGAGGGGGTCTGTGGGGTTGAAGGTTCAGGGAGGGAGGGGGTCTGTGGGGTTGACGGTTCAGGGAGGGAGGGGGTCTGTGAGGGTGAAGGTTCGGGGAGGGAGGGGGTCTGTGGGGTTGAAGGTTCGGGGAGGGGGTCTGTGAGGGTGAAGGTTCGGGGAGGGGGCTGTGAGGGTGAAGGTTCGGGGAGGGAGGGGGTCTGTGAGGTTGAAGGTTCGGGGAGGGAGGGGGTCTGTGAGGGTGAAGGTTCAGGGAGGGAGGGGGTCTGTGAGGGTGAAGGTTCAGGGAGGGAGGGGGTCTGTGAGGGTGAAGGTTCAGGGAGGGGGTCTGTGAGGGTGAAGGTTCGGGGAGGGAGGGGGTCTGTGAGGTTGAAGGTTCGGGGAGGGAGGGGGTCTGTGAGGGTGAAGGTTCAGGGAGGGAGGGGGTCTGTGAGGGTGAAGGTTCAGGGAGGGAGGGGGTCTGTGAGGGTGAAGGTTCAGGGAGGGAGGGGGTCTGTGAGGGTGAAGGTTCAGGGAGGGAGGGGGTCTGTGAGGGTGAAGGTTCAGGGAGGGAGGGGGTCTGTGAGGGTGAAGGTTCGGGGAGGGAGGGGGTCTGTGAGGGTGAAGGTTCGGGGAGGGAGGGGGTCTGTGAGGGTGACGGTTCGGGGAGGGAGGGGGTCTGTGAGGGTGAAGGTTCGGGGAGGGGGTCTGTGAGGTTGAAGGTTCGGGGAGGGGGTCTGTGAGGTTGAAGGTTCAGGGAGGGAGGGGGTCTGTGAGGGTGAAGGTTCAGGGAGGGAGGGGGTCTGTGAGGGTGAAGGTTCGGGGAGGGAGGGGGTCTGTGAGGTTGAAGGTTCGGGGAGGGAGGGGGTCTGTGAGGGTGAAGGTTCAGGGAGGGAGGGGGTCTGTGAGGGTGAAGGTTCAGGGAGGGAGGGGGTCTGTGAGGGTGAAGGTTCGGGGAGGGAGGGGGTCTGTGAGGGTGAAGGTTCAGGGAGGGAGGGGGTCTGTGAGGGTGAAGGTTCGGGGAGGGAGGGGGTCTGTGGGGTTGAAGGTTCAGGGAGGGGGACTGTTGGGTTGAAGGTTCGGGGAGGGGGTCTGTGAGGTTGAAGGTTCGGGGAGGGAGGGGGTCTGTGAGGTTGAAGGTTCAGGGAGGGGGACTGTTGGGTTGAAGGTTCGGGGAGGGGGTCTGTGAGGTTGAAGGTTCGGGGAGGGAGGGGGTCTGTGAGGGTGAAGGTTCGGGGAGGGGGTCTGTGAGGTTGAAGGTTCAGGGAGGGAGGGGGTCTGTGAGGGTGAAGGTTCAGGGAGGGAGGGGGTCTGTGAGGGTGAAGGTTCGGGGAGGGAGGGGGTCTGTGGGGTTGAAGGTTCGGGGAGGGGGTCTGTGAGGTTGAAGGTTCAGGGAGGGAGGGGGTCTGTGAGGGTGAAGGTTCAGGGAGGGGGTCTGTGAGGGTGAAGGTTCGGGGAGGGAGGGGGTCTGTAAGGTTGAAGGTTCGGGGAGGGAGGGGGTCTGTGAGGGTGAAGGTTCAGGGAGGGAGGGGGTCTGTGAGGGTGAAGGTTCAGGGAGGGAGGGGGTCTGTGAGGGTGAAGGTTCGGGGAGGGAGGGGGTCTGTGAGGTTGAAGGTTCGGGGAGGGAGGGGGTCTGTGAGGGTGAAGGTTCAGGGAGGGAGGGGGTCTGTGAGGGTGAAGGTTCGGGGAGGGAGGGGGTCTGTGGGGTTGAAGGTTCGGGGAGGGGGTCTGTGAGGTTGAAGGTTCAGGGAGGGAGGGGGTCTGTGAGGGTGAAGGTTCGGGGAGGGAGGGGGTCTGTGAGGGTGAAGGTTCAGGGAGGGAGGGGGTCTGTGAGGGTGAAGGTTCGGGGAGGGAGGGGGTCTGTGAGGTTGAAGGTTCGGGGAGGGAGGGGGTCTGTGAGGGTGAAGGTTCAGGGAGGGAGGGGGTCTGTGAGGGTGAAGGTTCAGGGAGGGAGGGGGTCTGTGAGGGTGAAGGTTCAGGGAGGGAGGGGGTCTGTGAGGGTGAAGGTTCAGGGAGGGAGGGGGTCTGTGAGGTTGAAGGTTCAGGGAGGGAGGGGGTCTGTGAGGGTGAAGGTTCAGGGAGGGAGGGGGTCTGTGAGGGTGAAGGTTCAGGGAGGGAGGGGGTCTGTGAGGGTGAAGGTTCAGGGAGGGAGGGGGTCTGTGAGGGTGAAGGTTCGGGGAGGGAGGGGGTCTGTGAGGGTGAAGGTTCAGGGAGGGAGGGGGTCTGTGAGGTTGAAGGTTCGGGGAGGGAGGGGGTCTGTGAGGGTGAAGGTTCAGGGAGGGAGGGGGTCTGTGAGGTTGAAGGTTCAGGGAGGGAGGGGGTCTGTGAGGGTGAAGGTTCGGGGAGGGAGGGGGTCTGTGAGGGTGAAGGTTCGGGGAGGGAGGGGGTCTGTGAGGGTGAAGGTTCAGGGAGGGAGGGGGGCTGTGAGGGTGAAGGTTCGGGGAGGGAGGGGGTCTGTGAGGGTGAAGGTTCGGGGAGGGAGGGGGGCTGTGAGGGTGAAGGTTCAGGGAGGGAGGGGGGCTGTGAGGGTGAAGGTTCAGGGAGGGGGTCTGTGAGGGTGAAGGTTCGGGGAGGGAGGGGGTCTGTGAGGGTGAAGGTTCGGGGAGGGAGGGGGTCTGTGGGGTTGAAGGTTCGGGGAGGGGGTCTGGGCTGGGCGCTGGCACCTTATGGACCAGCCGAGTCCCCGCCACCCAACCCGGCGGTTCTGCGGCTGAAAACCCGAGCTCGCTCTTCAGAACCTAGGGGTGGGGGAGGGAGAGGCGCCAGTGACACACCCCCCCCCCCCCCCCCCCCCCCGCCCAGGGCACGGAGCGGGCGTGTTGACGGTTAGAAGCTCGGCGGCTCTTTCCGGGTCTCTGGCCCCGCGCGAGCCTGCGGGGAGCGCCCGGCCCGAACCCGTTGGGGGCCCCGGTCATGGTGGCTCCCCGGCTCCCCGCAGAGGGGAGCCTCAGGCCCTAGAGCTTCAGCTTCAAGAAGTAAAACAAAACCGAAAAGGGAAAAAAAGAAAACCAACTCTTTGGAACCCAGGATTGGGGCGGGGCGGGATAAGCCCCGAAGCCCTGGCAGGGAACCCAGTGCCGGCGGGGCGGGGCGGGGCGGGGCGGGGCGGGCGGGATAAGCCCCGAAGCCCTGGCAGGGAACCCAGTGCCGGCGGGGCGGGGCGGGGCGGGTGTGTCCGAGGCAGAGCCCCTGAACCCGGGCCCGGGTGCCGGGAGGTCCGAGAGCTCCAGCCCCGCTCGGAGCTGCAGCCCCGGCGTCTGCGGTCCCCGTGGGGGGCGGGAGTGGGGGGTGGGGACCGGGGAGGCCGCCGGAAGCGGGGGAGAGGGGGGCGGCGCCCGCGAGGACAGACGGACGGAGGGACTCGCACGTGATCAGGCCGGGCTCTTGAGGGTCGGGGACCCCACACCGGCCGGACTGCTGGCCGAACCGCGGCCCCGGGGGCGTGGCCGCGCCGCCTCAAGTCAACATGGCGCCGGAAGTCCGCGCCGCGGGGGCTCCTGGGAGTTGTAGTGCGCGTGGCCGCGCGCCGGATCCGCGTTCCCGCCCCTCCCTCCACCCCCGGCGCCGGGGGAGGAGCCGGGGAGGCGGCCGCGGTGGCGCCGTCGGGCCTGAGGTCGAGTCCATTCCCTTTTCCTCTCAAACGCAGCAGCTCCCGAAGCCTGGCTCCTGCGTGTGACTGGGACGCGGCGGGTCCCCGCGGGCTGCGGGGCCGGGGGAGGGAGGGGCTCTCCCGCCCTCTCCCTCCCCCTGGAATCGTTGAAAACATTAGAAAATACTCTTTTAAAAGAAGGGCTCCCGCACCCGTGAGACCTTAAGGAAGCCCCGTACGTGCTTGGGAGTCTCGGAGGCTCCTCTCTCCTCATGGCCGCGCGGCCCCTCCTTCCAGCGGGGGCCCCTCATCCCGCACCGGCTGCGCTGGGGGTGGGGGCAGCCAGGGGCCCGCCGCCGGGTGACGGCTCAGCGGTAACGGGCTTTCCTCAGACCCCCTTCCCCTCCCGGTTTCTCCCCGGTTTTCTCTCGGACCTGGGGCCCGTCCTCCTGCGGCTCCAGCCGCTGCTGCGCTTCCTCCCCTCAGAGTGTTTTTTTATTAAAAAAAAAAACAAAAAAACCCTGTGCCCAGCAGCTGATGGGTGTTTCCAGCTCTCTATCCCCTCCCTTCCTCTCTGTGAAAAAAATCAATACAATTTATATATTTTATTTTGTTTTTTTTAATATGTTTATTTTATTTTATTTTTTACAGAGCGGAAGGGAGAGGGATAGAAAGTCAGAAACATGGATGAGAGAGAAACATCGATCAGCTGCCTCTTGCGCGCCCCCCACTGGGGATGTGCCCGCAGCCAAGGTACATGCCCTTGACCGGAATCGAACCCGGGACCCTCCAGTCCGCAGGCCGACGCTCTATCCACTGAGCCACACCGGTCGGCTAATTTATATATTTTAAAAAAGCACCCTGTGCCGCCCCAGCAGGCTGCGGTGAGCCGGGGGCGGGCGGGGGAGGTTTGGGAAGTCAGGCAGAAGGCGGCCGGGGCTCCTCTAATGGAGGGACAGACAGCGGGCCCGGGGCGGGTGAAGGGAGGGCGAGTCAGGACGTTAATGCCCCGGTCCCCTCATTACCTGCCCATCACCCCGCCGGGGACCGACCGACCGGAGGGTCACTTACAGCCCGGCCTCCCGCCGCCCCTGTGCTGGGCCCCGGCTCCGGGCTCTGCCTTCAGGGGACGGAGACCGCTCAGCGGTCCGAGGCTCCACCCTGTCCAGACGCTGTGCCCGCTCCACACCACCCCGTTCTCAGTCCCGGTCTCTGCCAGTCCCGGTGTCCGTTAGTCATGATCCCCCTCCCCCCTCAGATCCGCCTGCTGGGGCCCCTGGTCTGCTCCCCATGCCGTGTGTGTCACACGTGTGTGCGTGTGTGTGTGTGTGTCTGTGTATATAAATGTGAATGTGTGTCTATATCTGTGTGTCTCTGTGAATGTATTTGTCTCTGTGAGTGTGTATGTCTGTGTATATGTGTGTGTGTGTGTGTGTCTGTGTGTGTGTGTCTGTCTGTGTGTCTGTGTGTATCTGTGTGTGTCTATATCTGTGTGTGTCTGTATGAGTGTGTATGTGTGTGTGTATATGTGTATGTATGTCTCTGTGTATGTCTGTGTGTGTGTGTGTGTGTGATTGTGTGTGTGTCTCTGTGTGAATGTGTGAGTGTGTGTATGTGTGTCTATATCTGTGTGTGTCTGTGAATGTATGTGTGTGTGTATATGTGTATGTATGTCTCTGTGTATGTCTGTGTGTGTCTCTGTGTGAATGTATTTGTCTCTCTGTGAGTGTGTATATCTGTGTGTATATCTGTGTGTATATATGTGTGTGTGTCTGTGTGTGTGTATCTGTGTGTCTATATCTGTGTGAGTGTGTCTGTATGAGTGTGTCTGTCTGTGTGTCTGTCTGTGTGTATCTGTGTGTGTCTGTGTCTGTGTGTGTCTGTATGAGTGTGTATGTGTGTGAGTGTGAGAGTGTGTGTGTCTGTGTGAGTGTCTGTGTGTCTGTGTGTCTGTGTGTCTGTGTGTCTGTCTCTGTGTCTGTGTCCATCCTTCACATTCCAAGCAATGGGGTCACCCGGAGGGCCTGTGCGTCTCGCGCCTCGCACCCCGCTCCGCACCCCGCTCCGCACCCCGCTCCGCACCCCGCTCCGCACCCCGCTCCGCACCCCGCTCCGCACCCCGCTCCGCACCCCGCTCGGCTCTGTCGGTGTTGGTCCACGCCGGTGCCCATGTCGGCCTGCACTCCTCTCTGCCCCCCGTCCCCCGTCCCCCGTGTGCGCACAGAGTTTTGGGGTCGGCGCCTGTTTTCTTTGTTTTAAAACAACGTCTTCGGGGCATCGGTGTACGTGGTCCATGTGGTCCTAAGCCCGATACCGCAGCCAGTAGCTGGGCCTCCAACCCCGGGGGGGGGGGGTGTGCCAGCCCCTCCGTGTCCTGGTTGGGACCCCCTCCTCCGGCCGGCGGGGCCCCGTGCCCGCTGTGCCCGCCCGGCAGGTGGGGCGGTGCCTCCCGTGGTCTCGGCGCGCTTCCGGCGGCTGGTGCGGATCTCCTTCCTGTGTTTTCTGTGGTGGGTTCCGGGGGAGAGGGGGGGGAGAGAGACATCGGTGCTGGGAGAGGGGCGCGGGGACGGAGCCCCCAGCCCGGGCGGTGCCCGGACCGGGAACGGACCCTGGTTCAGAGGGCGCCGCGCAGCCCCTGGGCCACCCCGAGGGGCTCTGTGCCCCTCGCCCACGTCTCCCTCCGCTTCTCGCTCCAGGGTGTCCTGAGGCCCTGCCGGACCCTGCGCCGAACCCTCCGCCGGACCCTCCTCCCGCCGGGCCGCCGCCCCCGCCGCCGCCGGACATCGAGGTGGTGGAGGTGCTGTCGCTGAACGAGGAGGCGGCGCGCTCCCGCAACGCCCGCATCTGGGCGCTCTACGCGGGGGACGAGGGCCTGAGCCCCCAGGTGCCCGGGGAGCCGCCTCCGCCACCGCCGGACAGCCACCCCGCCGACCAGGACGCCGACCCCGAGGCCGCCCGGCAGCGGTTCCGGGGCTTCCACTTCGAGGAGGCGGCGGGGCCCCAGGAGGCCCTGGCCCGGCTCCGCGAGCTCTGCCGCCAGTGGCTGCGGCCCGAGGCCCGCTCCAAGGAGCAGGTGCTGGAGGCGCTGGTGCTGGAGCAGTTCCTGGGCGCGCTGCCCCCGCAGCTCCGCGTGCGGGTGGAGTCCCAGCACCCCAAGGACTGCCAGGCGGCGGCGGCCCTGGTGGAGGACGTGACCCGGGGCTCCGAGGAGAAAGGTGGGTGCAGGGCGGGGCGCGGCATGGGGGGGTGGGTTGTGCCCGTGCATCCCCACAGAGGGCGCCCCCGATCCGGGGCTCTGCGGATCCTCCCGGACCAGCTGTGGGAGCGGGAGCCCCAGGCCCACCCAGCTGCAGAACCCTGTGGGGAGGGGGGGGCGGGGAAGGGTCCTGCAGTGCGCAGGGGTCTGTCCCCCCACGGGCTTCCCGCTGACGCTCGGGTGAACTGCCCCAGTGTCCTCCCTCCCGCTCTGCCCACGAGCCAGGAGCTCTGACCTCAGTCCAGGGGCACGTTCCTGGGGGGCTGCCACCGAGGTGACCAGGACACGCAGGGCTCCTGAGCTCGGCGGGCCTCGGTCTCCCTGCAAAGACGGGAACGTAACAGACAGTGAATGCGTGTGAGGCGGGACTGTGGCGAATGAATGCGTCTGAGACCAATGTGTCAATGAAGGCCTATGAGACCAATGTGAATGCGTCTGAGACAAATGTGAATGAATGAACGTGTATGAGACCAATGTGATGAATGAATGTGTGAGACAAACGTGAATGAATGCGTCTGAGACCACTGCGGTGAGGGAATGTGAGACCAATGTGTCAATGAAGGCCTATGAGACCAATGTGATGAATGAATGTGTATGAGACCAATGTGGTGAATGGATCTGTGATGAGTGAATGTGTGAGAGGAATGTGTGTGAGACGGTGGAGTTGAGAGGAAGTAAAGGGCGCTGGCTGGTAGTGGGGCCTGTGGAGGGGACACCTGGATGGGGCCAGGGGGCGGGAGAAGGGGGAGGTGCGGGGGGGGGGGAGCATCCCCTGCCCGGCCCGCAGTGGGAGCCTCACAGGATGCTCTGGCGTCTCAGAGCTGGGGGAGCGGGTGGGGGGGGAGGGATTCCTACCAGCAGGAGCACAGGGCGGGGCGTAGGGAGCCCTGGGTTCAGGGAACTTCCCAGGCTCCTTGGCAGCAAGTGTGGCTGTGGCTAATGGGTTGCTTTTTTTGCTTAAATTTACTTATTGACTTTTCTGTTTTAGATTTGAGAGACAGACAGAGAGAGAGACAGAGAGAGAGACAGAGAGAGAGAGGTCAGTGATGAGAGAGAATCACTGCCAGCTGCCTCCTGCACGCCCCACGCTGGGGATCGAGCCCACAACCCCGGCACGTGCCCTGCCCGGGAACTGAGCTGTGACCTGGTTCGTGGGCTGATGCTCAGCCACTGAGCCACACCCACTGGGGTCTTATTTATCTACTTATTTGTTTATAATTCCCACATGAACACGTGTTCCCGCTGACTGTTTCGAAAGAGGGAGACGTCAGCTAGCTGCCTCCTCCACACACGCCCCGCCCGGACCGGGGACGGAACCCGCAACCTTGGCGTTATCGGGGTGACGCTTTAACCGCTGAGCAGCCCAGCCGGGGGGGGGGGGGCCTGCGTTTGGGGGCCGAGCCCGTTAATCCTCACCTGAGAATATTTTTATTTTTATTTTAGAGAGAGGAAGAGAGAGAGAGGGGAACGTTGATGGGGTACGCGGAGGTTCGGGGGAAAGTGAGGGTTGGACGGGGACTGTGAGGCCGAGCGGGGCTGTTTCCTGGGTGGGAGGAGGCTTGGCGGGTGTGGCGGGAGAGCCAGGAGAGCCGGTCCGTCCTGGGGCCACAGTCTCGGGCGGGGACAGGCCGGGGGGAGGGGGGGAGTGGGGGCAGGCGGGCAGAGGGCTCGGGGGCCGGAGTTGCGGGCTCAGCCTCTGAGAAGAAGGGGAGCCAGCTGCTGAGGCGAGTGGGTGTGGGGTGCCCCTCGGGCCAGAGACACGGGCTGCCCTGTGCTGACACTCGTAGACGCCCACCGGGGACAGAGGTCAGAACCTGTGAGCCTTTGTGAGGCTGGCCGGGACCACAGTTGCAGCCCTTCGCCTCGGTGAAGGCCGAACTGCAGTGGGGACCACAGGTGTCCCAGCAGATTTATACTCGGAGACCACAAGAGGGGGGTCGGGACAGTTACAATGACGACCCAGAGGTTACCAAGTTATTTCAGTCGTTTTCCAAGGAACTCGGGGCACAGGTGCAACGCCGGACCCACCACCTCCCTCCAGGCTCCAGCCGACCCGTCGTTCAGGGGCCCACTCCAGCTCCCTCTGTCCCACGGCATCCTGCCTCCTGGCCACGGGGGAGCCGTGCCACGTGTGCAGCCCAGAACAGCGTCCCCTGACCCCTGACCCCTGACCCCGTGCTGCTCTCTCCCAGCTCTGCCTGCCTCAGACCCCATCTGCCCCCCGGAGACCCCGGCCCAGCAGGAGGGGAAGGAGGAAGAGACCCCCTGCCCAGCGGAGATCCCGCCGGAGGTGAGGGCAACGGCACCCCTTCCTCTGTCACCGCTCCCCCGAGGGGCCCTGCGCGGCGAACGGCCGAGACGCCCGAGGTCCGCTTCGAACTGAGGCCCCGAGCCGGGCCCGCCCTGGTCTGTGTGGCGTGGACGGGCTGCCCCTGGCGGAAGCTGCCTCCGCGTGGACGGGCTTGCCCTCTTGTGGGGTGATCTGGGGGCTCCCGGGGGGGGGGGGGCTGGCTCTCCAGCCCACCTTGTGGCTCTGCTTCTTGTGGGCGTAATGCCTCCAGGTCCAGGCAAAGGGCCGTGAGTGTCTTCTCCCCCTGGCGTTCTCCTGGGCGGAAGGACGGATCCCGGAGGGAGAGGGAGAAGGTTGCCCCTGTGCAGCTGTCCCCCCGCGTGGGTGATCTGCCCCGGAATGGGGAGCGTGGGGCGAAGTTGGGGCTCTGCCTCAGCCCCCACCCGTCCCCAAAGCAAAGGCTCCCTCCCTGCGGAGCAGGCTCCGTCCCCTCCCAGGACCCCCGACCCTCCCGCTGAGCACCCCGTGCCATTGCAGGAGCCCGTGACCTTCCTGGACGTGGCCGTGGACTTCAACAGGGACGAGTGGGAGCTGCTGGACCCCTCACAGAGGACCGAGTACCACGATGTGATGCTGGAGACCTTCCGCCACCTGGTCTCCGTGGGTGAGGCCCGCCCCGGCCCCACTGCCCTCCCGGGATGGGGCCTCGGGGGATGGGGTGGGGAGGACGTCAGCTGTGCCTCCTCTGGGCCCGGCTGGAGGGGGGGTGCCCTCGAGAGGCCCCGGCAGCCTGGCCGGGCGGGGCTCGGTTGGTTGGGTTATCGTCCTGCACCCCCAAAGGTTACAGGTTCGGTTCTGGGTCAGGGCGCATATAAGAGGCAACCGGTCCACGTTCCTCTCCCACACGGATGTCTCTCTCTCTCTGCCCGTGAACTGGCCTGAGGCCCCACGGGGGGGGGGGGGGTGCGCACGGGGCAGCCTCAGTTTCAGAGGACCTCCTTTTGGGTGTCGGGGGGGCGCACAGGAGATGGGGAGCGGGCAGACACCCGGCCGCGGTCTCAGGCCTGGCGTCCCCGCGTGGCTGCGTCGCTGCTTCTCTCAGTCCCCCCCCAGGTTTCAAGACTGCACCCGGGGAGACCGTCCCCAGCTCCGCCCTGGTCGGGCGTCTCCGTTGGTGGGAGGGTTGTCCCCCGCACCGAGAGGTTGCGGGTTCCGTTCCCCATCAGGGAGCGGACCTAGGTTGCGGGTTCCCTCCCTGTCAGGATGTGTACGTGAGGCAGCTGTTTCTCCTCCCCCTTCCTGGAGGAACGAACGGAAACATATCCTCGGGTGAGGGTTAAAATCTGGGCATTGAAACGAGGACTAACGAGGTGGGTTGAGACATCCCCCAGCTTTTAAACTCGGCGGTCCTGCCCTCGGCCAGCTCGGCGCTTCCTCTGCGTAACCCACACCTTGGTGTCTTCCAGGCTGGGAGAACACGCCCGAAGGGGAGCAGTTGCTCCCGAAGGCGGCTGCTGCTGCTGAGGCAGAACCGGACCCCAACCCGAAAGCGGAAGAGCCCTCGGGGGCCGAGGCCCGGCCCTCCACCTCTGGGGAGGCCCCGCCAGGGCCCGGCCTGGAAGCTGGGGACACGGCACGGCCGCACGCGGGGCCTGCCCAGCAGGAAACCGGCTCTGAGAAGCAGCCCCGCGAGAGCCCCGAGTCCCCAGCGGACCGGGGTCCCACCGCCAGCCGCGGCTCCCTGCGGAAAACTCCGCTCAGGAAGAGCCTGCGCAGGCACAGCTCCCGCCTCAGAAAGGCGGCGCGGGAGGCCCAGGCGAAGGTGCGGAAGAGCCGCCGGGGCCACCGAGCCCGGGAGGCCAGGGGCGCCCCCCCGCAGGTCACCTTCACGCAGGTCCACAAGGGGAGCCAGCTCTTCCGCTGCAGCGCGTGCGGCAAGCTCTTCCGGAACCCCCGGTACTTCTCCGTGCACAGGAAGATCCACACGGGGGAGAAGCCCTACTCGTGCCGGCACTGCGGCAAGGCCTTCATCCAGAGCTCCTCCCTCACGCAGCACCTGAGGATCCACACTGGGGAGAGGCCCTTCAAGTGTCGCGACTGTGGGCGGACCTTCAACGACCGCTCGGCCATCTCCCAGCACCTGAGGACTCACACCGGCGCCAGGCCCTACCTGTGCAAGTTCTGCAGCAAGGCCTTCCGCCAGAGCTCCCACCTCGTCCGGCACCAGAGGATCCACACGGGGGAGCGCCCCTACGTCTGCGACCGATGTGGCAAGGCCTTCACCCAGAGCTCACACCTCATCGGCCACAAGAAGACGCACAGTGGGGCCAAACCCGACGGCAGACGCCAGCCTAGCGCCAAAGGCAGTTGACGCGGCTCAGCCTTCTCGGCCCAGGCCTGCACCAGGACCCGAGGGGTGTGGCGAGACTCAGGCCTCACCCCAAAGCACTGGACGGCGACGTTCTCCAGACCAAGGGACCGCCGGGGGCCCCGGCCTGCGCCCAGTGACTGGTGTGGGCATCCTCGAGAATGAACGTGGCAGCCGGAGGACAGATCTAGTTTTTTACTCGGTGGGTTTGCAGTTAACGATTTGGTCATTAACGAGGGGTCTTAGCCAAAGCCGGAAAGTGCTTACAATGAAATGGATGCACTGATATTTGTAGTAAAGTATTTATGTGTATGAGCAAGGACTAAAGAGAAGATGGATAAGTAAACTCTATTTCTGTGATAGCATCTGTGTGCGTGCGTTTTCCTGTTTAAATACCCTTCCTGCCGTTGTGATAAATGACGTTTAACAACATAACGGAGCTCTGGCCGGCGGCTCAGTTGGGTGGAGCGTCGTCCTGTTCAAAAGGTTGTGGGTTGGATTCCCAGTCGGGGCGCCTATGCAAGGCAGCTGATCAGTCTTTCTCTCCCCTTTCCTCTCTCTCCAAAAAAAAACAACTTAAAAAAATTCTCTGGGGGTGGGATGGGTTAACAAAATTAGTTGTTTTTAAAAAAAGTATGGAGGTTGTCAGACCAATTCTTAGCAGATTCTGTGCAAGGCTGCAGCCCCTCCTAGCCCGGGATTCCAAGTGAGTGAGTCTGGAGGAATGTCATTGCTCCCCTTGGCCCAGCGAGGTCCAGCGAGGCCCAGGGCAATAGGGACCTGGAGGGAGAATCGGGGGGGCCTGGAGAGCTGGACACCAGGCAAGCACCTTGGACACCTCCTGGACATGTTCGCTTCCCATTTCCTCTTTTTCCTGAGGGTGCCCATGGGATGACATTAAAATTCTCCAGGCCCAGCCGAAACCCGTTGGGCTCAGCGAATAGAGCGTCGGCCTGCGGACTGAAGGGTCCCAGGTTCGATTCCGGTCAAGGGCATGTACCTTGGCTGCGGGCACATTCCCAGTGGGGGGTGCGCGGGAGGCGGCTGATTGGTGTTTCTCTCTCATCGATGTTTCTGACTTTCTATCCCTTTCCCTTCCTCTCTGTGAAAAAATCAATAAAATATATATATTTTTTAAAATTGGCTCTCAAGCCAAGACCGGTTTGGCTCAGTGGATAGAGCGTCGGACTGCGGACTGAAGGGTCCCGGGTTCGATTCCGGTCAAGGGGCATGTACCTTGGCTGCGGGCACATCCCCAGTGGGGGGCGTGCAAGAGGCAGCTGATCGATGTCTCTCTCTCATCGATGTTTCTGACTTTCTATCCCTCTCCCTTCCGCTCTGTAAAAAATCAATAAAATATATTTTTTTAAAAAAATGGCTCTCAAAAGAAATTCCAATCCTTGTACTGTTGCTATTTGGCTCTGGTGAGTAATGAGTTTGCAGACTCATTTTTTTTCTTTTTTTAAATCTGTTGCTTTTTTACAGAGCGGAAGGGAGAGGGATAGAAAGTCAAACATCGACGAGAGAGAAACAGCGATCAGCTGCCTCTTGCACGCCCCCTACTGGGGGTGTGCCCGCAGCCACGGTACACGCCCTTGACCGGAATCGAACCTGGGACCCCTCAGTCTGCCGGCCGACGCTCTATCCGCTGAGCCAAACTGGTTCGGCGAGAGCCAAATTTTTAAAACTTGAACTTCCTCACGCCACTTCTTCAAAATAGACTCGCCCGGGGCCGTGTTATTTTTTGTGGAAGGGCCACACTCGAGGGGCCAAAGAGCCGCGGTTTGCCGACCGCTGGGCTAGAACGTGTCCTGATATACCAGGGTTGCGGGTTCGATCCCTAGCCAGCACACACCAGCAGCCAATAAATGCGTAAGCGCAACAGCAAACAGGCTTGTCTCTCACTTCATCTGCCTCTCAACCAACAACTGGATCCAAACCACAAGCATCTTCCCGTCCCAGGATGACCATCCCTGGAATCCCATGACACCCCCTCCTCTCAGGGTCGACGGAAAGATCATCCCCCGGGTTAACTCCAGAATCACCCAGGGACGGTGTTAGATGAGCAACCGAATCGTCTACCCTTAACACCACCAACCCTCAAAGCAAGAAAGCCTCCCTTCATGGTTTTCTAGCAGAGATTCCCAATATTAAAAAAAAAAAAAAGTCTTGATTTGGTGCCGGTTTTTTTAGGCCTCTCTCATTACTTGGCAAATAAACCTTTTTTATAAAATGAATGCAGAGTGTGCCCCATGGACCCCCTTTTCTCCCGGACTGCTCTCCCAGGCAGTACGGGAGGAGTTCCGGCTGGGTCCCCTTCTTGTCCCTTAGCCCCTGGCCCCAGTCACATGGCGTGGCTTCTTCTCCGTCTCCATTCCCCCCCAAAACCCCCCTCCCCCTCCGAGCCTGTGAACCCGCCCGGAGACCCCCCCAATAAAGCCCGATTAATTCCTTCACTTATTCGGACTCCTGCCTGCAGTTTCTCTCACGGCGGCGTAGAACCTTACATCTTGGTGCCGAAACCCGGGAGAGGGGTTTTGTGACCCGTCCCGGTCAGACGGGGCGACGGGTCCCCCCTCTCTCTCTCTCTCCTCCTCGCCGCCTTTCAGACATCTTGGAGCCGAACCTTGGACTGAGAGAGGCTCGACAGATTTCCCTTCCATCTGCCTCTGTGGGAACCAACTCTCTACACCTGTGGGAACCAATTCCACCTGACCAGAGACTGCAGCGGGGAGCGAGAGAACCTCCCGCCGCCCCAAACAGCTTTTGCCTTGCTCTTTTGACCCTGACCACATGGGCCTTCTTTCCCCCTGGGGGCCGCCATCTTGGCATGGCAAGTCCCGCCCCCTCTGGACCCCGCCTGGTGTGGCCGCCTACACCATGCTCCTCCTCCCTTGGCCTGCCTCCTGCTCCACCCCGCCTCCCCCTCCCTCTCTCTTTATGCCTCAAACCCAGGTCCGAGATCCGAACATGGCATTTAACTCTTATTTTTTTTAAATTTTATTTACAATATAACTTATATTTAATAGTAGTACATATGTTTTCCTCCCCCCAGCCTCCCTTACCCCCCAGCACATGTCCCCTCCTGCCCCCCTCCCCGCCCCAGTGTCTTTCATTCATTGGTTATGCTCATATGCGTGCATACAAGTCCTTGGGTTGATCTCCCCCAGCATCTGCCTCCCATCCACCCCGGCCTCCCCCCTGTAGCTTGACAGCCTGTTCGAGGCCACCCTGCCTCTATATCAATCACTCTCCCCTGTTTCTTTTCTTCAAACATATCTTGCCTCTGCATACTGAAAACAAACGTATAAGAGCAAAAAAAAAAGTTTTTGAGTGTCAGTTTCAATGTCCAACTGTTCTGAGTCCCAGTTTCAAGGTCAAATAGTTCTTCATGTGTACATGTCAGCAATGGTATCCAGATGGTGGACACATCGTGGCAATGCAAGATCCATCCTCTCTGGTATGGTCCTGGGCTGCCTGCAGCCACGCACACCTGCCGACTGCTAGCATGGCAAGGTGTCATCAGCGTCCCCCATCTCCGGACCGTCCTCGTGACTGGAACAGACCCGTCAGTTCCTCACTGTCGCAGGAACCCACATGGTCTTGGCGTTGTTCTCTGCAAACACACAAACACATTCTCGACCAAAGGTTAACAAAGGGGTCCTCTCTGCAAAATAGACTTGGGATTCTTTCTAATTTTTGCCTAAATGATTTTCCTTTTGGCTTATGTTGACACCATGAGTGTTTTTTCATGGGTGTCCTGCAGGGCATTTAACTCTTAATTCCCCCTTGGGAAGCAGGCAGAATAGGCCCCGCCTTCGAAGGTGACCCTGCAAACCCAAGCCTTGGGAAGCAGATCTGAGGCCCACGGACTGTGCGTGGTGGGGGTGCAATGAGAGGACAAGCATCGCCTGGAGAATGCTTCACCTGTGGAAACAAGGCCACCGACGACGGGAAAAAGCCGTGCCCCCGGCCCCCGGCCTCCAACCAAGCCCTGCGGTCAAGACGGCCACTGGACAAGTGACTGCCCCTGGGAAAGTGACGGGCCCTCCGTGTCTCAGCACAGAGGGGGCCATCCTTCCAGGTCCTGACCAGCCGACGGCCATGCTGGAACTGGCTGAAGACTGCAGATGCCCGGACTCGACAACCCCCATCACCCTCGCCGAGCTCAGGGTAATGCTCCAGGTAACGGATAAGCGGGTCTCCTTTCTGGTCGACACGGGTGCTGCCTTCTCTGTCCTGCCTTCCTTTGCTGGGCCGCTTTTCCTTCGCGATCTCGGTCCTGGATACTGATGGCAAATCACCCTTCGGCTGTGAAAAGGGCTCCGGCTTTGGCGCCTCCTCGCCCTGCCCTCTCCCCTGCTCCATCCACCCTTCCTAGGGAACAACTTTCTTGCTGGCATGAGCTTATCAATTATTTAATGGAAGGGGCAAGAATGGTAAAAGGACCCACTATACCAGGCCACTAAAGAAACACCAGTAGGCCTCCTCTTCTCACCCTCCCTTGTTTGCCAGGCTTTTTCCCCGGACCAGGACCAGCCCTCCAGCCGAGAGGACTCATCGTCCTAGAGAACCTTACTCTTCCCTCAAGTTGTATTTCAGCTCCAGGCCCAGAAAAGTGGCAGGACCAGCTTTTACCTCCAAGTGACTCAACTGGATCGCTCTTGAGACTTCACCAACCAGTCCCTTGGGGAAACCATGCTTCTTGCAGAACAGAATGCAGACGTTCGCCAACCGGAAGATAGATCTGCCACTGAATTCAGAACCCAACACCATTGAGACTCCGGGTAGACGCCCCTAATGACGCCCCCTCTCAGCTGGAAGTAGCTATGGAAGATAGATGGACCTTCGCCCCCTAGACCTTGCCTGGACTCTCAAATTATTTTTTTTAAATATATTTTATTGATTTTTCACAGGGAGGAAAGGAGATGGATAGAAAGTGGATAGAAAGTCAGAAACATCGATGGGAGAGAAACATCGTTCAGCTGCCTCTTGCACACCTCCAACTGGGGATGTGCCCGCAGCCAAGGTACATGCCCTTGACCGGAATCGAACCTGGGACCTTTCAGTCCGCAGGCCGACGCTCTATCCACTGAGCCAAACCGGTTCGGCTCAAATTATTATTTAAATACATTTTATTGATTTTTTACAGAGCAGAAGCAGAAGGGAGAGGGAAAGTCAGAAACATCGATGAGAGACATCGATCAGCTGCCTCTTGCACACCTCCAGCTGGGGATGTGCCCACAGCCAAGGTACATACCCTTGCCGGAATCGAACCTGGGAACTTTCAGTCCCCAGTCCGACGCTCTATCCACTGAGCCAAACCGGTTTGGCTCAAATTATTTTTTTTAATGTTATCAGAAGCCTGGAATGATAGGTACCCGCTCCCCCAACTGGTGGGCGGAGTTATGATGTAATTGACAGAGACATTGAGCCACCAATCAATCACATACCAGAGTGCCCTGTGTCCCACCCCTTCCCCATTCCGCCCTGGGCCCAGCCCCTGCCTTTAAAATGTGCCTCAGTGCACCACGTGGACCCCCTTTTCTCCCGGACTGCTCTCCCAGGCAGTTCGGGAGGAGGTCCGGCTGGGTCCCCTTCTTTTCCCTTAGCCCCTGGCCCCAGTCACATGGTGCGGCTTCTCCATTCCCCCCCCTCCCCAAGCCTGTGAACCCGCCCGGAGACCCCCAATAAAGCCCGATTAATTTGTTCACTTAATAAATAAAATTAAATGAATCCAAGTTTTCATGCCCTAGCCAGTTTGGCTCAGTGGCTGGAGCCGTCGGCCTGCGGACTGAAGGGTTCCTGGGTTCGATTCGGGTCAAGGGCACGTACCTGGGTTGCAGGCTCCATCTCTGGCCCACTCAGGAGGCAACCAATTGACCTGTCTCTCTCACATCCATGTTTCTCCCTCTCCTCCTCCTCCATCCCACTCTATAAAAATCCATGAAAAAATATCCTCAGGTGAGGACTGAAAAAAAACTAAAACAGGTTTTCAGAGGCAACGTAATCTGGCTAAAACTCAACTGCATTTAACTCATTTGACAAGTGAATAACTGAAAGACCCCTTGAAAATTCGTTTTGAGGGTTTTTATTGACGCTAATACAGGTGTCCCCCATTTTTCCCCTCCACCCAGCCCCACCCCCTAGCCCTCTGTAATCTGTGTCCGTGGGCTAAATATATAGATATGTGCATATATATCCATCTCTTCCAAGCCCCTCCAAGATCTGACTGTTCCTTCCATCCATGTCTCTGAATCTATTCTGTTCATTAGGTTCCACATATAAATTCTTTCTCTGACTGGAAAATTATTAGCATAATAATCTCCAGATCAATCCCTGCTACTGCAAAGGGAACGAGTTTTTTTTTTTTTTTTTAACAGCCATGTAGTATTCCATTGTGTAAATATACCTTTTTTTTTTTTTCAATCCACTCTTCAACTGATGGGCACTCGGGCTATTTCCAGAGCTTGGCTATTGTAAATAACACTGCTATGCATATAGGATATATTGCTAGAAATGGGATTGCTAGGTCAAATGAAGGAGTCTTGAGTTTTTTTTTTGTGTTTTTTTTTAATATATATATATTTTATTGACTTTTCACAGAGAGGAAAGGAGAGGGATAGAAAGTCAAGTCAGAAACATCGATGAGAGAGAAACACTGATCAGCTGCTTCTTGCACATTCCCTACCTGGATTGTGCCCGCAGCCAAGATACATGCTCTTGACCGGAATCGAACTTGGGACCTTCCAGTCTGCAGGCCGACGCTCTATCCACTGAGCCAAACCGGCTTTGGCCGGAGTTTTGAGTTTTAATAAGTGAGTGGATTTGGAGTTTATTAAGCAAACAAAATGGAGAGTAATAGACATGGAGAGCAAAATCCAAGGATTGGCATACCCTGTGCAACGACTGAATATTTACCAGGCCTCTCCTAGAGTCCCTAGCCCACCTTTGCTGTTCCCCTGCCAGTCAGGCATGCCCTTGGGTGTGTGGTCCCCTAAGAGTTCCCCTCACAGTTCCTTCTAGGAAGTTTATGCTCAGGGCACCAACTCTAGCCCTTCTAATTCTCCCCCTTCCATGGCTGAACGAAACCAAACTCTCTTTGAGCAAATTGGCTCTATCCCGTGCCAGGCCAGTATGGTGGGCAAGGGGAGCTGGGAGAGACGGGCAGCGACCACTCGGGGCCTCCAGCACAAGGGGAGTCCCTGGGGCCCTTTCTCAACTATGGCTGGTCAGACAGGCCTGCATCCTAGGCTGTTTTTGACTGACCCTGGGTCTCTGTGGCAACGGGGTCCCAAATTCACAACGTGCCCTGGACCTCCAGTTCAGGGGCACCCCACTCCCAAGGGCCCTCAGACCAGCACAAGGACCATTTACTTCAGCTCAGCCCGGTCAACCAACCCTAGGCAACCTTGACATCTCCCTCCTTAGCACCCAGAGAACCACCCACCCCACCCCCGAGTTCAACCTGAGGCCTCCCCTTGCTAAGAGACACACCTAGCTTGGCCAAGACTTCCTTCTCATCCCAGGAGCCTGGAGACCTCATCTCCCTGCTCCCAGCCAACCCTCCACTCTCTACATGAACGGGACATTGTCAGACCGCACCAGGCTGGAGCACCCCCCCCCACGCCCACGCCCGGGCCCTTTGCCACCCCCATCCCGCAGACGTTCTGGGAGAGTCCCTGAGAGATTCGGTATTACCCCTTTCCCTGTCTCAAATCGATAGAAAAAAATAATTCTAAAAAAAAAAAACCCTATCCTTTGGAATTTAGATTCCAGGCTTTCTCAAATTGCAGGGTCATGGAAGCAAGTAACAAGTATCTGTGAGTTCCTAGGCAATGGCTGTTGGGTAAAGCAACCAACAAGGCGGGTCCCAGTGTTGAGTCCCGGACACAGGAAGACAACCCAGCAGCTCAGAAGGACTAATGTCACAGGAGGTCAGGAGTGGTTCCCATCCAACGGCTGCCTGGGAAGATGTCCTCCTTGTGGATCCAAGGGCGGGTGACAGGTCTGACTGTGTTCTACACACACACACACACACAGTGCAACGACCGAACAGATACCAGCGACGGGCCCCACGGACCATATCTCTGCAGCAATGGGCTCCCTTCAGCCAGCACTTGGCAGCAGCCCAGGCGCGGTGGCTCGGTGGGACTGGAGGGTCATCCGGCAAACCAACAACGTGGCGGGGTTCCACTCCCGGTACAGGGGCATCTATACGCCCCGGGGTTTTCGGGCTCCATCCCCCGCTGGGTGGTTGGGGTGCGTTCAAGGGGGCAACGGATAGATGCTTCTCATATCCACGTTCCTCTCCTCCCACCCCCAGCTCCCCGCTCTTTAAAAAGAGACCAATAAAAACATATCCTGCGGTGAAATTCTTTTAAAAAAAAAAAAAGGACTTGAATCAGAAACTGCCAACCTCCTTAAGTCTTCGCCCCTGTCCTACTTAGGGCCAATGGGGAGGCGACTCTGTCCCCCCGAGCACCCACAGAGGACGATCCACCTCAAGTCACGGGGGTCTCCGGCCTCCATCCTCACTAGGCGCAACTGCCTTCTCCTGAAGATCACCGTTGCCCCCACCAAACGGGTGGGATGTGGGGCACTCGGGCTCCCGGGTGAGCGTGCTTCTCCTCTGGACGGACGTCATCAAGGTCCCTCATGACAGTTCCCGAGGAGGCCGAGTCCCAGAGTAGGGGGTGGAAGTCCGGGGTGGGGGGTTGGGGGGGAGGAGTGTCTCCATTGCTTGGAGCACCCTCCCTTGCACCCAAGGTTTCCGGTTCAACTCCCGTCAGGCACATACCCAAGTGGCGGGTTCAGGCACATCCTGGGGGTGGCGGGAGGCACGTTTCTCTGCCGCATTCAGGAGTGAAAGTTTCTCTCTCTCTGTCAAAGCAATACACACGTCCTCCGTGAGGATTTTAAAAAAAGGGGAGAAGGGACCTAATGGCGTGTTACGTAGACACCGCACGTGGCGAGCAGCTAGACGTCTACTTGCCTCCTCGTGAGAAGGTTTAAATTGCAGCAGGTTGAGGTCCCCAAGGATTGACAGGACTTGGACAATGGGTGGAGGTGTGTCCGTTGCAATGACTTAAGCCTGTTATAGCCACCGCTCCAAACTTGCATACGATGATACGGAAAGGGAAACCAACCACCTGACAAGCACACACATAGTGATCTCGGAGAAGAGGGCGACCGAGGGCAGGTGCCGGGATGGGGTCCTGAGGGTTTCCAGCTCCGGCCTGGAGGCATCAACACGGTGGTCAAGACAGCGTCGGCGCTCACCTATTACCTGGCAAGGAGGCCTCGGCAAAACCCAACATCCCAGACGCCCCCCCTCCCCCCAAAAAGACCTTAACGCTCTTTTTATGCCACGTTGCTCCCCCCCCAGAAAGTTCAAGCACCTTCCGTTGATATCCAGTCCGGTTTGGACCAACAGCGAAGGATGGATTAGACGACATCACCCCGCCCACGTTGCTCATCCTCCAGGAGGCAAGTCTTCGGGGAACTGCTGAGGCGTCTTGTCACCCAGCTCGAGGATGTTCTCGGAGCCTTCGCTGAGCTGACTCCCCCGTGTCACCACCAAGGAAAGGCCTTAATCACTGGAGGGTTTTTCCAGGAACCCCTCTTGAGTCCAGAAGGGCAGAATCCGAATGGAGGAGGAGGGCACGCGTTGAGCAAAGAGTTATGGCAGCCGGTTCGAGAGCTGCCTAGTTACCTCAACCTTATAAGGTCCGTTCAATGGGGACTGAAAAAGTTTCGTGAAGGCACGAACCTATTATCTGCTCTCCACCAGCAGAGGGTCAAAGATAAGGCGTGGCGACACTGTGTGATGATCCCATGACCCCTTTCACCGTTCGGCCGAACCCCTTCCATAAGGGATAGGGGGCTCCAGGAAAGCTGCTCTAGTTTGCATAGAAGTCCACTTGGTAACAGCAATTAAAGAAAAAAAATTTTTAAATTTAAAAAAAAATTTTTTTTTAAAAAAGGAATAAGAACTCAAGCAGGACAAGTGCAGTTCAGACTCGACTCCCGCCCTCGACGTGGGTGGGTCTCGGCGTCCGTCCGTCCGCCCGCGGCCTCGGGCATCCCTCGCTGTGGCGTCGTCGGGCCGCGGTCCCTGGATGAGGACAACAACCATCGATCCCGGAAGAGAGGCGCCCCCGGGGGGCAGAGCCGAAGGAAAGCGAGTGTCCGGGGCCTCAGCAGGAGCCTCCGTAAAAGACGAGGGGGAAGCTAGCCGCGCCCCAAACGCTCCGCCAGTCAAGACGCCGCAGCCGTTGTGGCGAGCAACCGCCGCGCCACGCGAGAAACGGCTGAACGTGCGCGAGAACAAGGCGTCCCCCTTCCCCCGGACCTTCGCCCGGCACGCTACCTTCTGGGATTTGTAGTTCCTAGCGCCGAGCGCTCGCACTTCCGCCGCTTACCGGAAGCGCCGCCATTGTCTCGCCCGCGCAGGTGAGTCAGACGCGCCGCGCCGCGCCGCGCGTTAGGCGCGCGGGGGATTCGCTGTTGGTGTCCGGGGCAGAGCGGGTCGCAGGACCGGGCCGAACGGACCTCCCGGCCCGCGCCGGGGAGGGAGCGGCAGCGGCCTGGCCCGGAGGCCTCCTCTGTGAAGGGCTGGGCGGGGGCCTGTCAGATGTCAAGCAGCCTCTGGCTGCGGGAACGTGGAGAGAGCCGGCCGGTCGGTCCAGCCAGGGCCCCTCGCTTGGCCTTGGTGGGGCGCGGCCCTCCTCCTCCTGCTGCTGCAGCAGGACCGGCCTGGGCTCCTCTCGTTGGCGCTCTTCTGCGGGAAAGCAGGCCCTGGGCTGCCGTGTGTTGTCCGCACCCCGGCGGGCGTCTGTGGGATGTGGAGGCCTCCCACCCATGCCTAGATGGCGCCTCCATTTTTTCCTCTATGAACAGTCACGCCGCCCACCTCCCTGGGAGGCTCTCGGTGCAGGAGGTGGTGGTAGCCGCCCAGGTTAGTCGTCCTTGTGCATCAAGAAAGGGATCCTGGGAAAAGTGACCCCTCAGGGTGTTGGGGTGGGACGTGGCTGACTGGGCTGGGCTTGGCAGGTGGTCACACCCCAGGGACTATTGTGTCGTGAAAAAGCTCATCACTGTCTTAGGCCGTCACTGTCTCGTGTTTCTTTTTTTTTCTTTTTTATTTTTTCTTTCAATATTTAGAATGTTTATTGCAGCACAAAATTGTTGGAATGAAGCTACATAGAAACACATAGTAAATATTTACAAGGACATGGATACCACCACTGAAGTCACACACACACACATACAAAAGGCAGAAAGAACATAACTTATTGCTGAGCATGGCATCAATAAAATAGGTACCATCTTGGAGTGAATGTTTTTTTGTTTTTTTTCAAATATATTTTATTGATTTTTTTACAGAGCGGAAGGGAGAGGGATAGAAAGTCAGAAACATCGATGAGAGAGAAACATCCATCAGCCGCCTCCTGCACACCCCTTACTGGGGACGTGCCCGCAGCTAAGGCACATGCCCTTGACCGGAATCGAACGCGGGGGACCCTTCAGTCCACAGGCCGAAGGTCCATCCAACTGAGCCAAACCGGTTTTGGCTGTTTTCTGTATTTCTATTTGGGGTTAGCACACCTTGGAAATGCCTTGCTTCCTCCTCCCCTCCTTTCCCCTCTCTTCACGCCATCTTCCACATGTTCCTTTCTTAATTCCGAATGCTTGAAAGAAGCTGCAAGCTCATTCCTGGAAATCCCTCTCCGAGTCTGTGAAGATCTTGCTTCCAGGTGTGTTCTCAGTTTGGCTTCCACGAAGTACAAAAGTTCTCCACGACTCCTGCCCCAGGTCCTTGCATCCCCCACGCTTACCCTAGAGCAGTGGTTGGCAAACTCATTAGTCAGCAGAGCCAAATATCAACAGTACAATGATTGAAGTTTTTTTTTTTTTTTGAGAGACAAATTTTTTAAACTTAAATGTCTTCTAACATCACTTCTTCAAAATAGACTCATCCAGGCCATGATATTTTGTGGAAGAGCCACACTCAAGGGGCCAAACAGCTGCATGTAACTCTCGAGCCACGGTTTGCCCACCACTGCAGACACCCGGCCCCAGAAGACTGAGATTGCATTTCCTTCTACGGGCACATGAACTTTGTACACAGCCTGAAGAGAAAGTGTATGTTCTCCAAGTGAACAAAGAAGAGGGAGCCCAGCCCAAGCAAACAGCGGCAGCAAACACCTGTTCCTGGGTGTTGGTGGTGGGGGGCGCCTGTGTTGGTTGTGTGTGCTGATGCCCCAAGTGAGAGGCTGGAGGGGTGAGCAGGACGGGAACCTGAAGCTGTCCTGTACCTGAGGGAGGGTTTGTCTGCTGGGTTTCAAAGTGCCTCTGGGAATGGAACCCTGTGGCTTTGGAAATAACTCAGTGCAAGGGGGAGTGTTGGGGCAGTGGAATGGGCTGAAGGCACTCTGCATTTCCATTTCTTTTTTTTTATTTCTTGACTGGTGGCCTGGTGCATGAAATTCATGCACATTTAAAGGGGGATTAATTAGAGGAAATATGTTAATAGTTTTATTTGCTCTTTCTCTATGAATAGAAGTGTCAGAGATGAAAGGACATTAGTAAAATGTATATGAAAACCTTCCTCCTCTCAGAGTCTGGGGCAGGCCTCTGGGGTCCCTTGCCCACCCACGACACCTTAAAATTGCACAAGACCCAGACCCAGCCGGCCCCACCCCTATTGGGTGAGATCCAGAACTGGCTGGCCCCACCCCAGTCAAGCTTTGTTGCGGGGGGGGGGGGGGGGGGCACAGCCTCAGGGCCCCCGACAACTCCCGTTGGGCGGGGGTGTGGCCTGAGGTCCCCCAGCCCAGCATCGGAGAAGGGGGCCCTGTCAAGCCCTGCCAGGCAGAGGGCATGGCTCAGGTCCCCTGTCCTAGCCCAGTGCCACACAGCCTCAGGTCCCTGCTGATTGCTCCTTAAAACTCCTTATGGGGCCAAAACCGGTTTGGCTCAGTGGTAAAGCATCGGCCTTCAGACTGAAAGGTCCCGGGTTTGATTCTGGTGTCAAGGGCATGTAGCTTGGCTGCGGGCACATCCCCAGTAGGGGGGTGTGCAAGAGGCAGCTGATCGATGTCTCTCATCGATGTTTCTGACTTTTTTTTTTTTAATATATTTTATTGATTTTTCACAGAGAGGAAGGGAGAGGGATAGAAAGTCAGAAACATGGATGAGAGAGAAACACCAATCAGCTGCCTCTTGCACACCCCCCACTGGGAATGTGCCCGCAGCCAAGGTACATGCCCTTGACCGGAATCGAACCTGGGACCCTTCAGTCCACAGGCCGACACTCTATCCGCTGAGACAAACCGGTTTCGGTGATGTTTCTGACTTTCTATCCTTCTCCCTTCCGCTCTGTAAAAAAAAAATAAATTTTTTTTTTAAAGTATAGGTTTTGCCAAAACTGGTTTGGCTCAGTGGATAGAGTGTCGGACTGTGGACTGAAGGGTCCCGGGTTCGATTCCGGCAAGGGCATGTACCTTAGCTGCGGGCACAGCCCCAGAGGCAGCTGATGGATGTTTCTCTCCCATCGATGTTTCTGACTTTCCATCCCTCTCCCTTCTGCTCTGTAAAAAATCAATAAAATATATTTTAAAAAATGATTGGTAGGACTTGGCTGGCCGGCTGGAGCGTTGGTTGGAGCATTGTTCCATACATCAAACGGTTACGGGTTCGATCCCTGGTTGGGGCATTTATGGGAGGCAGCTGATCAAGTTTTTTTATTCACATCCATTTGTGTGTGTGTGTGTGTGTGTGTGTGTGTGTGTGTGTGTGTGTCTCTGTGTGTGTGTCTGTGTGTGTGTGTGTGTCTGTGTGTGTGTGTCTGTGTGTGTGTGTCTGTGTCTCTGTGTGTGTGTGTGTGTATGTGTGTGTCTGTGTGTATGTGTGTCTGTGTGTGTGTCTGTGTGTGTGTGTCTCTGTGTGTGTGTGTGTGTCTGTGTGTATGTATGAGTGTGTGTGTGTGTGTGTCTGTGTGTGTGTGTGTGTCTGTGTGTGTGTCTGTGAGTGTGTGTGTGTGTGTGTGTGTCTGTCTGTGTGTGTCTGTGTGTGTGTGTGTCTCTGTGTGTGTGTGTGTGTGTGTGTGTGTGTGTGTGTGTCTCTGTGTGTGTGTCTGTGTGTGTGTGTGTGTCTGTGTGTGTGTGTCTGTGTGTGTGTGTCTGTGTCTCTGTGTGTGTGTGTGTGTATGTGTGTGTCTGTGTGTATGTGTGTCTGTGTGTGTGTCTGTGTGTGTGTGTCTCTGTGTGTGTGTGTGTGTCTGTGTGTATGTATGAGTGTGTGTGTGTGTGTGTCTGTGTGTGTGTGTGTGTCTGTGTGTGTGTCTGTGAGTGTGTGTGTGTGTGTGTGTGTCTGTCTGTGTGTGTCTGTGTGTGTGTGTGTCTCTGTGTGTGTGTGTGTGTGTGTGTGTGTGTGTGTGTGTGTGTGAGTGTGTGTGTGTGTGTGTGTGTGTGTGTGTGCCTTCTCTGAAACCAATGAATATACCTTCGGGTGAAGATTTACAAAAATTAAACAAATAAAAATCATCGGTAAGACCAGCGCCAAAAAAGTTTATTGCCTATGTTTTCTTGTAGAAGAGTTGCGATTTTTGGATCTTACCTTTTCTTTCTTTCTTTTTTTTTCCTTTTTCTTTTTTTTACCTTTGAATCTTTAATTCATCGTGAGTTTGTTTTTGCATGTGGTGTTAGAAAGCGGCCTAGTTTTATGTTTTGCATCCGTCTGTCCTATTCCCCCCCGACACACACACCATTTATTGAAGAGACTGTCTTGACCTTTTTTCATATCCCTGCCTTGTTTTGAGTCCTGGATTGACCACATAAGGGAGCTTTTATTTCTAGACTGTCTGTTCTGTTACTCCGCCCCAGACAGTGGGGCAGCATTGTGGTTCGTCCAGAATGTCTTGAGGGAGGGTGCCTGTGGAAGGACACTCCTCTCTTGGCGTGTCCTTTGCCGCCTTGGCGATTCTCATATCCTCCTTGTTGCCATCCCCCCCACACACACACATATTTTTATTTATTTATTTATTTTTGTTTTTTTTTTTAATATATTTTATTGATTTTTCACAGAGAGGAAGGGAGAGGGATAGAAAGTCAGAAACATCGATGAGAGAGAGACATCGATCAGCTGCCTCTTGCACACTCC
Source organism: Antrozous pallidus (assembly GCA_027563665.1). Taxonomy (NCBI): domain Eukaryota; kingdom Metazoa; phylum Chordata; class Mammalia; order Chiroptera; family Vespertilionidae; genus Antrozous; species Antrozous pallidus. The sequence continues at coordinate 338,621 of CM050525.1, read as the reverse complement.
CCACTGGGGATGTGCCCGCAGCCAAGGTACATGCCCTTGCCGGAATCGAACCTGGGACCCTTCAGTCCGCAGTCTGACGCTCTATCCACTGAGCCAAACCGGTCTCTGCTATTTTTTATTTATTTTTTATTTTTCAGTTTATTAATTACATTGTTCCCTTCCCCCGCCCCCCATAGCTCCCCTCCACCTGGTACAAATACCACCCTCCGCCCTCACCTCCCCCCGCCACTGTCCTCTCCCATAGTTGCCTGATTTTTTGTCCAGTCTCTTGCTGCACTTCCCACACCCCCTTTCTCCCCAGGAGTTGTCAGTCCATTCCCTCTCTACGTCCGTGATTCTGTTACATTCACCAGTTCACACACATGTTTTTAAACTGGCAGGGGTTTCCTTGTAATATTTTATATTGGGGGGGGGGGGTTCTTTTGAAACCAGGACAAACTTACGAATGTTTCCCTGTTGTTTGGGAACTGTACGGCTTTTTTTTTTTTTTTTTCAAACCGCCTGATGTTTCATTGGAATATTTTATATATTTTTTTTAATTGATTTCAGAGGTGGCCGAGACCGGTTTGGCTCAGTGGATAGAGCGTCGGACTGCGGACTGAAGGGTCCCGGGTTCGATTCCGGCCAAGGGCATGTACCTTGGCTGCGGGCACATCCCCAGTGGGGGGGGGGGGGCGTGCAAGAGGCGGCTGATCGATGTCTCTCTCTCATCCATGTTTCCGACTTTCTATCCCTCTCCCTTCCGCTCTGTAAAAAAATCAATAAAATATATTTTTAAAAAATAAATAAATAAATTGATTGATTTCAGAGGTGAAGGGAGATAGAAACAGTAAGTGACGAGAGAAGAAAAGTCATTGATGGGCTGCCTCCGGCATGCCCCCTCGACAGGGGATTGGGCCCCACAACCCAGGGATATTGCACAGCCCTCCCCCCAGCACAATCACAGGCAAAAGGCTACGGTTGCAAGCTCGAACCTGTGGTCTGGACACCTGGTCCCAGGTGCCTGCGTGATGGAGTTCAGGGGCATGCAACCGAGTAGGTTGGGAAACCCACGGGGATGTTGTCAACATCTCGACCGCCGACCTTGCTGCGCCAGGTGGAATCTGGCCGTAAAGAAAAAAAAAAAGACACGGCCTTCCGGCTGTGGTGCTGTCGCTAGCTCTCCCGTCGGAGAGGACAGCGTCTCCCCCAGACCCAGGTGTTTTTTTTTTGTTTTGTTTTTTGTTTGTTTTTTTCTCTTGTCTGTCTCTTCTCAGTCCTTCACCGCCCCCTCTCAGGCTCACCCAACCCGGCGCCCTGACCGGGAATCGGAACCGTGACCCTCCTGGTTCCTCGGTAGGCGCTTAACCCCCGAGTCACACCTGAGGCCAGGCTCATGGCAATATTTTAATTTTTTTTATAAAATATATTTTATTGATTTTTTTTTTTTTTTTTTTTTTTTTTTTTACAGAGCGGAAGGGAGAGGGATAGAAAGTCAGAAACATCGATGAGAGAGAAACATCCATCAGCTGCCTCTTGCACGCCCCCCCACCGGGGATGTGCCCGCAGCCAAGGTACATGCCCTTGACCGGAATCGAACCCGGGACCCTTCAGTCCGCAGGCCGACACTCTATCCACTGACCCAAACCGGTCTTGGCTCATTGCAATATTTTTTAAATATACAATTTTTTAAAAAAATATATTTTATTGATTTTTTACAGAGCAGAAGGGAGAGGGATAGAAAGTCAGAAACATGGATGAGAGAGAGAGACATCGATCAGCTGCCTCTTGCACGCCCCCCCACCTGGGATGTGCCCGCAGCCAAGGTACATGCCCTTGACCGGAATCGAACCCGGGACCCTTCAGTCCGCAGTCCAGTGCTCTATCCACTGAGCCAAACCGGTCTCGGCTATACAATTGTTTTTTTTTTTGACGCCCTGCCTTTACCTCTCCTGTTCATCCTCTTGAAATGACAAGGGGGTGGGGGTGGGGGTGGGGGGAAATGGCCTGTTTGTTTGTATGTTGAGGGAAAGTCTGTGTATCTGAGATAACGGTTCAGACACCCTAGCACGTGCCTTGAGCATTTATTTACCTTTAGCCTGGCGGCAGCTCAGCACCGTCCCCAGCCCAGACCTGAGCGAGCTGGACCCACTCCCCCCCCCCCCACCCCGACTGGGAAACCAGCCTGGCCACCCAGGCTGACCTCAGAGCCCTGCCTCCCTGCTCCTCATGCCCCAAGGAAATGCCCCTCGGCATGGGGCATGGAACGTCCCTCTCCTTTTTTTGGGGGGGGGTGGGGTGGGGTGGGCTCGAGGCTGTGGGGGTTACTGAGGAGGGGCTGACTCTCCGATTGTGCCTCCCCGACCAGCACTGCCCCCCCCCCCCCCAGGACGGCTTGCCCCCCCCCCTTGGAGACGGGCTTCTTCTTCGGGGACTGGGAGGAGATGGAAGTGTGTGCTCAGCCAGTCCCGTCCCAGGTGAGTTATGTTTGCCTCTCTGTCTCCTCCTCAGCTGGAAAGTGGGTCCGGGAATATAGATAGCACTTAACCTCCCCCAGGAGCCCAGGATGCTGCCTTATATATACCTTTGGGTGAGACCCCCCGCCCCCCCCCCCCGGGGGGTTCCCTGCAGATACAGCTCCTTCCCGGGGGTGGGTGAGCCGCCTGTACCTGGTGGCCTGGGCCAGGTCTCCTTCCCTCGTGTCCTGTGAGATGTCCAGAGTGGGGTGCCGCCTTCGTGGTCACGTCGGGGCAGCTCGCCCCCCTGAGAAGTTCGGGGACTCATCCAGGAATCCAAGCTACTCAGTTGTGAAGCTGGGCTGTGTTTTGCTCATCCCTGATTTTATTTTATTTTATTTTATTTTAAATATATATTTTATTGATTTTATACAGAGCAGAAGGGAGAGGGATAGAAAGTCAGAAATATCGATGAGAGAGAGACATCGATCAGCTGCCTCTTGCACGCCCCCTACTGGGGATGTGCCCGCAGCCAAGGTCCATGCCCTTGACCGGAATCGAACCCAGGACCCTTCAGTCCGCAGTCCGACGCTCTATCCGCTGAGCCAAACCGGTCTCGGCAACTCATCCCTGATTTTAAACATCGCCTCTGAGTGCCTCTAAATCTGTGATTTTGTGGAAAATGTATGCAGCGAGGTTCCCACTTTTTCCTGGGGCACACAGAAAGTCAGGATCTCCGGTGTGACCGGCAACAAGACAGGCCCTCAGAAGTGAAGACCCCCTGGACTGTGCTGGTATCTGATCAGAGCACCGTCCAGATGCTGGAACCCCGCGGATGCTGTGGACACCCCCTCCCCCCCCCTCCCTCGGCTTCTCCTGCCCTCCTCCACCTCCCGCTCGGGGAGGCGGGGCCCCGTGGTCAAACGTGGCCCCTTGGTAACACGGGCCGTGTTTCAGCTACCTGTGAGCGTCCAGGATGTGGTGGTGAGCTTCACGCGCGAGGAGTGGGCACGGCTGGACCTGGTGCAGAGGACGCTGTACCGCGACGTGACTCTGGAGACATGTGACCACCTTGTCTCTCTGGGTGAGTTTGGGCTGTTCCCATTCACGTGGGCTTTCTGCCCCCGGGCCGCCAAGCTCTGACTGCAAGGGTGTGCTTGTGCTGGGCGAAGCATCCCCAGATTGGGTCACTCTGTGTGTGTGTGTGTGTGTGTGTGTGTGTGTGTGTGTGTGTTTGCCAATAATAAAACCTAAACTTGAGTAAGGTCCACTGTCAATTCTTTATTTTTTTTTTATTGTTTAAATATATTTTATTGATTTTTCACAGAGAGGAAGGGAGAGGGATAGAAAGGGAGAAACATCGATGGGAGAGAAACATCCATCAGCTGCCTCCTGCACGCCCCCCACTGGGGATGTGCCCGCAGCCAAGGTACATGCCCTTGACCGGAATCGAACCCGGGACCCTTCAGTCCGCAGTCCGACGCTCTATCCGCCGAGCCACACCGGTCTCGGCAGAGCCAACCCTTTTAGATGCAGATCCTGGATGTTGCCGGTTGGTCAGCCACCCCACTGCATGTTTGCGACTTCCTTTCCAGGAACGGCTCCCCGGACCCTCCTGGTCCGTCCCTGTCTAACCCCAGGGGCAGAGGGCTGGTCCCGGGACTCAGTCTCTCTGTCTGGAAGCAGAGCATCACGTGCCGTGTTTTCCCCTCTTGACCAGGAATTCTGCTCCCCTCTGTGGATGCGATCTCCCGCCTGGAGCGAGGTGCTGGGCCATTGAGGGCAGAGCAGGAACCACCGCCTCCCCGAGGTGAGAACCTTTAGTTAACTTGCACAGGGGACGAGGGAGGCCGTTTGCAAGAGCTTCCCCAGCATTCGCTGCTGCCTCCTCGTGTCCAGCAAAGACGGCCATGCCCTCATCCGAGGGCCCACCCCCGGGGACCGTGTTCGCTGCCGTCATCGGCGCATTTCTGTTTTCCATTTTCTCTCCTTTCTTTCCCCTTCAGCCGCCTTGTCTTGTTTGCGGATCCTCCCGCCCGGAGTTTTCACCAGCCCCTCATCACGATTTCCACCCGGGGAAGCACTCCTCGGGCCTCCTTTCAGTTTCTCTTACCAGTGATGTTTCTTCCTTTCTTTCTTTTTTTTTTTTTTAATATATATTTTTATTGATTCTTTTTTTTTTAATATATTTTATTGATTTTTTACAGAGCGGAAGGGAGAGGGATAGAAAGTCAGAAACATCGATGAGAGAGAGACATCGATCAGCTGCCTCTTGCATGCCCCCTATCGGAGATGTGCCCGCAGCCAAGGTCCATGCCCTTGCCGGAATCGAACCCGGGACCCCGCAGTCCGCAGTCCGACGCTCTATCCACTGAGCCAAACCGGTCTCGGCATTTTTATTGATTCTTTACAGAGCAGAAGGGAGAGGGATAGAAAGTCAGAAACATCAATCAGAGAGAGACATCGATCAGCTGCCTCTTGCATGCCTCCCACTGGGGATGTGCCTGCAGCCACGGCACATGCCCTTGACCGGAATCGAACCCGGGACCCTCCAGCCCGCAGTCCGACGCTCTAGCCACTGAGCCAAACCGGTCTTGGCCCAGTGACGTTTCTGTCCCCCTCTTTCTCTCCCTCTCTCTGACGTCGGTAGAAACGTATTTGAGCCCTCGACTAGTCTGGCTCAGTGGATAGAGCGTCAGCCTGTGGAACGAAGGTTCTCGGGCTCAGTTCTGGTCGAGGGCATGTACCTCGGCTGCAGGCTTCTCCCCATCCTACGGGCCCTGTTCCAGACTCAAGCAGAAAACAACCAATTGATGTGTTTTTCTTACATCGATATTTCTCTCTGTCTTTCCCTCTCTCTCTTCCATTTGATCTAAAAAAAAAAAAAAAAAACAATGGAGAAAATGTCCTCATGTGGGGATTTATTCATGGATTAAAAACATATTGGAAAAAAATAAATAAATAAGGTACCATATTCACAGGTCCCAACTATTGGGCATCGATATCTTTTGTGCTTATTGAAGACCACATATCCTGAGACTCGGTTCCTTTTGTACATTTCTCCTTTAATACTTAAACATTCTCGTGCTTATTCTTTTTTTTTTTTTTAATATATTTTATTGATTTTTTACAGAGCGGAAGGGAGAGGGATAGAAAGTCAGAAACATCAATGAGAGAGAGACATCAATCAGCTGCCTCTTGCACGCCCCCCGCTGGGGATGTGCCCGCAGCCAAGGTACATGCCCTTGCCGGAATCGAACCCGGGACCCTTCAGTCTGCAGTCCGACGCTCTATCCACTGAGCCAAACCGGTCTTGGCTCGTGCTTATTCTTTTTAAAAAAATATATTTTTATTGATTTCAGACAGGAAGCGAGGAGAGAGAGAGAAACATCGATGATGAGAGAGAAATCACGGATTGGCTGCCTCCCGCACGCCCTGCACCGGGGAATCAAGCCTGCAACCCAAACATGTTCCCTTGGCCGGAATCGAACCCAGAACCCTTCAGTCTGCAGGGTCCCTATCCACGTAAGCCAAACAACCTAGGGCTCGTGCTAATTCTTATTTTTTCCCTGCTCCTTCTTTGGGAATCAGCTCTCCTCAGGCAACTCTTCATTACCTTTGCTTTTTGTGTGTGTGTGTGTGTGTGCTTCTTCACTGATTTCCTGTTTGCTTGTCCATCCCACTCTTTCACGTCCTGCGTGGAATTCTACATTTCATGGACTCTTAAGCAAAACCAGAGACACCTCTCATACTTGTGTTTTTTTTTTTTCCCCCCCCTTTGTCCGCCCTCCCGTCTCAGGCTTTTGCAGTAATTGAGGCGTTTTGGGTTTTTCTTCCAGAATGGAAGACTGCCCTTGAACAGAAAGAGCTGAATTCTGAAGAGGATATCGGTGTGGAAGCACCGTCCTCCCGCGTGGAGACGAAGCGCCGTGTAGAGGGCGCCTGGTCCGCGTCAGGAGGGGAAATATGGGCCCGGAGGGACCGGCCGGACCGGCCGGAGGAGCGCCAGGAGGAGTCTTGGAGTCAGACTGTGCCTACCTCAGGGGAGAGCGTAGCTGCTAAAGTGGATCGTCGTGAGCGCGACCTTGGCACAAGTCATCCGTGTCAAAGCCTTCTACCCCTGACGCCGCCTGCAAGAACGCGTTCGGACCGGCATAGCTCCCAGTTGAAAGCCTTGAGACAGCACTCGGTTTTCGTCCGTCGTCAGCAAGGTGGTCCCCTTCTGAAGCCCCGTGAAAACCTTGCCCGCGCCGGTGCCTTCTCCGAGGGCACCCGTCGGAATGAACTCGCCGACGACGTCGAGACGGGCCATCATGGTAAGCCTTCTGGTTGCACCGCCGACGGCGACCCATCTTTTCACTCTGGCACGTCCGCTTGTTCCCGTGACGGAAGTTTTCCGGCGGAGGAGGGAAATGATTGTCAGAGCAGTGGAAACGCCAAGCCCAGCGTGTCCCCGAACGAAAACATTCCCCCGGTGCGTCTCGGGGGAAGCCGGTGCGCATGTGACAAGTGCGTTGCACAGCCCGAAATAGTCGCCGGTGACGCTGGGTGTGAGGAGGGCCGGGATCCCGCCTTCCCCGCGGCCTCGTCCGTTCGCGACGGCGACATCGTCCAGGCCGGAACGAAGCCGCCGATGCCGCCGACGCGCACGTGTAAACCGCGTGCAAAGGCCTGCGGCTCTTGCCCTGAGCTTGCACACCAGGGGACACGCGCCGGAGAGAAGCCGTACGCCTGCGGTCGCTGTGAGAAGGCTTTCCAACGGAGGCATCTCCTCCTGGTGCATCGGAGAACGCACACTGGAGAGAGGCCTTACCGGTGTAACCCGTGTGCGAAAGCCTACCTCGGCCAGTCGGCTCTTGTAAAACACGGGAGGACACACACCGGTGGATGCAGCGATCGCCCCACGGGGCACCGGAGAACTCGCAGCGGGGGGAAGCCTTACTCGTGTGCTCACTGCGGGAGCGCCTTCAGCCGCAGCTCCGACTTCGTCGCGCACAAGAGGATTCACGGTGGAGAGAGACCGTACCAGTGCCACCGCTGCGGGAAATCCTTCTGGGAGCGGAGGCAGCTGCTGGCGCATCTTCGGGCCCATGCCGGAGAGAAGGGCCTCTGCGAATGCGGTCACTGTGAGAAAGTTTTCAGGTGGAGGTCTCACCTCCTCCTGCATCAGAGAACGCACACGGGAGAGAAGCCGTACGAGTGCCTCGACTGCGGGAAAGCCTTCGGCGACGGGTCGTCCCTGAGGAAACACGAGAGGACCCACACCGGCGAGAAGCCCTACCCCTGCGACCGGTGTGGGAAGTCCTTTCGGCAGCAGTCGCAGCTGGTCGTGCACCAGCGCACGCACACCGGAGAGAAACCTTACGGGTGCGGTCACTGCGGGAAAGCTTTCAGCCAGAGGTCCGGCCTCGTCGTGCACCAGAGAACGCACACCGGAGAGAAGCCCTACAAGTGTAAGACCTGTGTTCGGGCCTTCAGCCAGAGGCATCTCCTCGTCGTGCACCAGAGAACGCACACCGGAGAGAAGCCCTATCGGTGTGCCACCTGCGTTAAAGCCTTCAGCGGTCGCTTAGCTCTTCAAAAACACGAGAGGACGCACGCGGTCAAGAAAGCCCGCGAACGAATGAATGAATGAATGAATGAATGGAACAGTGGTGAAAAAAGTTCTTCACGGGGTTAGAGTTGCCTCGCCAGGCATCAGTGAATGAATGAATTCACCCCGGAGAGAAACCACATTTTGTGTGCTCATTGGGGGCGGGGGGGGGGGGGGAGTCTCTCTTGCTGTAACTCTCGTTGCACGTAAAAGTGGATTCACGCTGGAGAGAAGCCCCGTGCGTGCGACCTCTGTCGGGGGGAAAACTTTCAGAAGTGATCACAGCTTGTGGATCTGCGTATTCATCCCACAGGGAAGAAAACCTCATCGATACAGTCGTTCGTTGTACAAAAGGTTTCAAATAGAGGTCTCGTTATGCACCAGGGCACGCACGCTGGCATGAAACCCCTTATAAATTTAATCACTTAGTAAAGGCCTTTTCGTCCTTAGAGAGAAAACCCTCTAAGTGTGATGAAAAGGGAGGAGGTTTTCAGTTATTATAAATCCCTTTTATTCAATATGAGGACACTCCGGGGAAAGAAACCCTATGAGTAATTAAGACAGAGAAGCGCAACGGCCAGAGCTTTTATTCCAAGACATCGGACAGCCGCATGCATCAGAACTGCTTGGTGCGTACGTTGAAACCGCAGGTTACCGAGCTTGGCCCTGATTTACGAAATCAGAGTATCGGTAAAACCCAGGAACCTGTCATCTCCCAGACCAGCACAAGTTCCTTGTATGTTGCACTGAAATGGTGTGGATTTAAAAACATTTAGGTGGCCGAGACCGGTTTGGCTCAGTGGATAGAGCGTCGGACTGTGGACTGAAGGGTCCCGGGTTCGATTCCGGCGGGGGCATGTGCCTTGGCTGCGGGCGCATCCCAGTAGGGGGCGTGCAGGAGGCAGCTGATCGATGTCTCTCCCTCATTGATGTTTCTGACTTTCTATCCCTCTCCCTTCCGCTCTGTAAAAAATCAATAAAACATATTAAAAAAAAAAAACATTTAGGTGAGAGGGTATCAACAACTGACAACTTGATGGGAAGCTTTCAAAGCTTTTAGCAGGAAATGGGAGATTCGGAATGGGACTGTGTCCATCCGATTATCAGTGTATTGCAAGCAGCTTCCCCAGGTTTAATCAGATGCTGTTCCTAGAATACATTCCTAGAAACGGTAAGGTTCTCGGGAGATTTGCTCCCCTCAGAAAAAGGCTGGAGTGCAGCAGATCCATAATGGCAACGTGGAGAGGCCGTTGCTGCAGGTTTGAGCCACGTGAAAGCAGGTGGGAGGCTATATCAAACGGAGGTGCTGAGGAGCGGGGACAGGCCGAAACCGGGACCACGGAGAGAGGGCTACAGCAACGGGAGGTCTCGGCCCCTTGACAAGAGTTTCAGACTAACGTGGAGGCGGAAAAGCGGGATTTACTGACGGTCTGTTGGTAAGATCCCAAGTTCCCTCCCCCTTCTTGCTTTGCATTATCTGCCTATGGGTGAGCAAAATGAAATAGGGAGTGGATGACGTATCTCCCCCCCCCCAAAGAAATTTAGTCCGGAGATTAGGAGATTGGTGAATTATGCTCCAGAACAAGGGCTGCCTTTTCTTTTTTTCCTTTCTTTTTAATATTTTTTATTGATTTTTTTTTTTTTTTTACAGAGCGGAAGGGAGCGGGATAGAAAGTCGGAAACATCGATGAGAGAGAGAGACATCGATCAGCTAGCTGCCTCTTGCACGCCCCCTACTGGGGATGTGCCCGCAGCCAAGGCACATGCCCCCGCCGGAATCGAACCCGGGACCCTTCAGTCCGCAGGCCGACGCTCTGTCCAATGAGCCACACCGGTTTTCAGCTGGGCTGTGTTTTTAGGGCTTGATATTGCAGAAGCCTTATCAGGAGGTCACCTGTGGGCCTGGGGAGAGGGGTTGGTATCCTGGGACAACTAGGCAGGATCCCTCTGAAGAGGAAAGGCAAGTGTGTGGCCCCAACCTATGTGCCTCAGGGTAAGAGCGTTGACCTGTACACCAGAGGGGTTTGAGTCTTAGTCGAGGGCACATACCTGGGTTGAAGGTTTGATCACCAGCACCAGTCAGGACCAGTGCGGGAGGCAAGCAATAGATAATTTCTCTCCCTCTTCTTCACTCTCTCCCACCCTGAATGGGGGAAAGAAAAAAAAAAAAATCCCAAATGAGGAGTAAGAATAAATAAGACAGGTGTGTGAATTGGCGTAGTCACCATTGATGTATTTCCCCAAGGTCCTTCAGGCAGTTATCTGGTACCATTCATAAAATCCTTTAGGGAACAGCCCTCATGAAATATAAGGGACCAAGCCAAAACCCGTTTGGCTCAGTGAATAGAGCGTCGGCCTGCAGACTGAAAGGTCCCAAGTTCGATTCCCGGTCAAGGGCATGTACCTTGGTTGCGGGCACATCCCCAATAAGGGGGTGTGCAGGAGGCAGCTGATGGATGTTTCTCTCTCTCATTGATGTTTCTGGCTTTCTATCCCTCTCCCTTGCTCTCTGTTAAAAAAAAATCAATAAAATATATTTTTTTTTTAAAAGAAAGAAATATAGGGGATCAGGCCTTTGTGATGGGCAGTCTGTACAGAGCTGGTGGGTCCAGCATGTAATCATTTCAAGAGTCTTGCCAAAAGGTTGGCGAAGCTTGGGGGAGCCCAACAGGGTTGAGTCACATGTAGCTTTCCTGTTGGAAATGGCTAAAAGGCACTCCCCCCACCTCCCCAGACCTGAATAGGATTGTTAACTGCCAGGCAGCTCCAGGCATAACACCAAACAGCTGTAGGCTATTCCCCAAACTGACAGTGTTTCTGTAAACCCTTTGGTACCGTACCCTTTTTAAAAATATATATTTTTTATTGATTTTTTTACAGAGAGGAAAGGAGGGATAGAAAGTCAGAAACATCGAGGAGAGAGAGAAACATCGATCAGCTGCCTCTTGCACACTCCCTACCGGGATTGTGCCCGCAGCAGCCGAAGCACATGCCCTTGACCGGGATCGAACCTGGGACCTTCCGGTCCGCAAGCCGATGCTCTATCCACTGAGCCAAACCGGTTTCGGCTAGTACCAGACCCTTTGAAGTGTATATTTCCACCTTGCCTTGGGACAGATTGTACTAGCAAAAGCAGGTTCCTTGGTCAAGGTGGAGAGAGCCTTCTAGCTAACCTCAGCTGGAAGCTCCTCTGACTCCTCCCCGCCCCCCCCCATGCCAATCAAAAACATATTTTGTCCAGGGACCCCTTCTTAATCCTCTACGCACAGCCCCTTTCTCCAGAATGCTGAACCCTCTGAAAGGCTGGGGAAAAGGAACACCGGCGGTTCTGCAGCTTCCAAAAGATGGACCCCGGGAGGAAGGACCCACCCAACAGACTCGGCAAAGGGAAGGAATGTTGTTTGACATCCTTGTCCAGGCATCTAAGCAAGTCTCAGTAAGTCCTGAGAGCAGCTTTGTTCAGCGAAGGTGCATGCTACTGGAGTCCCAGAATGTGCTTCTGAATGGGCTTCGCGTCCCTGCTCCTCAACATGGGGAGTCCAGGCAGGCTCTGTGGGCAGGCAGGTGCTCCTGGAGACAACACCCCGTGGGAATCCCACACAGGAGGACGTCTGTGTGCAGGAAGTGGGAGGACAGCCTGTGTCTGCAGCGAGTGCATCCGGCCCTGCCTGAGAGGTATTCCGCCCTTAACAAATCAGAAACCTGAGGCCCTTAAGGACCCACGGACTGGGCTCATTCAAAATGGGAACATAACCCTAGCCCGTTTGGCTCAAGTGGATAAAGCATCAGCCTGCGGATTGGAGGTTCCTGGGTTCTATCTCAGTCGGGGGTGGGGGCACCTGCTCTGGCTGTGGGCTCAATCCCCAGTGAGGGGGGGGGGGGGGGCGGGTGTGCAGAAGGCAGCCAGTCGGTGATCTCTGTCATCATTGATGTTTCTGTCCCTCTTCCCTCCCTTCCTCTCTGAAATTAATAAAAATGTGTTTTTAGCCCTAACCGGTTTGGCTCAGTGGATAGAGCGTCGGCCTGCGGACTGAAAGGTCCCAGGTTCGATTCCGGTCAAGGGCATGTACCTCGGCTGTGGGCACATCCCGGTAGGGAGTGTGCAAGAGGCAGCTGATCGATGTCTCTCTCCCATTGATGTTTCTGACTTTCTATCCCTCTCCCTTCCTCTCTGTAAAAAAATCAATAAAATAGCCGGAACCGGTTTGGCTCAGTGGACAGAGCGTCGGACTGTGGACTGAAAGGCCCCAGGTTCGATTCTGGTCAAGGGCATGTACCTTGGCTGCGGGCACATCCCCAGTAGTGGGTGTGCAAGAGGCAGCCGATGGATGTTTCTCTCTCATCAATGTTTCTGACTTTCTATCCCTCTCTAAAAAAAAATCAATAAAACATTTTTAAAAAAATAAAATATATTTTTAAAAAAGAAAGAATACTAGAAAGAAAGAAAGAAAGAGAAAGAAAGAAAGGAAGGAAGAAAGAGAAAGAAATAAAGAAAAGGAGGAGAAAGAAAGGAAGGAAGGAGGGAGGGAGGGAGGGAGGAAGGGAAGGAAGGAAGGAAGGAAAAGAAAGAAAGAGAAAGAAAGAAAGAAAAAGAGAGAGAAAGATGGGTTAGCTGCCTCCTGCACACTCCCTACTGGGGATATATGCCCGCAACCAAGATACATGCCCTTGACCGGAATCAAACCTGGGACCTTTCGGTCCACCGGTCGACGCTCTATCCACTGGGGCCGAAACAGTTGGGGCCTGAACATAATTTTGATACAACCAGCGGTGGGATGATCAGGGAGGGACCCGCAAGACGGCCTCCAGAGATTTTTTTTTTTTTCCAGATTTCATGAGACTCCATAATGTCATTTAATGCAGGTGATGATGTGCCAGGATGCACAGTTGGTTCATAAAGAAAGATTCAGGCAAAGTCTGGGGGGCGGGGGGAGAGATCCATGTGTAGGTTAACATGGCTGAACCTCCTTCGAGGTGGTCAGACACATAGCACGGGACCGGGCAAGCAGGCCCCTTCTGCCCAGCATGCACCAACGTCGGGACTCCCAGAAGCAAGGCAGGGGCTCCGTGCAAATAACTTTTCTGTGTGTGTGTGTGTGTGTGTGTGTGTGCAGGGTTTGGGGCACAACTAGCGAGAGGCATCAGCCTGCCGTGTTCACCCTCTTTGCAGAAGCCTCATACCTCTCCAGGCACGAATACAGTCCGCCATGGTTCCAGAACTGGTTCCATGAAGCTGCTTCCCAAACAGCTCTGGCTACACACGAGGAAAAAAAAACACACACAGGTCATAGAGTTCCTGCTTCTTATTAGCATTCAGGAATTCTGCGTGCATGAGGTTTCGTGCTATGATTCCGTTTTGCAGTCTTTTTTAAAATATATATATATATATTTTTTTATTAAATTCAGAGAAGAAGGGAGAGAGAGAGAGATAGAAACATCAGTGAATGAGAATCACTGATCGGCTGCCTCCTGCACGCCCCCCAAAATGGAGATTAGAGATCACAACCCCAGGCGTGTGCCCTTGGCCGGAATCGAACCCGGGACCCCCTTCGGTCTGCAGGCTGACCCTCTGTCCACTGAGCCAAACTGGCCAGGGCTCCGTTTTGCAGTCTTGGATCCCATTCGGACTGCTCCGGGCTTTGCTTTTAAATGCCGGGGTCTTGATAGGAGAACATCGGCCAAAAAATCATGCTGCGTTTCCCCAACCCTCAGGAAACATTTTTAAAACATTTATTTTTATGGATTTCAGAGAAGAAGGGAGAGTGGGAGAGAGAAACGTCCATGGTGGGAGAGAATCACCCGTCGGCAGCCTTCTGCACGCCCCGCGCTGGGGACCGAGCCCACAACCTGGGCACGTAGCCCTCGACCGGACTCGAACCTGGGACCCCTCAGCCCGCAGGCCAGTGCTCCATCCACTGAGCGAGACCGGCCAGGGCCCCAATAAACAGCCTATATAATCCTATCTAATAAAAAAAAGTAACATGCAGCCAAGACCAGTTTGGCTCAATGGATACAGCGTCGGACTGTGGACTGAAGGGTCCCGGGTTCGATTCCAGTCAAGGGCATGTACCTTGGCTGCGGGCACATCCCCGGTTGGGGGTGTGCAAGAGGCAGCTGATCGATGTCTCTCATCGATGTTTCAGACTTTCTATCCCTCTCCCTTCCACTCTGTAAAAAATCAATAAAATATATATTTTAAAAAGTAACATGCAAATTGACCGTACCTCTGCTACACTACCAGCCAATCAGGAGCTGTGTCCCAACAAAACTTTATGGCCACTAAAATTTGAATTTCGTGTAATTTTCATGTCACAAAATAACATTCTTTTTTCCCCTTCATTGACGAAAAATAGGCAGAAAGCCAGATTTTGCCGAGGGGGCATAGTTTGTTATCTTTGATCTAAACCTGGGTCCCAGGTGTGGGGCAAGGCAGGGGCAGTTAGGGGCAATCAGGCCAGCAGGGGAGCACTTAGTAGGGTCAGGGGCGATCAGTCAGGCAGGCCATGAGCAGTTAGGAGCCAGTGTTTCTAGCTTGCAAGAGGGATGTCCGACTGACATCTCTGACTGGCAACAGTCAGACATCCCCGAAGGGGTCCCTGATTGGAGAGGGTGCAGGCTGGGCTGAGGGAACCCCACTCCGTGCACGAATTTCATGCACCGGGCCACTAGTAAAAGAGTAATATGCAAATTTACTATCACTTCAACACACAAGATGGCTAGCAGGGGAGAGCACTTAGAAGGATTCAGGGGAGTGCAGTTGGGGGTGATCAAGCATGCAGGGGAGGGCAGTTAGGGGTGACCAGGCTGGCAGAGGAGGGACGCTGTGGGTGACTAGGCCTACAAGGAAGGGCAGTTGTGGGGGGGGGACCCAGCCCTGCAGGGGAGAGCAGTTAGGGGTGACCAGCCTGCAGGGAAGGGCACTTAGGGGCACACAGGCTGGCAGGGGAGCAGATAGGCATCAGTCAGGCTGGCAGAGGAGTGATTAGGGGGTGACCAGGCTGGCGGGCAGAAGAGGTTAGGGGCAACCAGGAAGGCAGGCAGGTCAGCAGTTGGGAGCCAGCAGTCCTGGATTGTGAGAGGGATGTCCGACTGCCCGTTTAGGCCCGACCCTGCTGGGCAGATGGGACATCCCTCGAGGGGTCCCAGATTGGAGAGGGTGCAGGCTGGGCTAAGCGACCCCCTTGTCCCCGTGCACAAATTTTGTTCGATTCCAGTCAAGGGCATGCACCTTGGCTGCGGGCACATCCCTAGTTGGAGGTGTGCAAGAGGCAGCTGATCAATGTTTTCTCTCTCATGGATGTTTCTGATTTTCTATCCCTCTCCCTTCCTCTCTGTAAAAAATCTATTTAAAAAAAAAAAAGATAAAAAGGAGAGCTGAGCCCTGGCTGGTGTTGCTCAGTGGATAGAGGAGCGGACTGAAGGGTCCAGATACCAGTCAAGGGCACAGGCCCGGGATGCGGGCTCCATCCCCAGTAGGGGGCGTGCAGGAGGCAGACAATCCACCATTCTCTCCCATCACGGATGTTTCTCTCCTCCCTTCCTCTCTGAAATCAATAAAAATATCTTAAAAAAAAAAAAAAGGAAGGGAGCCCAAGGCCCGATTTAACACCAGCTCATCCAGTCCCAGCGAACAGACTGTTGTGAAGAGTCCGGGGGCCGCCAGCCGCTCACCGCGGAGAACGGGACACCTTCCCCGCCTTCCCGTGTCTCCCCCAGGCGACACAGGCCCAGGTGCCCTCAGCCCCGAGTCGCCTCGGGGGGGCCCCCATTGGCCGGAAGTCGGCAAGCGAAGGCTGCCATTGGCCCGATGCCAGAAGCCTCCCATTGGTCAAAGCCGTAACAAACGGAGACTCCATTGGTTGACCGCTGACACGCGCCGCGCGGCCTTCTGGGAGTTGTAGTCTTTACCCCCTCCCCCTGTGCGGCCGCCATTGTCCGGCGGTGGGCTAGCGGGGAGCGGACCCTGAGGCGGGGGCGGCTCTCGGGTGTAGGGGTCGCCCCGCGCTCTCGGCCCCCGACCTCTCGGCCCGGGATGGAGCCCGAGGAAGAAGCGGCCGCCTTGGCGATGGCGACGGGGCCGCCGCCGGCACGGCCTCAGGTAACGGTAACAATAGCCGTAGCGACCGACGGCGGCCGCGGGCCCGGCCTGACGTCTCCCTCCGGGTGTGACCTTTCACCCCCGCGGCGCGCGGGGAGCGAGCCGGCCGCTCCTGCCAAGCCCGGCGGGGAAACTGAGGCGAGGTCGGCGTGCGCGGCCTGGGGCGCTGCTGGGGGGACTCCCCGAGGGCGAAAGGCCCGACCGCTCTCCGCCCGCCTCACGGGACCACCTCGGATGCGGGGACGGGCCGGCCCCGCCCGGGAGGCTGACCCGCGGCGGCGGGGTCACAGGTGTGGTCGCCGGGAAGATGCTCGGATGCGCGGCGTCACCGGACACCCCCTCGGGGGCCCGGCTCCGCGCACCTGGGGTGGCGAGGAGAGGCCAGGCTGCATGCACCCCGGGGGAGGGGCGGAGAGACCACCGGGGGACCCCGGCCATTGCAGGCCAAGTGGCCGCCGCTGCCCGCGTGCTCCCCAAAGTGCTGGTTTCTCTGGGTGAGCGTGACCTATGAACCCGGAGGTCAAGGTTCGAGTCCTGGTCGGGGACGCATGCCTGGTTGTGGGCCTGTTCCCCAGTTAGGGGGTTCAGGGGGGGACCGTGCAAGGAGGCAGATGATCTATGATCGTCTCTCATCCATGTTTCTCTCCCTCCCTCTCTCCCTCTCCCATCTTCTCTCTAAAATCAATAAAAAATAAAAAAGAAAAGAAAAGAAAAAGTGTTGTTTCTCCCCGTTGTAAGGAGACAGAAGTCATTCCGAGTTCCTGACGCTGCCCTGGCTGGTTTGGTTCAGTGGATAGAGCGTCTTGGGCCTTCGGACTGGAGGGTCCCGGGTTCGATTCCAGGTCAAGGGCATGGGTTTCGGGCACATCCCCCCAGTGGAGGGCGTGCAGAAGGCAGCTGATGGATGTTTCTCTCTCATCCATGTTTCTAACTCTCTATCCCTCTCCATTCCTCTCTGTAAAAAAATAAAAAATAAAAATCAATAAAAAATATTTTTTTAAAAATTAGCCCTAACTGGTTTGGCTCAATGGATAGAGCGTCGGCCTGAGGACTGGAAGGTCCCGGGTTCGATTCCAATCAAGGGCATGTACCTTGGCTGCGGGCACATCCCCAGTAGGGGGTGTGCAAGAGGCAGCTGATTGATGTTTCTCTCTCATTGATGTTTCTGACTTTCTATCCCTCTCCCTTTCTGTGAAAAATCAATAAAATATATTTAAAAAATAATAAAAATAAAAAGAATTTTGCTGCTGCCTTTTCTTTCTTTTCTTTTTCTTTTTTTTTTTTTTTTTCCAAATAATCCTCCCTGGAGAATATGTTTACTGATTTTTAGCAGAGAGGGAGAAAGGGGGTGGAGAGAGAGAGAGAGAGACATGGATGTGAGTGAGCAATATGAATTGGCTGACTCCTGTATGGCCCCCCACTGGGGATGGAGCCTGAACCCGGGCATGTGCCCTGAATGGGAATTAAACTCTTGACCTACTGGCTCTATTTTTTTTTTTTTTTGGCATTTATCATTATTATTTATTTGCTTATTTTTAATAATTTTTTATTGTCTATTAAGCTTTATATATGTCTCCTTTTTTCCCCCAATTGTCTCCTCCCTCCCCCAGCCATTCCCACCCCGGGGCACCAGTGTCTGTGTGTCTATCGGTTGTGCTAATTGGCATGCGTACAAGTCCTTTGATTGCTCTCTAACCCCTTCCCTCCTACCCTGCCATTTGTCTCTGCATCTGTTCTTGTTCATCAATTTATGCTGATCATTATATTCCACATAGGAGTGAGATCATGTGATGTTTATCTTTCTCTGACTGGGTTATTCCCCCTTAGCATAACGCTCTCCAGTTCCATCCATGCTGTTGCAAATGGTATAAGTTCCTGCTTTTTTTTTTTTAATATATACTTTATTGATTTTTTTTTGCAGAGTGGAAGGGAGAGGGATAGAAAGTCAGAAACATCGATGAGAGAGAGAGACATCGATCAGCTGCCTCTTGCACGCCCCCTTCTGGGGATGTGCCCGCAGCCAAGGTACATGCCCTTGCCGGAATCGAACCCGGGACCCTTCAGTCCGCAGTCCGACGCTCTATCCACTGAGCCAAACCGGTCTCGGCAGTTCCTTCTTTTTTATAGCCTCGTAGTATGCCATTGTGTGGAGGTACCACAACCTTGTTTTTGTTTTAAATACATTTTTTTAATTTTTATTTAATTTTATATATAGCTTAATTGATTTTTTTGCAGAGAGGAAGGGAGAGGGAGAGTTAGAAACATCGATCAGCCGCCTCCTGCACACCTCCCACTGGGGATGACGCGCCTGCAGCCAAGGTACATGCCCTTGACCGGAATCCGACTCGGACCTTTCAGCCCTCAGGCCGACCGTCTATCCACCGAGCCACTCCGGTTAGGGCTGTACCACATTTTTTTTTTTTAATCCACTCCTCTGCTGATGGGCGCTTAGGCTGCCTCCAAATCTTAACTGTTGTAAACTGTGCTGCTATAAACATAAGGGGATTGGTGTTTCTCGGACCTCCTGGTTCTCATGGTCTATGCTCAACCACTGGTTTTTAGCGAGAGAGGAAGTAGTGTGTGTGTGGGGGTGTGGGGGGTGGGGAGATAGAAACATGGGCCAGCTGCCTCCTGCACCGCCTCCCACTGGGGATTGAGCCTGACATCCTCGGCATAGGCCCTGAGGAAGAATCCGAGGGGCAGCCCCTTCAGGGCAGGGGAGGGTGCCCCGATCAGCCTCACACCTGCACCCACCCTCGGCCTATGGGGGTCGGCGCTCTGACCTGAGCTCCCGGACCAGGGCTCTGTCTCCTTGGATATATTTTCTTTTCTTTTTTTAATATATTTTATTGATTTTTTACAGAGCAGAAGGGAGAGGGATAGAAAGTCAGAAACATCGATGAGAGAGAGACATCGATCAACTGCCTCTTGCACACCCCCTACTGGCGATGTGCCCGCAGCCAAGGTACATGCCCCTGACCGGAATCGAACCCGGGACCTTTCAGTCCGCAGTCCGACGCTCTATCCACTGTGCCAAACCGGTCTTGGCTCCTTGGATATATTTTCTTAGAGGTCCTTTGTTAGTTTTGTTATGCGGCCTTCATTGAGCTGTAAGAGTTCTTTTGTGTCTTCTGGATACAAGTCTCATCAGATTAGCGTGGTTTTTGTGTGTGTGTTTTTTTTTGTTGTTGTTGCTTTTTGAAAGATTAGCGTGGGTTTTTTTTTTTTTTTTTTTTTTTTTTTTTTTGCAATTAGTATCTTCCATTATGTAGGTGTCTGTTGGCTAGAGTGTTCCTTGGAGCACAAAAGTTTTTCATTTTGAGGACGTCTCGTTTATTTCTTGCTTGTTTTTTTTTTTTGCTGTCCTCTAAGAATCCTTTGCCAGGTCCAAGGTTATGAAGGTTTATGTTTATTCCTGAGTTTTCTTCTAAGAGTTTCATCGTTTCCTCTCCTACATTTATGAGAAGTAGGGGACCAACTCGATTCTTTTGCATGTGGCTCTCTGCTTGTCCTGGAGGAAGGTGTCCCACAGCCACTCCGTCCCCGCCACAGCCCCGAGGAGGCGGGGAAACGAGGGGGCGGGTGTGGGTCCCTGCTCCGGTGCTTTTTTGTTGCTGTCAGTTCTCACCCGAGGATATTTTTCTGTCGATTTTTAGAGAGAGTGGAGGGGAGGGGGAGAGATAGGAAGAGGCTCACGCATCGATGGGTTGCCTCTGGCACGTGCCCCGACCAGGCTTCGGGCATCGAGCTTCTGACTGAGGTACATGCCTGTAACCAGAATGGAACCCGAGACCCTTCAGTCCACAGGACGATGCTCTACCCACTGAGCAAAACTAGCCAGAGCTGCTCCATGCTTCTCGAGGGGTCCTGGATTGCGAGAGGGTGGTTCTTGGGAGGAGACACATCCTGGCATCGGCTTCCCTCCTCTCTGGTTCGGGGTGCATCACCCCGAGAGCTGCAGCTGCCAACTCAACAGCTCAGCAGCTTCTGCATTCTGCGTCTGCCCACTGGTGGTCAGTGTGCTTGTTATAGCAGCCGGCTTTCGTAAACATACTAGACGCTTGGCGCATGAAATTAGTGCACGTGGGGCTGTCCCTCAGCCTGGCCTGCACCCTCTCTCAGTCCGGGGGGGGGGGGGGGGGGGCCTTGGGGGATGCCCAACGGTTGTGGAGGTGGGAGAGGCTCCCACCAGCCTTAATAAGCCAGCTTCTGACTAAGCAGCACTTCCCCTGTGGGAGCTGCACTGACCACCAGGGGGCAGCTCCTGCATTGATCATCTGCTTCCTGATGGTCAGTGCACACATCATAGCAACCGTTCCACCATCTGGTCGATTTGCATATTAGCCTTTTATTATTAGATTTTTTTTTAAATCCTTATCGGAGGGTATGTTCAGTAATTTTTAGAAAGACAAGAAGGGTTGCGGGGGGAGGGCCAGGGCTGTGGGATTGTATCAACTTGTAAAAAATTAAAAGTCTTCACTTGGAAACATGACCTAATTTTCAGCTTCCCACCAGACACCACGTGAGGCCCGTAGCTCCTTCCCCGCAGTCAGTCGAGTCCAGCTGCCCCTCTACACGGGCCGTGTCCCCCTCCCCTCCGGGATCACCCCTCAGGTTCCACACTCATACTGGCCAACTCCAGCAGCGGGGAGCCCGTTCGGTGCGCGAGGGCTGTGAAGTTTTTTTTTTTTAATATATTTTATTGATTTTTTTTACAGAGCGGAAGGGAGAGGGATAGAGAGTCAGAAACATGGATGAGAGAGAGAGACATCAATCAGCTGCCTCTTGCACGCCCCCCACTGGGGATGTGCCCGCAGCCAAGGTACATGCCCTTGATCGGAATCGAACCCAGGACCCTTCAGTCCGCAGTCCGACGCTCTATCCGCTGAGCCAAACCGGTTTCGGCTTTTTTTTTTTTTTAATAATATATTTTATTATTATTATTTTTTCCCACAGAGAGGAAGGAAGGGATAGAGTTAGAAACACCCATCAGCTGCCTCCTGCACACACACACACCCCCCCCAGTGGGTCTGTGCCCGCAACCAAGGTACATGCCCCCGACTGGGCTCGAACCCAGGACCCCTGAGCCCACAGGCCGACGACGACGCTCTATCCACTGAGCCAAACCAGTCGGAGCGGGCCGGGGGCGGCAGGGGGGGGGGGGGGGGGACAGGGTCTGACTCTCGCTGCAATGTAACCCCCCCTTGTCAGAGAGGAGGACAGGCCTTGCTCTGAGTCTGGGGCTCGTGTGTCCGCGAACTGTAGATGCGCGGCAAACTGGCCCAGGCCCCGGACCCCCTGCAGCCGTTTCTGTGGCCCTGGGAGCCACGCGTCAGGCCTGCAGGCCGGTCTCTGCGCACCCCAACTGTCTGCGATCTGCGGTGGCGGCCCGCCTTCTCCTCCTCCCCGCCCCCCTCTTCCCCGTGACCCCGCACGGGGCAGCCCGGCCGACCCGCGTGTGCTGTGCCCTTTCAGGAACCCGTGACCTTCCGGGACGTGGCGGTGGACTTCTCGGCGGAGGAGTGGGGGCGGCTGGGCCCCGCGCAGCGGACGCTGTACCGGGACGTGATGCTGGAGACCTTCGGGCACCTGCTCTCCGTGGGTGAGGCCGAGCGCAGACCCCCCCCCCCCCCCCCGTCCCCCGCCCTGGTTCTTCCGCGGGGAACAGGTCGTAGGGCCCTGGGCTTGGGGGAAGGGGGTGCTGCGTCCTGTCGGATCAGCACCCCACATTCCGCGTCTTCCCCGCTTCCAGGGCCTGAGCTTCCCAAACCTGACGTCATCTCCCAGCTGGAGCGAGGCGCCGAGCTGTGGGTGGAGCGAGGCCTCGCCCAGGGCTGCCGTCCAGGTGGGGAGCCCTCTGGGGGCGGGCGGGGAATCGGGGCCTCCAGGCCGTCTGCAGACCCGGTGGGCACAGCGAGACGTGAGGGGAGAGGGCTGGCGAGGCCGAGGCCAGAGGAGGCCAGGCTCCAGGTCACTGTCTGCCCTCGGGCTGAAGGTCACGGTCCCCGGGGACTGAAGGTCACTATACCCGAGGGCTGAAGGTCACGGTCCCCGGGGGCTGAAGGTCACGGTCCCCGGGGGCTGAAGGTCACGGTCCCCGGGGGCTGAAGGTCACGGTCCCCGGGGGCTGAAGGTCACGGTCCCCGGGGGCTGAAGGTCACGGTCCCCGGGGACTGAAGGTCACGGTCCCCGAGGGCTGAAGGTCACGGTCCCCGGGGACTGAAGGTCACTATACCCGAGGGCTGAAGGTCACGGTCCCCTGGTGCTGAGTGTGGTGGTGGTTACAGCAGCCAGAGAAAACGGAAAACGGGTTCCCTTCACCTCAGTGCACTAAGCTGGGAGCCCCCCTGGGCCTGGAGGCCTGTGACTGGAGCTCCCCGGTGCCCTGAGCGGCACCCCGCTGGCAGGTGGCCTGTGACAGGCTTTCTAAAAGGAGCTGCTCCTCCCCCCTGATCCCCCCCCAACCCCTACCACTCCCCCCCTCCGTCCAGCGCCACCTCCCAGCTCCATAGGCACCTGCCCTCTTGACTGATGCCAGCGCCCCTTCTCCTCCTCCTCCTTCTTCTCCCCCTCCCCCTCTCCTCCCCCCCCTCCTTCCCCTTCCCCTCCTCCACCCTCCTCCCCCTCCTCCTTCCCCCTTTTTCTCCTCCCTCTCCTCTTCCCCCTCCTTTCCCTCCTCCCCCTCCCCCTTTTTCTCCTCCCCCTACCCCCCTCCTCAGGAAGCGCAGGGACTCAAAGCAGCGGGGTGGAGGCCGAGCTGAGCTGCTGGGTGGAGGCCGAGCTGAGGAGGGGCCATCTCCCCTCTTCCTTCAGGGCCCCTCAGAGCTCCCCTTTCTTTCAGGCCGGGAGCCGGGACCCAAAGCGCTCGCATTGCCCGCGGGCCAGGTCCGTCCTGAGGAAGCGCCGCCGCCCGGCGCCCCCGGGGGAGTCTGGGGCTCTGGGGTCCCAGAGGCCCAGGATGGCTCCAGGCCGGCCGAGCTCCGCCTCGAGGAAGCCCCAGCTCGAGGAGGGAGGAGCCCCGAGAGCCTCAGCCTCGGGGAAAGTTGTGCTCCGAGCTCAGCCCTAGACCGGGTCCCCGAGATTCCCGGCAGCGCCTCTTCCTGCACCTCCGACGCCCGGGTCACAGACGCGGGGGGCCCCACCCGCGCGGCCAGCCAGCAGGACCCCGCCGCGGACCCCCCGCCGGAGAAGCCCTACAAGTGCGCGGACTGCGGCAAGTCCTTCAACCACAACGCGCACCTCACCGTGCACAAGCGCATCCACACCGGCGAGCGGCCCTACGCGTGCAAGGAGTGCGGGAAGGCCTTCAGCCAGAACTCGTCGCTGGCGCAGCACGAGCGCATCCACACGGGCCACAAGCCCTACAAGTGCGCCGAGTGCGGCAAGTCCTTCTGCCACAGCACGCACCTCACCGTGCACCGCCGCATCCACACCGGCGAGAAGCCCTACGCCTGCCAGGACTGCGGCCGCGCCTTCAACCAGAACTCCTCGCTGGGCCGCCACCGCCGCACGCACACGGGCGAGAAGCCCTACGCCTGCAGCGTGTGCGGCAAGGCCTTCTCCCGCACCACCTGCCTGTTCCTGCACCTGCGGACGCACACGGAGGAGCGGCCCTACGAGTGCAGCCACTGCGGCAAGGGCTTCCGGCACAGCTCGTCGCTGGCGCAGCACCAGCGCAAGCACGCGGGCGAGAAGCCCTACGAGTGCCGCCAGCGGCTGCTCTGCCAGCAGGCCGCCCTCGCCGCGCGCCCCTGGGCCGGCGCCCTGGGCCGCGACGCCGCCCCCGGCGGCCACGACGACCGGCCCTTCCGCTGCGCCCAGTGCGGCAAGGGCTTCCTCCAGAGCTCGCACCTCATCCGCCACCAGGTCACGCACACGCGGGACGGGCCTCGCGGGCGGAGGCGGCGGAGGCCACCGCCGCCGCCGCCGCCGGAGCAGCCCCTGGGCCGCGGCGCGCAGCCTCCCCCGCGCTCAGGGGAGGGCCCCGGGCACGGGGCCGGGGCGGGGCCGCCCGCCGGCAAGGCGCTCACCCTGTTTGACGTCCACGAGCTCATGCAGGAGAGGAACCCCGTGCACGTGATCGCGGTGAAGGAGCCCGGCGGGGATTGACCTCAAAGAGGCCCCCTGAGCCAGGCGCTGGCAGGAAGGCCTGGACGCCCGCCCTCCGCTCTCCCCCGTCCAGCCCGGTGCACCCTTTATTTAACCCATGTTTTGTGCTGTTGCCTCCGGGACCCGGGCATGGGTTCACGGTCGTGTTAACAAGTCAGCCCAGGCTCCGGTTTTGTGCAGGATAGCTAACATCATTATAATTATAATGGAGTGACGGGTACTCCGCCGAGCCGCCACGGGGAGACCTGGCAGGGCCTGTCCGGGGTCGTCCAATAACGGGGCCAGGAAGCATTGTGAGGGGCAGTCCTGTCCGGGACGTGGTTTATTATTATTATTTTAATCCTCACTAGAAGAATGAGAGAAATAGGAATCTTTCCTATGGATTTTTTTAAAAAAAGAGTGGAGGGGACGGATGCAGAGGGGAGAGAGAGAGAGAGAGAGAGAGAGAAACATGGATGTGTTAAGGGAGCGGTTCCAACTCGTTCCTTGCCAAAGGGAGCCGCGAGGTACGTGCCCTCGGACAGACACCTAATCCTCGAACCCTTCAATCCACAGGCCGGCGCTCTCGCACTGAGCACCCGCCAGAGTGCTGACTCGCTCCTGGAAAAATTCTGAGCAAAACAAAACGCCGTTGCATTTCTGGGGAATTCTGTACAAAACGCTCAGCATGCGGGATTCCTGTGTTTATCCGTGAGGTCCTTCGTGGGTCTCGGCTCACACCTGTAAACAAACGGTTTCATACAGACACACGGGGTTCCCGGGGGCCATCACGGGCATTAAGGTAGCTCAGCCCCGCCCATCTCAGCCACTCCCATGCCCAAAGCAGACAGCGGGAAGCCCTGTGTGGTGCACCTTGACCGGTGTGGCTCAGTGGATAGAACATCGGCCTGCAGACCGAAGGAAGGGTTCCAGGTTTGATTCCGGTCAAGGGCATGCACCTTGGTTGCGGGCACATCTCCAGTGGGGGGTGTGCAGGAGGCAGCTGATCGATGTTTCTCATGTTTCTAACTATCCCTCTCCCTTCCTCTCTGTAAAAAATCAATAAAATATATTTTTTAAAGAAAGGAAAAACTCACAAAGGAAAGTAAGTTTAATCATTTCTCTCATTGTTTATTGCCTCTCTCTTCCATTAAAAAAATCCATATGACTGTCTTGGCAGCACCTGCTCTATACACTGGTGCATGCACGCGTGTGTGTGTGTGTGTGTGTGTAAATCTTTAAAAAAAACAAAAACATGATTGAGCCTCGACCTATGAACCAGGATAGTGGTCGGCAAACTCAGTCCACAGAGCCAAATATCAGCAGTTACAACGATTGGGATTTCTTTGGAGAGCCAAATTTTTTAAACTTAAACTCCTAACGCCACTTCTTCAAAATAGACTTGCCCGGGCCATGGTATATTTTGTGCAAGAGCCACACTCAAGGGGCCAAACAGCGGAATGTGGTGGCTCGCGGAGCCGCAGTTTGCCGACCACGGAACCAGGAGGTCAGCATTGGATTCCTGGCCAGGGCACATGCCCAGGTTGCAGGCTCCATCCCCAGTAGTGGGCGTGCAGGAGGCAGCTGATCAATGACTCATCATTGATTTTATATATATATATATATCCCTTCCTCTCTGAAATCAATAAAAATACATTTCTTTAATCTAAAAAAAGAAACAACATGATTGAGCCCTGACCTATCAACCAGGAGGTCAGGGTTCGATTCCTGCTCAGGGCACATGCCAGGTTGCTGGCTCCATCCTCAGCGGGGGCTGTGCAGGAGGCAGCAGATGCAATGATTTTCCCTCTCAGAAATCAATAAAAGCAATTTTAAAAATGTATTTTTTATTGTTTTACAGATGGGAAGGGGGAGGGATAGAAACATCAATGAGGGAGAAGCATCGACCAGCTGCCTCCTGCACACCTCCTACTGGGGCTGTGCCTGCAGCCAAGGTACATGCCCTTGACTGAAATCAAACCTGGGACCCTTCAGTCTTGCAGGCTGACGCTCTAACCAGGGCAAAAGTAAAAATTTTTTTTTTAAAGAAGCAACAGCAGCAGCAACATGCCCACAGGTGTGTGCACACCTGGAGCTGTGTGATGTGCAGTCATGTTCTCTCAGCGCCCGTCCCCACCTCAACGCCCTGCAGGTGGGGCCCCCCCCCCTGACGCTGTCCAAGGTGCTGACACGCCCCCCGGTGGCCTAACGGGGACTTGGCTGAAATGTCTTCATTAAAATGACATCCGGTTTCCTGGGCACGCCTGCCTCTCTCCCCGCCCGGGAGCCCCCGGACTCCACGTTCCCGGGCGGGCCGTCCACGCGAGTTTCCAAAGCCGCCATAGTCCCTGCTTCCCTGGCACTTGTCCCCGTCGGGGCAGGTCTATGGCCACGGCCGCCAGGGAGCGTGCATCCAGGGACGGGGAGCGCGCATCCAGGGACGAAGGGGGGGGCGGTGACACACGCAGCTCACCCTCCAGGTCATGTGCAACCACAACGGACACGTGGGTCCCCTGTACATAGTCCCAGTGAGACACACACACACACACCCCTCACCCCGGCACCTGCATTCCTCACACGCGCCTCACTCCCTCGCATCATGCATGGTTCAACCTCCCACGCACGGTCCAGCTAGATCCTGCATCCATCCCGCTGCCCCACAGAGGCCCAC
Organism: Antrozous pallidus; assembly: GCA_027563665.1. Taxonomy (NCBI): domain Eukaryota; kingdom Metazoa; phylum Chordata; class Mammalia; order Chiroptera; family Vespertilionidae; genus Antrozous; species Antrozous pallidus. Next base: position 311,736 of record CM050525.1, on the reverse strand, counting down.
CTGGACTACAACTCCCGGCAGGCCTCGGGCTGCTGGAGGGCTCCTGCGTGGCACCTTCTATGAATTGTAACCAACGGCAACGCCTGGCCCGTGAGGCGCGGTGCATTCCGGGAGTTGTAGTCCATGGGGGGGGCTGCGCGACGCAGTCTGGGAGTTGCGGTTCTTGTGGGCTGCGTGGCGCATTCTGGGAGTTGTGGTCCCGGCGGGGGTGCGCGGCGCATTCTGGAAGATGTGGTCCCGGCGTGCGGACGCGCTGGCGGGCTCCTCCGACAGGCGCCTACGCGTCCGCTCCCGGAAGTGTCCCCTCGCCCCTCCGTGAGGTGGGTTCGAGTTGGGGGGTCCCGCCCGGGTCGGGCCCGGAAGCCACGAGCGTCCCCGCTGCGCCCCAAAGCGAGATGTACTGGACGCGGCCACGGGCGGGTGTGAGGGGCTGAATGCGAGACCGAGTGAACTGGTCTGAGGTGGGGGCCGCTGACGGGGCGTGGGGCCGACCGGCCGGCCGGCCGGACGCACGAAGGGCCTGGGCGCGGGCGTCTGGCCGACGGGTGGGGACGCGGGGTCCGCCCATGGGACGGGATCTGACCGTCCGTCCGTCCGTCCGGGTGTGCGGCGCCGAGGAGGTGATGGGGGCGTGGGAGGCTGACCTCGCATGACCTCTCATGACCTCGCCTCCCTAGGGGGCCTGACCGAGGCAGCGACCAAGAAGGCATTGGCCCAAGACTGTGTTTGTTTATTCTTATTTATTTATTTTTAATATACTTTATTGGCTTTTCATAGAGAGGAAGGGAGAGGAATAGAAAGTCAGAAACATCCATCAGCTGCCTCCTGCACACCCCTGCCTGGGGATGTGCCCGTCACCAAGGTACGTGCCCTTGACCGGAATCGAACCCGGGACCCTTCAGTCCGAAGGCTGACGCTCTATCCGCGCGCGCGCGCGCACACGTAGCTACACGGGGAATGTATGAGGGCTGCCTGGATTGTTCAACTCGGCCGATGTTTTCCTCCTCTGTGTCTGTTTTCATAGCTGTTGGTTGGAAAGAAAGTTTCCACCCTCTGAGTCTATTGTGAATTTCTTTTTTCTTTTCCTTTTTTTTTTTTTTTTTTTTTTTGACAAATGAGGTTTATTTTTAATCCTTACCCACGCTCTATCCACTGAGCCACACCGGTCAGGGCTGCCCCGATTGTTTGGAGGATCCGTTTCCTGCCAGAGTGAGTCTCACGTCCCACGCCCCAGGCCAGCGCCCCCCGCTTCCCTGCTCACAGCGTTCTCATCTCCCTGCAGACCCAGCCCCCTGGCTCCCCGGCTCCGTGCACCTGCCCGATGGCCGTCCCCGGGCCCCCCCTGAGCCCCGTGCCCTGGGAACTGGACGGCGTCCTGCGGGTGAAGGTGGAGGAGGAGGAGGACGACGACGACGACGCCAGCCTTCCCCGGGTCCAGCTGTGCGGCCTCGGCCCCCAGGCCCGCCCCGAGGAGGCCGCGCGCCTGCGCTTCCGGCGCTTCTGCTACGAGGAGGCGTCCGACCCGCACGAGGCCCTGGCCCGCCTCCGCGAGCTCTGCCGCCAGTGGCTGCGGCCGGACGCGCACTCCAAGGAGCAGATGCTGGAGCTGCTGGTGCTGGAGCAGTTTCTGGGTGCGCTGCCCCCCGAGATCCAGGCCTGGGTCGGGGCGCAGGGCCCCAGGAGCGGAAAGGAGGCGGCCACGCTGGTGGAGGACCTGACGCAGGCGCTGGACCGGAAAGGTGAGCGGCGGCAGGCGGGCGGGCTGCGGGCGCGTGTTCACAGGACACCCCAGGCGGGGGCTGGACTGTGTGGGGGGAGGGCAGGGTCCGAGTTCAGGTCGCTCCGTACATAATCCTTGTACCTTTTTTTTTTTTTTTGGTTTTTTAAATATATTTTATTGATTTTTACAGAGAGGCAGGGAGAGGGACAGAGAGAAACATCGATGCGAGAGAAACACCCATCAGCCGCCTCCTGCACACCCCCCCTCCCCCACTGGGTATGTGCCCGTGACCGGAATCGAACCCGGGACCCTTCTTCAGGCCGCAGGCCGACGCTCTATCCACTGAGCCACACCGGTCAGAGCCCCCTACCGTTTTTAATTCGCCCAAATTGGGAATCCAAGAACACTTTTTTTTAATACGTTTTATTGATTTTTAAAAAAATATATATTTTATTGATTTTTTACGGAGCAGAAGGGAGAGGGATAGAAAGTCAGAAATATCGATGAGAGAGAGACATCAATCAGCTGCCTCTTGCACGCCCCCTACTGGGGATGTGCCCGCAGCCAAGGTACATGCCCTTGCCGGAATCGAACCCCGGACCCTTCAGTCCGAAGTCCGACGCTCTATCCACTGAGCCAAACCGGTCTCGGCTTATTGATTTTTTTTTACCGAGAGGAAGGGAGAGGGATAGAAAGTCAGAAACATCGATCGGCTGCCCCTTGCACACTCCCTACTGGGATTGTGCCTGTGACCGGAATCGAACCCGGGACCCTTCAGTCCGCAGGCCGACGCTCTATCCCCCGAGCCACACCGGTTTCGGCTAATGATGTGATCACGCGAAGGCTTGATATAGGGGTCAGCAGCCCGGGGTGGGGGTGGGGGGTGGCCAGTGTGTTCTTCTTCCCTTACAGATGAGAAAAGGGGGGGGAGCACCAGATCCCCAGGGCCCAGGGGCTGGCCAGCAGGCAGAGCTGGGGCCTCCTCATCCCCCCTCCTTCCTGGGATCCTCCAGAAACCCAGGCCCTGAGCTCCCATCAAGGGAGCAGGCCAGGGCAGGTGCGCCAGCACCCAGGCTGGTGTTGCTCAGTGGTTAGAGCGGGGCCTGCACCCTGGAGGAGGGCTAAGGGCACATACCTGGGTTGCATGTTCCATCCCTGCCCGGACCCCGGGCATGTGAGGGGGACAGCCGATCAATGTCAGAAGTCTCTTTCTGACTTCAATGTTTCTCTCTCTCTCTCTCCTTGGAATTTGGGGAGGGGGAGGGGAGGGGTTTGGAGGCTCTCAGCAGCTGACGCAGCGCCCCCCCAGAGGGAGGCTGATGCCCCAGGCCTGACGCTGCGGCTCCCATGTTTTCAGGCTGGAAGCCGGGAGCCGAGCCCCCGGGGGCGAACTGCAAACACAACGACTCGGAGGATGCAGACCCGGCTGCACAGACCCTGGCGGGGGGCGCTTCGCAGGGACACGGCTTCGGTGATGCCTTCGGCCCCCAGGGCAGCGCGGAGAGGATGGCGGGGGTCCCGGGGGACGTTTGGACCGAGCCCTGCGCCCCGGAGACCGATTTCAGGCCCACTCCGGGGCCTCCCAAGGAGGCGGCCCTCGGGGACCAGCCCGGCTGTGACTCCGGGGAGGCCTTCGGGACCATCCCCAGCGCGTGGTCCGAGGTCACCTGGCCGCAAAAGGACCCCTGCACGGGGGAATCCGGGCCTCCGGCCGGTGGCGGCGCAGGCCCCCTGCGGGACTGCGACAAGACCTCCCCCAGCGCCAGTGCCCGCGCCCTGGACGCGCACAGGAAGGGCCACTCCCGCAAGGCGCCCTACACCTGCGGCGAGTGCGGGAAGGCCTTCGGCCGCAGCACGCACCTGGCCCAGCACCAGGTGGTGCACACGGGCGCCAAGCCCCACGCGTGCCCCGAGTGCGGCAGGGCCTTCCGCCGGGCCACGCACCTGGCGCAGCACCGGCGCATCCACACGGGCGAGAAGCCCTACGCGTGCGGGGCCTGCGGCAAGGCCTTCCGCCGCAGCACACACCTCACGCAGCACCGGCGGGTGCACACGGGCGAGCGGCCTTACGCGTGCGCGGCCTGCGGCAAGGCCTTCAGCCAGAGCGCGCACCTCACGCAGCACCTGCGCATCCACTCCGGGGAGAAGCCCTACCGCTGCCGCGTCTGCCCCAAGGCCTTCGCGCAGAGCTCGTCCCTGATGGAGCACCAGCGGGTGCACACCGGGGAGCCGCCCCACCGGTGCGGGCACTGCGGGAAGGCCTTCAGCCGCAGCTCGGCGCTCCTGGCGCATCTGCCGGTCCACGGCCCAGCGCCAAGGTGACCCGCCCGCCGGGCAGCGGCCTCCTGGTGCGCAACGCGGGTGCAGGGGAGACCCCGAGTTCCCAAGGAGCCGAGACGAAGGGGGTGGGGCCTCGAGGACTTCTCCCCCGGCCTGAGGAGGTTCCCAAGGGCAGACGTGGGGCCTTCTGGGAGCGACTGCATTGGGGGCCCCCGGGGATGCAGCGCCAGGCCCCCAAGTTGTGGACGGGGCCGGTCCTCAGCCCGGGTGGAGGGCGCAGCTCTGAGAGGACTCGGTGGTCTCGGGGCGACGGTCTGGGCCGGGCCGCCAAGTGCACCCTCGGGGTCCTAGCCTGCCAGGCCCCGGGGACACTGCCCACGCTACCTCAGTGCCTTTCGGTTTTTTATTATTTATTTTCATTTTTCTGGTTAATCTTCGAAGGTATTTTTCCCGTTGATTTTTAGAGAGAATGGAAGGGTAGGAGGGAGGGAGAGAGAAACATCCATGGGAGAGAGACAGGGATTAGCTGCCTGAAACACACACACACACACACACACACACACCGGGATTGGCTGACACACACACACGGATTGGCTGCCTGACACACACACACACAGGGATTGGCTCACACACACACACACCGGGATTGGCACACACACACACACACACACACACAGGGATTGGCAGCCTGACACACACACACACACACACACACACACACACACACACACACGGATTGGCTGACACACACAGGGATTGCCTGCCTCACACACACACACACACAGGGATTGGCTGCCTCACACACACACACACACACGGATTGGCTGACATACACACACACACAGGGATTGGCTGCCGCACGCACACACACACGGATTGGCTGCCGCACGCACACACACACACAGGGATTGGCTGACATACACAGACACACACACGGGGATTGGCTGCCTCACACACACAGGGATTGGCTGCCTGACACGCGCATGCGCGCACACACACACGGATTGGCTGACACACACACACAGGGATTGGCTGCCTGACACACACACACACACACACATCCGGACCAGGGCCAGGAAGGAACCTGTGACCCAGGGACGCGCCCTTGACGGGGAGGCGGACCCTTGGGCGGAGGGGCCAGCGCGCTAACCACTGAAGCCACCGGCTAGGCTGTGCCTCCCCACTGGCTGCTGCTCCACTTCACGCCCAGGCGGGCCGGGGAGGCGGCTCCTCTGGAGGCTCCCAGACCCTCCCCGCTGGGGAGCGTGCTGCTGACACTCCCCGGGGAAAGGGGGGGGGCAAGCCTTCATGCTTCCGCCCCACCTGCTACCGCCCACCTGCTGGCAGGTCCCTGCCCCCTGCGCTCCGCCATCGGGACCTCACATGCAGCCTCCCCTGTGGGGATCCCCCTGCTGCCCCCAGGCCGCTCTCCGCTCCCTGCACCGGACCCTGCTCCCCTGGATGGGAAGCGCCCCGAGGCCTCGCCCGCTGGCAGCACAGCTTCCTGAATGGGGTCCGGGTTCGCTAGGACCGGAGTCACCTTGGGCCACACAACCTCACCTCCTGCTCACGTGCACCCACCCGGTCGCCCCTCTGTGAGCTCAGTAACAGGAAATGGTCCCCAAGCCCCGCCCTCGGGGCGTTCCTACAGGACACGGCTGGCCCGACGCCTCTCTGCTGCGTGCATGACCGGGGCGGACGCCTCCCCAGGCGGATGCATGTCCTTGTGCGTGTGCGCGCTCTAGGCCGTCTCCCACCGTCTCATGGGCTCCGAAGGCCAGACCACCCAGGTTTTCCCGGGGTCCCCGCACTCAGGGGCCTCCACGAAATGGCCCGGCCCGGCCCAGCCTGCCCGGCTTCGTGGCCGAGCCTCAACCTATGAACCCCGAGGTCACCGTTCGATTCCCTATCACAGCACATGCCCCTGTTGCAGCTCCAGTCCCCACTTTGGGGGGCACGCGGGAGGCAGCCTATCCGCGGTTCTCATCACTGATGTTTCTCTCTCTTCCCTCTCCCTTTCTCTCTGAAATCAATTTTAAAAATGCATTAAAGCCGGAACCGGTTTGGCTCAGTGGATAGAGTGTCGGCCTGCGGACTGAAGGGTCCCGGGTTCAATTCCGGTCAGGGGCGTGTGCCTTGGTTTCGGGCACATCCCCAGTAGGGGGTGTGCAGGCGGCGGCTGATCGATGCTTCTCTCCCATCGATGTTTCTAATTTTCTATCCCTCTCCCTTCTGCTCGGTGAAAAATCAGTAAAACATATATTTTTTAAAAAAAATAATAAAAGAAAGCCCTAACTGGTTTGGCTCAGTGGATTGAGCCTCATACTGCAGACTGAAAGGTCCCGGGTTCGATTCCAGTCAAGGGCATGTACCTTGGCTGCGGGCACATCCCCAGGAGGGGGCGTGCAAGAGGCAACTGATTGCTGTTTCTCTCTCATTGATGTTTCTGATTTTCCCTCTCCCTTCCACTCTGTAAAACGATCAATAAAATATATTTTTAAAAATCAATAAAATATATGTATTTTTTTAAAAAGAAAAGAAAAAAGTGGACCCTGGAGCCAATCTTCGGCCTGTCTACCCTGAGAGGCCCCAACCCAGCACCCCCCGACCCTGCAGCCTGACCCCCACCGGCCAAGGACACCTTTTACAGTCTTTTCACATTTATTGATCCCCAGGAGGAGTCGGACGTTCCCCTCCGCCTGGCCCCCGCCCAATGGGGGTGCGGCAGGAAGGAGCAGAGCCGGCTGGACCAGGGCACCCTCAGGAGCTGGGTAGGTAGTGGTCCAACGTTCTAGACGAAGTTGACAAAAGAGAAATGTTAGCGGCGGGGGTGGGGGGGGGGGAGCCGGGAGCAGTTGCAGGCCAGCCAGACCTCCCCGCGCCCCTGCAGGAAGGAAGCAGCTGCCCCCGCCCCCCCCCCCCAGCCCAGGCCTCCCTCCTGGCGCTCGCTGCCCCAGGGCCTTTGCACCTGCTGGTTCCCCCACCAACCCCAGCCACACGCTGACCCATGGCAGGGCACGCCCCCCCACCCCCCCCCCCGCAGAGGGCGCAGGCTGGGCAGAGGCGGGGAGGGGGGTGGCGGCGGAGCCGGGGTGGGGTGGGGGGGCGGACTCCGGCCCTCCGATCCCAGGGGGCGTCTCACCTTTCATCCTCCACCTGCAGCTCCACCGGGTCGCTCAGCTCCGACTCCAGGGGCCACCGGGCGTGGTAGCGGCAGCTGTAGTTGCCGGCGTGCTGGGGCCCCACGTAGGACAGCACCAGGTCCTTGGAGCCGCAGTAGGCCGAGGCCACCACCGCGCCCCCGGCCACCAGCTCCAAGGTCTCGTGGGCCACGGGGGTCTCGCAACGCAGGACGGCGTCCCTGCCGGGGCTCACCTTCCCTCGCCACAGGGGCCGGAGCCGGGGCTTGGGGAGGGGTCCTGGGTGGGTGGAGGGGAAGGTGTCAGGCAGATCAGTCCCCCTTTGCCCCCACGTCCACTGAGGTCCAGACCTTGCAGGCTGGCCCTGCACAGCCTTCCCCCCTGCCCCCCCCCCACTTCCCTGGCCCTGAACCCAGACAACCGCCCTCTGACCCCCTGGGGCCCTGGAACCGGAGTTGTCCCAGCCTCACCCTATTATTCCTCAGGCCCCTGAGGGTCCCCCTCTCCCCGCAGACCTGGACACAGGTCTGGGGAGCTCTTTGAGGTGCGGGGGGGGGGGTCCCCTCGTGTGGCCCCAGGCCCCCAGGGGAGGGAAGGGAGACCTGATGGTGGAAACGGTGCACCCCGCAGAGCAGAGTGCGCCCCGGCCGGCCGGCCAAAGGTCAGGGGTTCGGGCCTGCAGGCCCAGCCCCTCTGCCCCTTGTGGGGGGCGAGGGCGGCCTTGGTGAGAGAATGGGAGGGACAGCCCTTCACCCCTCGACCAGGCCCCGGCGGTGAGGGAGGGGGGGTGCTGATGGGAAGACACCACCACCCGCCGGCCTGGCTCAGTGGAGAGTGTCCTCCCAGGAGCCAGGAGGTCCCGGGTTCGACCCCCGCTCCAGGGTACGGGTCCGGGTTGTGGGGGAGGCAGCCGGTCAGCGAGTCATTGATGTTTCTCTCTCTCTCTCCTCGCTTCCTCTCTGAAACCAATTAAAAGGCATTAAAAAAATAATGGGCCCTGACCGGTGTGGCTCAGTGGATAGAGCGTCGGCCTGCGGACGGAAGGGTCCCGGGTTCGATTCCGGTCAAGGGCATGTGCCTTGGCTGCGGGCACGTCCCCAGTAAGGGGCGTGCAGGAGGCGGCGGATGGATGTTTCTCTCTCATCGATGTTTCTGACTCTCTACCCCTCTCCCTTCCGCTCTGTGGAAAAATCAATAAAATATATTAAAAATAAAATAAAAGGGTGATATGCTAATTAGACCTGGACACCTTCCAGATGTCCTTCCGGACAAAGCCATGGAGGTGGGGCCACGGCAGAGGTGGTTAGGGGTGAGCAGGCCTGCATGGGGGGCAGTTGGGGGTGAGCAGGCCTGCAGGGGGGGCAGGTGGGGGTGAGCAGGCCTGCAGGAGGGCAGTTGGGGGGGACCAGGCCTGCAGGGGGGCAGTTGGGGGTGAGCAGGCCTGCAGGAGGGCAGTTGGGGGTGAGCAGGCCTGCAGGAGGGCAGTTGGGGGTGAGCAGGCCTGCAGGGGGGGCAGTTGGGGTGAGCAGGCCTGCAGGAGGGGCAGTTGGGGGTGAGCAGACCTGCAGGAGGGGCAGTTGGGGTGAGCAGGCCTGCAGGGGAGGCAGTTGGGGGTGAGCAGGCCTGCAGGAGGGGCAGTTGGGGTGAGCAGGCCTGCAGGGGGGGCAGTTGGGGGTGAGCAGGCCGGTAGGGGAGGCAGTTGGGGGTGAGCAGGCCTGCAGGGGGGGCAGGTGGGGGTGAGCAGGCCAGCTGAGTTAGGGGGGGGCAGTTGGGGGTGAGCAGGCCTGCAGGGGGGGCAGTTGGGGGTGACCAGGCCTGCAGGGGGGGCAGTTGGGGGTGAGCAGGCCTGCAGGGGGGGCAGTTGGGGGTGAGCAGGCCAGCTGGGTTAGGAGGGGCAGTTGGGGGGACCAGGCCTGCAGGAGAGGCAGTTGGGGTAAGCAGGCCGGTAGGGGTGACAGTTGGGGGTAAGCAGGCCTGCAGGGGGGGCAGTTGGGGTGAGCAGGCCAGCTGGGTTGGGGGGGGGCAGTTGGGGGTGAACAGACCTGCAAGGGGGGGGCAGTTGGGGGTGAGCAGGCCTGCAAGGGGGGGGCAGTTGGGGGTGAGCAGGCCTGCAGGGGGGGCAGTTGGGGGTGAGCAGGCCTGCAGGTTTAGGGGGGGCAGGTGGGGGTGAGCAGGCCTGCAGGTTTAGGGGGGGCAGGTGGGGGTGAGCAGGCCTGCAGGTTTAGGGGGGGGCAGGTGGGGGTGAGCAGGCCTGCAGGTTTAGGGGGGGCAGGTGGGGGTGAGCAGGCCTGCAGGTTTAGGGGGGGCAGTTGGCGGTGAGCAGGCAGGTGAGCGGTTAGGAGCCAGCTGTCCCGGATTAAGAGAGGGGTGTCTGACTGCGGGTTTAGGCCCAATACCAGGCATCGAGCCTAAACCAGCAGTCGGACATCCCCTGAGGGGTCCCAGATCGGAGAGGGTGCAGGCCGGGGCTGAGGGACACCCCACCCCGACCCCCTGTGCATGAACTTCCTGCCCCGGGCCACTAATATTCCACAAAATTAGAACAAATTATACTTTTTTAAAAGAATGCACGGGGGAAACTGAGGCTCGGGCGGTGCACAGCCCGCCGGGGTGCCCGCCCACGGCCCCAGAGGTCGGGGGCGGGGGGGGGGGGGGGGGGAACCCCGCGGGGCCCTCACCGTCCACTCGCAGCTCCAGGCGGGCGCTGGGCCGGGAGCCCGCGGGAGCCGCGGGGCTCAGGTACACGCAGCTGTAGTTGCCCGAGTCCACGGGCGTCACGTCGCGCAGCTCGAACCGGGCCTCGTCCCCCTCGGGGCTCTGGAGGCCCCGCACCCAGCGCCGCCCGTTCGGGTCCTCCTGCAGCAGAGTGAAGCGCTGCCCGGCCTGGGGCGCCCGGCACCGCAGCGTCACCAGCGTGCCTGGCTCGGGGTTCGAGGTGGCGGGCTCCGCAGAGAGCTCGGGTGCCGGCAGCGTGTCTGCGGGGCGAGAGGCGTGGGGGGACCCGTGACCTCGGCGCCCCCAGAGGCTGCAGCTGCAGGGCGGGGTGGGGGTGGGGTCCTGGTCCCGCCCAGCGAGCCTCCCTCTGGATATGTCCGCCCAGCCTTCCGGTCGCCCTTCCGGACGCCCTTCCGGACGCCCTTCCGGACGCCCTTCCGGACGCCCTTCCAGACGCCCTTCCGCCCTCCCCTCCGGAACGCCCGCCATTCCCGCCCGGTCCTCCTCAGCCTCCCACACGCTCCCTGGTTCCTCTCTTTGTAACCAGCGGCGGGGCTCCCAGGCTGAGCCCCGACCTAGGAGCCAGGAGGTCACAGGGTCAGGTCCCAGGGCGGGGCTCCATCCCCAGTGGGGGGCGCTGCAGGAGGCAGCGGATCCTTCATTCTCTCTCATCATGGATGTCTGTCTCTCTCTCTCTCTCTCTCTCTCTCTCTCTCTCTCTCTCTCTCTCTCCCCTACTCCCTTCCTCTCTGAAATCAATGACAATAGATTAAAAAAAAATTTAAGCCAAGACTGGTTTGGCTCAGGGGATAGAGTGTCGGCCTTCGGACGGAAGGGTCCCGGGTTCGATTCCAGTCAAAGGCATGTGCCTTGGCTGCGGGCACATCCCCAGTGGAGGGTGTGCAGGAGGCGGCTGATGGATGTTTCTAACTCGCTATCCCTTTCTCTTGCTCTCCTTAATAGGTCAAATGAAATATATTTTTAGGAAGGAAGGGAGGGAGGGAGGGATGGAGGGAGGGAGGGAGGGAGGGTGGGAGGAAATGGAAGGAAGGAAACAGAAGGAAGGAAAGGAAATGAAAGGGAAGGGAGGAAGGCAATGGAAGGAAGGAAAGGAAATGAAAGGGAAGGAAGGAAGGAAATGGAAGGAAGGAAGGAAAGAAGGAAGGAAGGGAGGGAGGGAGGAAATGAAAGGAAGGAAGGAAACAGAAGGAAGGAAAGGAAATGGAAGGGAGGAAGGCAATAGAAGGAAGGAAAGGAAATGAAAGGGAAGGAAGGAAGGAAATGGAAGGAAGAAGGAAATGGAAGGAAGGAAATGGAAGGAAGGAAAAGAAGTGAAAGGGAAGGGAGGAAGGCAATGGAAGGAAGGAAAAGAAATGAAAGGGAAGGAAGGAAGGAAATGGAAGGAATGAAGGAAGGAAGAAAGGGAGGGAGGGAGGGAGGGAGGGAGGAAGGAAATCAAAGGAAGGAAGGAAACAGAAGGAAGGAAAGGAAATGAAAGGGAAGGGAGGAAGGCAATGGAAGGAAGGAAAGTAAATGAAAGGGAAGGAAGGAAGGAAATGGAAGGAAGGAAACAGAAGGAAGGAAGGAAGGAAGGAAGGAAGGAAAAGGAAGGAAGGAAACAGAAGGAAGGAAAGGAAATGAAAGGGAAGGAAGGAAGGCAATGGAAGGAAGGAAAGGAAATGAAAGGCAAGGGAGGAAGGCAATGGAAGGAAGGAAAGGAAATGAAAGGGAAGGGAGGAAGGCAATGGAAGGAAGGAAAGGAAATGAAAGGGAAGAAAGGAAGGAAGGAAATGGAAGGAAGGAAGGAAGGAAGGATGGTAGGAAGGAAGGAAGGGTGGTAGGAAGGAAGGAAGAAAGGAAGGAAGAAAGGAAGGAAGGAAATGGAAGGAAGGAAGGAAGGAAGGAAGGAAGGAAGGAAATGGAAGGAAGGAAGGAAGGAAGGAAGGAAGGAAATGGAAGGAAGGAAGAAAGGAAGGAAGAAAGGAAGGAAGGAAATGGAAGGAAGGAAGGAAGGAAGCAAGCGCAGACCGGGGGAGGGAGTCCTGTGCTGCGTCCAGCCCGGGGCACCCCCGCCCCCACCGCGGGGCTCACCGTCGCTCAGCACCAGCTCCACGGGGGCGCTGTCCGCAGACCAGGCCGTGCCCTCCCCTCTCAGCTGGTAGCGGCAGGTGTAGAGGCCGCCGTCCTGGGGCCCCAGGGCCTTCAGCTCAAACACCACGCGGTCCGGGGAGGTGCTCCACATCTCCGCCTGCACCTCCCGCCCCCCGAGCCGCAGCTGGAACTCCACGCCCTCCAGGGGTGCCACGCAGTCCAGTGCCACCTGCCCGCCCGGGGCCAGGATGGTGACCTTCTCTCCGGGCGAAAGCCTCATGCTCATCCTGGGCGCTGGGGGGCTGGCTGCAAGGCAAGGGGGGGCAGCTGGGGCGCTGGGGACCCCACATCCCGTTCCCAGAGGGCGCCCAGCTTCCAGCCTGTGGACCTTTGCCTGCCCTACATGGCCTCAGGGCACAGGGCAGTTAGGAGGGACCAGGCTTGCAGGGGAGGGCAGTTTGGGGGGACCAGGCCTGCAGGGAGGGCAGTTAGGGGGGACCAGGCCTGCAGAAAGGGCAGTTAGGGGGGACCAGGCCTGCAGGGGAGGGCAGTTGGGAGGGACCAGGCCTGAAGGGGAGGGCAGTTGGGGGGGACCAGGCCTGCAGGGGAGGGCAGTTGGGGGGGACCAGGCCTGCAGGGAGGGCAGTTAGGGGGGACGAGGCCTGAAGGAGAGGGCAGTTGGGGGGGACCAGGCCTGAAGGGGAGGGCAGTTGGGAGGGACGAGGCCTGAAGGGGAGGGCAGTTGGGAGGGACCAGGCCTGCAGGGGAGGGCAGTTAGGGGGGAGCAGACCTGCAGGGGAGGGGAGTTAGGGGGGACCAGGCCTGCAGGGGAGAGCATTTAGGGGGGAGCAGACCTGCAGGGGAGGGGAGTTAGGGGGTGGACCAGGCCTGAAGGGGAGGGCAGTTGGGAGGGACCAGGCCTGCAGGGGAGGGCAGTTGGGAGGGACCAGGCCTGCAGGGGAGGGCAGTTGGGGGGGACCAGGCCTGCAGGGGAGGGCAGTTGGGGAGGACCAGGCCTGCAGGGAGGGCAGTTGGGAGGGACCAGGCCTGCAGGGGAGGGCAGTTGGGAAGGACCAGGCCTGCAGGGGAGGGCAGTTGGGGGGGACCAGGCCTGCAGGGAGGGCAGTTGGAGGGAACCAGGCCTGAAGGGGAGGGCAGTTGGGAGGGACCAGGCCTGAAAGGGGAGGACAGTTGGGAGGGACCAGGCCTGCAGGGGAGGGCAGTTGGGGGGGACCAGTCCTGCAGGGAGGGCAGTTGGGAGGGACCAGGCCTGCAGGGGAGTGCAGTTGGGAGGGACCAGGCCTGCAGGGGAGGGCAGTTGGGGGGGGACCAGGCCTGCAGGGAGGGCAGTTGGGGGGGACCAGGCCTGAAGGGGAGGGCAGTTGGGGGGGGACCAGGCCTGCAGGGAGGGCAGTTGGGAGGGACCAAGCCTTCAGGGGAGGGCAGTTGGGAGGGACCAGGCCTGCAGGGAGGGCAGTTGGGAGGGACCAAGCCTGCAGGGGAGGGCAGTTTGGGGGGACCAGGCCTGCAGGGGAGGGCAGTTTGGGGGGACCAGGCCTGAAGGGGAGGGCAGTTGGGGGGGACCAGGCCTGCAGGGAGGGCAGTTGGGAGGGACCAAGCCTTCAGGGGAGGGCAGTTGGGAGGGACCAGGCCTGCAGGGAGGGCAGTTGGGAGGGACCAAGCCTGCAGGGGAGGGCAGTTTGGGGGGACCAGGCCTGCAGGGGAGGGCAGTTGGGGAGGACCAGGCCTGCAGGGTATGGCAGTTGGGGTGGACCAGGCCTGCAGGGGAGGGCAGTTGTGGGGGGACCAGGCCTGCAGGGGAGGGCAGTTGGGAGGGACCAGGCCTGCAGGGGAGGGCAGTTGGGGGGGACCAGGCCTGCAGGGGAGAGCATTTAGGGGGGAGCAGACCTGCAGGGGAGGGGAGTTAGGGGGGGACCAGACTGGCAGGGGGGTGGTTAGTGGGTGATCGGGCTGGCAGACAGAACCGGCGAGGGGCTGATCAGCAAGTCAGGCAGGCGAGCCGTTGGGAGCCGGCTCAGCTGGACTGTGAGAGGTGTGTCCAGCCTAAACGGGCAGTCGGACATCCCTCGAGGGGGTCCCAGGGTGCACAGCTGCCCAGGCCTCCCCACGGCCCCCCGTGAGCCACCGTGTCCCAGCCCCAGGCCCGGGCAGGGGCGCTCAGGGTCTGGGGGTTGGGGGGGGCGGTCCCAGGGAAAGCCGGCCCTCCAGGGGCCCCCACGCTCACCCAAGTCCTCGACGCTCAGGGCTGCGCTGGGCTCGGACGCGGGCCCGGCCTCCCGCGTGCGGTAGCTGCAGCTGTAGTTGCCTCCCTGTCGGACCTGGAAGGCGGCCTGCGCGGCCTCGGGGGCCTCCGCCACCTCCAGGAACTGGGGGTCGCCCTCCCGCCGCAGCAGGAAGGTCGCCCCGCGCAGCCCCCCGCGGCACAGCAGGGTGGTGGTCAGGCCCGGCGTGACCCAGGGCACCGGCTGGCTGGAGAGCTCGGGAGCGGCCAGGCTCCCTGCGGGGCGGAACGGGGGCGGGGGGGCAGGATGGGCGGGCTGGACACTGGGGCTCCTCCGCCCACAGGCCCCGCCCCTGATGGCCCCCCACATCCTGATCCGATGTCAGCTCCTCCCCCCACGGGCCTCGCTGGGTCCTCCCCAACTGCCCTCCCCTGCAGGCCTGCCTGGTCCCCCCAAACTGCCCTCCCCTGCAGGCCTGCCTGGTCACCCTTAACTACCCTCCCCTGCAGGCCTGCCTGGTCACCCTTAACTACCCTCCCCTGCAGGCCTGCCTGGTCCCCCCAAACTGCCCTTCCCTGCAGGCCTGCCTGGTCACCCTTAACTACCCTCCCCTGCAGGCCTGGTCTCCCCTAACTGCCCTCCCCTGCAGCTCTGGTCCCCCCCAACTGCCCTCCTTTGTAGGCCTGGTCACCCTTAACTACCCTCCCCTGCAGGCCTGGTCACCTTTAACTACCCTCCCCTGCAGGCCTGGTCACCTTTAACTACCCTCCCCTGCAGGCCTTGTCTCCCCTAACTGCCCTCCCCTGCAGGCCTGGTCTCCCCTAACTGCCCTCCCCTGCAGGCCTGGTCTCCCCTAACTGCCCTCCCCTGCAGGCCTGGTCTCCCCTAACTGCCCTCCCCTGCAGGCCTGGTCTCCCCTAACTGCCCTCCCCTGCAGGCCTGGTCTCCCCTAACTGTCCTCCCCTGCAGGCCTGGTCTCCCCTAACTGCCCTCCTTTGTAGGCCTGGTCACCCTTAACTACCCTCCCCTGCAGGCCTGGTCTCCCCTAACTGCCCTCCCCTGCAGGCCTGGTCACCTTTAACTACCCTCCCCTGCAGGCCTGGTCTCCCCTAACTGCCCTCCCCTGCAGGCCTGGTCTCCCCTAACTGCCCTCCCCTGCAGGCCTGGTCACCTTTAACTACCCTCCCCTGCAGGCCTGGTCTCCCCTAACTGCCCTCCCCTGCAGGCCTGGTCTCCCTTAACTACCCTCCCCTGCAGGCCTGGTCTCCCCTAACTACCCTCCTCTGCAGGCCTGGTCTCCCCTAACTACCCTCCCCTGCAGGCCTGGTCTCCCCTAACTGCCCTCCCCTGCAGGCCTGGTCTCCCCTAACTGCCCTCCCCTGCAGGCCTGGTCACCTTTAACTACCCTCCCCTGCAGGCCTGGTCACCCCTAACTGCCCTCCCCTGCAGGCCTGGTCTCCCCTAACTGCCCTCCCCTGCAGGCCTGGTCTCCCTTAACTACCCTCCCCTGCAGGCCTGGTCTCCCCTAACTGCCCTCCCCTGCAGGCCTGGTCTCCCTTAACTGCCCTCCCCTGCAGGCCTGGTCTCCCTTAACTGCCCTCCCCTGCAGGCCTGGTCTCCCCCAACTGCCCTCCTTTGTAGGCCTGGTCACCCTTAACTACCCTCCCCTGCAGGCCTGATCGCCCCCAACTGCCCTCCCCTGCAGGCCTGATCACCCCTAACTGCCCTCCCCTGCAGGCCTGGTCTCCCCTAACTGCCCTCCCCTGCAGCTCTGGTCCCCCCCAACTGCCCTCCCCTGCAGGCCTGGTCTCCCCTAACTGCCCTCCCCTGCAGGGCCTGGTGATCGCCCACAACTGCCCTCCCTTGCAGGGCCTGGCACCTCCCAACGGCCCTCCCCTGCTGGCCATCTCATGGCGGCCATCCTGTGTCCACATCGGGGACAGGACCTTTGGCCACATGGGGCCGGCCCCCTCCCTTGTCTGTCGGAGTGAGGGTCAATCTGCGTGTTGTTCTTTTATCAGGTGGGATCGATGAATCAAGTCCGGGACCCAGAGAGGTGGACAGGGACGTAGAACAGGGGGAAGGTGTGTGTGTGTGTGTGTGTGTGTGTGTGTGTGTGTGTGTGTGTGTGCCAGGCCTGCCCTAAGCCCTTTTCCTGGGAACTCAGTTACATAGTATTCCTCACCGACCCTCTGGGGTCAGTGCAAAAACCACCCCCAGTTTGCAGACGGGGAAACCGAGGCTGAGTAAAGGCCAGGGTCTTGCCCAGAGTCCCCCTGGCTGCTCAGGGGGGTGGTGACCGACCGGGAGAGGGAGGGAGGGAGGCAGGCCCCCACTCACCTGGCCCAGCCACCTCCACCAGGTTGCTCAGCGAGGTCCATCCGTCGCTGCTACCCTCCATGCCACAGCGGCAGCGGTACAGGCCCTGCAGGCCCCTCGGGCCCGCCCTCAGCACGAAGCGCACTTCCACGTCTGACCCGATGATGCGCGCCCCCTCCAGGAGCTCCCCATCCTTGTAGAGCTGGAAGTCCGAGGTGGGCAGGCGAGCCTGACAGACCAGGGTCAGGTTGGACCAGGGTTCCTCGGGAGAGCCGGTCTCCGCCAACAGTTCTGGCCGCGTCTCAACGACTGGGGGGGGGGGGGGGGGGCAAAGGTCAGAGCCAGGCAGCAGGCAGGGGGACAGGGGCGCCCCCTGTGTGTGCTCACCTTCCCTAACTGCCCTCTCCTGCAGGCCTGAATCCCCCCCCGCCCCAACTGTCCTCCCCTGCAGGCCTGGTTCTTCCAACTATTCTCCCCTGCAAGCCTGATTACCCCTAACTGCCCTCCCCTGCAGGCTTGGTCCCCCCAACTGCCCTTTCCTGCAGACCTGGTCCCCCTCAACGGCTCTCCCCTGCAGGCCTGGTCCCCCCAACTACTCTCTCCTGCAGGCCTGATTACCCCTAACTGCCCTCCCCTGCAGGCCTGGTTCTCCCAACTATTCTCCCTTGCAGGCCTGATTACCCCTAACTGCCCTCCCCTGCAGGCCTGGTCCCCCTCAACTGCTCTCCCCTGCAGGCCTGGTCCCCTCAACTACTCTCTCCTTCAGGCCTGATTATCCCTAACTGCCCTCCCCTGTAGGCCTGGTCCCCCTCAACTGCTCTCCCCTGCAGGCCTGGTCCCCCCAACTACTCTCCCCTGCAGGCCTGGTCCCCCTCAACTGCCCTCCCCTGCAGGCCTGGTCCCCCTCAACTGCCCTTTCCTGCAGGCCTGATGTCCCCCAACTGCCCTCCCCTGCAGGCTTGATCACCCCTAACTGCCCTCCCCTGCAGGCCTGTTTCCCCCCCAACTGCCCTTCCCTGCAGTCCCATTCCCACCCACGTCTTCAGGTCCCCAGGGTACCCCCCCACCCTTAGACCAGCTTTCCCCTCCCCACCAACCCAGCCCAGGCCCCCACTCACATGTGGCGGCTTCGGCCGCTGGGCTCAGGGAGAGACCTGTGGGGACAGACAGGCTTGTGAGGCCCTCCCCACCCGCCCTCTCCCCCACTCCCAGCAGGGGACCCTGGCCCAGGGCGCCTCACCCCAGAGCAGCAGGAAGGCAGGCAGTGGAGACATGGTGTGAGCCTCGGACAGTGGGTGAGGGCCGGTCATAAGGCCTGAGGGAGGGAGGGAGGGAGGGAGGGAGGGAGAGGGCAGCAGGCGGAGTCGGTCACTGACCCCTTCCTGCTGTTTGTTCGTCTCCAAGGCCAGGGGTATGTGTGTTCGAGGGGGTGTGTGTGTGTGTGTGCGCGCGCAGAGCGGGGTGGTGACAGGGCGGCTCCAGAAACCTCAGCAATAATAAATATGCATTAAAAAAAATAACTAAATTAAGCCCTAGCTGGTGTGGCTCAGCGGACAGAGCGCCGGCCAGTGGACGGAAAGGTCCCGGGTTCGATTCTGGTCAAGGGCACAGGCCCAGGTTGGGGGCTGGATCCTCAGTGGGGGGCGTGCAGGAGGCAGCCAATCTGTGAGTCTCTCTCATCATGGATGTTTCTGTATCTGTCTTCCTCTCCCTTCTCTGAAATCAATTATATATATATGTTAGCTGAGACCGGTGTGGCTCAATGGATAGACCGTCGGCCTGTGGACTGAAGGGTCCCGGGTTCGATTCCCGGTCAAGGGCATGTACCTAGCCTGTGGGCACAACCCCAGTGGGGGGCGTGCAAGAGGCAGCTGGTTGATGTCTCTTTCATCGATGTTTCTGACTTTCTATCCCTCTGCCTTCCTCTCTGTGAAAATCAATAAAATATTTAATATATATTTATATAAATAGTCCCCTGACCGGTTTGGTTCAGTGGATAGAGCGTCAGCCTGCTCTCTCATCACTGAAACTCTTATCTTTCTCTCCCTTCCTCAAAAAAACAATAGTATTGCTGAAACCATTTTGGCTCAGTGGATAGAGCGTCAGCCTGTGGACTGAAAGGTCCCGGGTTCGATTCTGGTCAAGGGCATGTACCTTGGCTGCGGGCACATCCCCAGTAGGGGGTGTGTAAGAGGCAGCTGATGGATGTTTCTAACTCTCCCTCCCTCTCCCTTCCTCTCTGTGAAAAAAATCAATAACATTTATTTTTTTTAAAATAGTCATAATAGCCGAGACCGGTTTGGCTCAGTGGATAGAGCGTTGGACTGCGGACTGAAGGGTCCCGGGTTCGATTCCGGCAAGGGCATGTACCTTGGCTGCGGGTGCATCCCCAGTAGGGGGCGTGCAAGAGGCAGCTGATCGATGTCTCTCATTGATGTTTCTGACTTTCTATCCCTCTCCCTTCCGCTCTGTAAAAAATCAATAAAATATATATATAAAAAATAAAATAAAATAGTCATAATAACAGAAGAAAGAAAGAAAACAGGGTCTTCGGAATTGCTGGGTAAGAATAAAACGTGAACCTGGCCGAGAAGCCCAAACACCCGTGTTCATATCAGACCCTGAAACTCTGAGTTCTACCCCCCGGACTCTCATATATATAAGTATATATTTTTTATTTTTTACAGAGAGGAAGGGAGAGGGATAAAAAGTCAGAAACATCGATGAGAGAGAAACATCGATCAGCCGCCTCCTGCACAACCCCCACTGGGGATGTGCCCGCAACCAAGGTACATGCCCTTGACCTTGACTGGAATTGAACCTGAGACCCTTCGGTCCGAAGGCCGACGCTCTATCCGCTGAGCCACACCAACCAGGGCCCCAGACACTCTTTGTGGGAACCCCGGGGCAGCGTGTTGGGCCCCGGCCCACGCTGCCTCTTGGGGTCCCAGCCCTGAGGTGCTGCCGGCACTGAATTCCAGGGGGGCGGCTCTGACTCAGCAGGACGGGGCGCCCGCACTCGAACCCCCACCTGTGTGGCCAGGCAGCCCCGTCCCCCACACCCAGGTCGCCCGTGGCTCCCTGCCACCGTCCACAGGAGAATCCTGGGACTTAGCCAGGCTGGAGTCCAAACTCCCCATCAGGACTATAAATGTGGGGGACCTTTGCACCTCCAGAGTGAGCTGTGGCCCCTCACACAGAGGCTACTGAGCAGCGGGAAGCCAATTCTCTGTGCCAGGCGCCTGAGGCATGATGGGACCTGGATGCCTGCCCTACCCCTGCCCTGGGGCTTCCAGGGAAGCAGGGGTCATGGCTGCTGGTCTTGGGTCCAGGTTTGCACAACCGCCGGCCCCCGGCCAGCACCCAGCGTGACCTCCCGAATCCTCGGAGACCCGGAGGGAGGCCAAGGACCTATGTGGACGGGAGAAAACACCGAGGTAGCTGTTGGAAACTGCCCATGGTCTTCACTAGCAGAAAGGGGTGGACAAGGAGTTAGGCCGACTGGTCTACCTGGAGCAGTAGTTCTCGGCCTTCCTAAGCCACGGCCCTTTATTTATTTATTTACTAGAGGTCCGGTGCACAAAATTCATGCACGGCGGAGGAGGGGTAGGGGGTGTCCCTCAGCCCAGCCTGCACCCTCTCCAATCTGGGACCTCTCAAGGGATCGGGCCTAAACGGGCAGTGGGACATCCTTCTCACAATTCCAGGACTGCTGGCTCCAAACTGCTCGCCTGCCTGCCTCCCTGATTGCCCCTAACCGCTTCTGCCTGCTAGCCTGATCACCCCCTAAACACTGCCCTGCCAGCCCAATGGATGTCTAAGTGCTCCCCTGCCAGCCTGTTTGCCCCCAACTTCCCCCCCTCTGCCAGCCTGGTCACCCCTAACCGCCCTCCCCTGCTGGCCTGATCACCCACAACTGCCCTCCCTCGCAGGCCTAGAACCTCCCAATGGACAGGGAGTTTGGAGGGCTGGTCCACCTTAAATCCTCTGAAGGGTCAGAGCTAATTATTGGATATGGGTGGTTGAGGCAGCCCCTACCTGTGAGTCCTAAGTAGATTCACTGATTGGATTTTTAAAAAAATATATTTTTTATTGCTTCTTTTTACAGAGAGGAAGGGAGAGGGATAGAAAGTCAGAAACATCCATGAGAGAGAAACATCCATCAGCTGCCTCCTGCACGCCCCCTACTTGGGATGTGCCTGCAACCAAGGTACGTGCCCTTGACTGGAATCGAACCTGGGACCCTTCAGTCCGCAGGCCGAGGCTCTATCCACTGAGCCAAACTGGTTTCAGCTGGTCTCTGTTGATGTGGCCTCAGATGCTGAGTCAGGGGATCAGAAAGGAACCCTGGACTCACAGGAGATGGGGCCCGAGAGATGTGTGTTGGCTGCATGCACCGGGCATCTGCAGGGGAACCGTCCCCCCCTCTTGCCCCCCAAATCCCGCTTCCACGGGGCTCCTGGGCCCAGCTGCCTGGACCAAACCAGCCTGCAGCCCCAGCTCCAGCAGGAGGAGCTGCAGACCGTACCCCATCTCTGCCTCTCCCTCACTAACCTGCCTGTTACCTGGAGGACCTTTCAGGTGTGGGCTTGGGGTCCAAGGTCCCTGAGGGCCTGTCTCTGACCCTGCCATGCACCCTGACCGCTCTCTCGGCCTAAGTGTCCAGGGGCTGCTGGTGGGTGGAGAGCAGGACATGGGGCAGCCACATTTGGGCTGGTGGTGGTGGTGGTTGGGGGCTGAGAGATTAACATGTCCCAGGCGTTAACACCCCAGGTGTTTCCCATGCACTGCAGAGCCGCATGGGAGAGCAATTCGCCAGGTAGAAGGGCCAAAGAACTTGCACCGGGCCCCCTGAGGCCGATCAGAGGGGGCTCCTGGAGGGCAGCATTGAGGTACGGTGGCGGGGGGGGCGTCCTGTCGAGGTCAGAGGCCGACCTGACCCTCACTGACATTGACAGCCCGGCAGCAGGGTGGGGAGCACAGCCCGTCTGTACTGTTTTACAGGGCAGCAGGGGTACGTGGCGGTGGGCATAGCTCCCCCTGCCCCCGTCCTCCCGTCTGAGCCTCCCTCGGATAGGGGCAGAAAGGGAATATCGGGGAGCAGCTATAACTGGAAGAAATAGGAAGCACACTCTATTAACGGTGGTTGCGTCTGTTCTGATTAAAGAAGGCATATTCTGCTCTGACCCGTGTTGGCTCAGTGGATAGAGCGTTGGCCGGCGGACCGAAGGGTCCCGGGTTCGATTCCGGTCAAGGGCGCATGCCTTGGTTTCGGGCACATCCCCAGTGGGGGACGTGCAGGAGGCAGCTGATGGATGTTTCTAACTTTCTATCCTCCCTTCCTCTCTGTAAAAAAAATCAATAAAAAAATATATATTTAAAATAGAGAAGGCATAGTCTGCCCTGACCGGTGTTTGCTCAGTGGATAGAGCATCGGCCTTCGGACTGAAGGGTCCCGGGTTCGATTCCGGCCAAGGGCACGTGTGTTGGTTACGGGCACATCCCCAGTAGGAGGTGTGCAGGAGGCAGCTGATGGATGTTTCTTTCTCATGGATGTTTCTGACTCTCTGTCCCTCTCTCTTCCTCTCTGTAAAAAAAATCAATAAAAATATAGAAAAAAAAGAGGTACGGGTGGGGATGAGGAGCTGGCTCTCCACGATGGCCCCTGGGGTCACTGGGTAGGGCTGCAAAGCGGTCAGGGTACCCACCACCAAGCCGCCTTCCTGCGCCCGTCCAGTGACCTCAGCATCCACTCAGGCTCCAGGTGGACCGAAGAGGGCGGGCGCTGTTCCCTAGGCAACCCGGAGGGCTGTTCCCTAGGCAACCCGGAGGGCTGTTCCCCAGGCAACCCGGAGGGCTGTTCCCCAGGCAACCCGGAGGGCTGTTCCCTAGGCAACCCGGAGGGCTGTTCCCTAGGCAACCCGCAGGGCTGTTCCCTAGGCAACCCGGAGGGCTGTTTCCTAGGCAACCTCTGGGCACAGCCCTAGGCCCACACGTGATCACAAGGATGGAAGACAAGAAATTGAGGGGCCCCGGACTGGGTGATAGGTGAGGCTGAACCGGAAAATGTCTCCTCCCTGGGATGCAGGCCCCCAGCAGTCCCGAGCTCGCGAGTTGGGGTGGAGGTGGCGGGAAGTGGGCGCCACGCGTGGTGGACGCATGGCAGCCGGGACCAGCAGAGGGCAGTCGTCATCACAGGTCCCCGCGCCGCCGCCAGAGCCTGTGTCGCGCGAGTGTGTGCCGGCGAAGCGGACATCACGAAAAATGAGACGCTGCCCAACGGACTGGCCCCGCTCAGAACCTGCAGCCGGTGGGACGTGAAAGCAGCGGCCAACGCCAACGGGACGCCTGCCCTCAGCAGACATGGCGGCGCTGGCCTCAAAGTGGCCTCCGCGCTTGCGCAGGATCCCTCTAGGCCGCGCCGGTACTAGAGGGCAGACTGACTTCCGCCAGGCTTTCTAGCCGGCACGCGTTCTCCCTGTGCGCATGCGTCCGCAATTTACGCCTCCCGCGTCCGCCGAGAAAGCCTTTGCATTCTCTCTCCGTATTGGTTCGTAAGTCCAGCCCAGTGACCCGGAAGTGTTCGCCCCCGTTAAAAGCGGCGGCCCGCGGCCCGCGGCCTCTTCCTGTCTGTGTCAGCACAGCGCGTGGTCCACGCCGCCCAGCGACCGAGACGCCCCAGACGCCCCGGCTGCACGCTAAGGTGAGGCCGCCGCGGGGTTCCCGGGGCGGGGGGGTGCGGTTGGCGTTCCAGAGTTTCCAGGGAAGCCGTGAGGTGGCCCCGAGGCCTGGGGGGTTCCTAGGGAGCCCTCACCTCTGTTTCCGGGAAACGTGCGGAGGGCCCCCGAGGAGCGCGGGGGCCCGGCCGGCCGCCGTAGTTCTGCTCGCAGCGGAGCAGCGGATTGTGGATTGGCCTGAGCTCACCCCACGTGGACGTAGGGAGTCCCCGTTATTGTGGGATGCACTATGCACCCTCCGCTCTGCACATGGTTTTCTCCCGAATAACAACCCCCCCCCCCCATGCCCGTTAGTGCCTGACGCGGCCATCGGCTCGGCCGGGCTGTGCGCGGCGTGCGCGCAGCCATCCTGGATGGCGGATCACGTGTTGGTTCTGTTCAGGGGCGAGCAGAGTCCGTGCTGTTGCCTCCTCCCAGGGGTGCAGAGCTCCTTCATCCCGGGGATGGGATTGGCACCGCAGCGGGTGCCATGGCGGGGCCGCCGTGGTCCGTGCAGCCCTGTGGACCCCAGGAGTCCTGGTTGACCCTGGAATGGTCCTCTCTGCGGGGTTCAGCAAGTGGCTGGAGCTTCCCAGGCTGCCCGAGCTCCCTCGTAGCTCCCGAGTGCACAGGCAGTGAGCCGGACGCCCCGCTTCTGTCCCCAGGATGAACGAGTGGGAGACGGCTGCCCCCGCGGTGGCGGAGACGCCCGACATCAAGCTCTTCGGCAAGTGGAGCACCGACGACGTGCAGATCAATGACATTTCCTTGCAGGTGAGGGGGCACTTGGGGGTGGGGCCCCAGCTTCGGGTGGGAGCGAGTGGGGGGCCTTCCCGGAGGGTCAGTTAGAACGTGGAGCTGTCCTGCAGGTTGGTTCTGAGCTGAAGAAATGACAGGTGAGAGGGAGATGCCCGGACCACACCCCACCCTGTGTCCATTTTTCGTGGTGTCCTGTACGGAGGCTGCTACAGCTTCGTGTTGTTGTTTTAATGCTCACTAGAGGGTATGCTTGTTGATTTCATTATTATTTTTTTTTAATTTACTGATTTTTTTTTTACAGAGAAGAAGGGACAGGGATAGAGAGTTAAAAACATCCAAGTGAGAGAAATATCAATCAGCTGCCTCCTGCACAGCTGCTACTGGGGATGCACCTGTAACCAAGGTACATGCCCTTGGCAAGAATCAAACCTGGGACCCTTCAATCCCCAAGCTGATGCTCTCTCTATTCACTGAGCCAAACCCGTTAGGGCTTCATTGTTATTTTTCAAAATATATTTTTATTGCCTTAGCCAAGTGGTCAGGAAACTCAGTAGTCAACAGAGCCAAATACCAACAGTACAACGATTGAAATTTCTTTCGAGAGCCACATTTTTTAAACTCCTTCTCATGCCACTTCTTCAACATAGACTCGCCCAGGCCGTGGTATTTTGTGGAAGAGCCACATATGGCTTGCGTGCCACAGTTTGCTGACCACTGTCCTAGCCTATCGGGTTTGGCTCAGTGAATAGAGCATCAGCCTGGGGACTGAAAAGTCAAGGGCACAGGCCTGGGTTGCAGGTACAGTACCCAGTAGGGGGTGTGCAGGAGGCTGCCCATCCATGATGCTCATCATTTGCTTCAATCTCTCCCTCTTCCTTCCTCTGAAATCAATAAAGAAAAATTTTAAAAATATATTTGTTTTTTGCCCTATCCGGTTTGGCTCCGTGGATAGAGAGCATCTGCCTGCGGACTGAAAGGTCCCGGGTTCGATTCTTCAAGGGCATGTACCTTGGTTGCAGGCACATCCCCAGTAGAGGTTGTGCAGGAGGCAACTGGTGGACGTTTCTCATCGATGTTTCTAACCTCTCCCTTCTCTGTAAAAAAAAAAAAAAGGTTAATTAATTAAAAAAATATGCGCATATATATTACTGATTTCAGAGTGGAAGAGAAACATCAGTGATGAGAAGAATCATCATCAATCAGCTGCCTCCTGCCAGCCCCACTCTAGGGATGGAGCCTACAAACCCAGGCCTGTGTCCTGACCTGGAATCGAACCCTGACCTCCTGGTTCATAGGTCATGAGCCACACCGGCCGGGCTGCTGACTGGTTTTAGAAATAAGGAAACACCCACGGTTGTCTGCTGTGCGAGCCGCCCGCCACCAGGGACTGAGGCACAGCCCTTTGGCTGAGCCTCTGGCGGGGGCGTTGCAGCTTCTGTAGTAAAATGCACATGACCCAGAATTCACCACTGCAACGGTTTTTGTTTTTTTTTTTTAATTTTTTAAATATATTTTATTGACTTTTTTTATAGAGAGGAAGGGAGAGGGATAGAAAGTCAGAAACATCGATGAGAGAGAGACATCCATCAGCTGCCTCTTGCACGTCCCCCACTGGGGATGTGCCCGCAGCCAAGGCACATGCCCTTGCCGGAATCGAACCCGGGACCTTTCAGTCCGCAGTCCGACGCTCTATCCACTGAGCCAAACCGGTTTCGGCCAGGATATCTTCTCCATTGATTTCTAGAGGGAGCAGAAGGGAGAGAGAGAAAAATATCCAAGTGTGAGAGACACATCCATTGGCTGCCTCCGACACGTGCCCCTGTCTGTAACTGAGGTACCCGCCCCGCCCTTGACCTGGAGTCAAACCCGAGACCTTGAGCAAACGGGCCAGAGTGATCCCCGCTCCTTTGATTCTTCCCATTTGACTGTAAGTCTGTCCTCACGCCCGACAGTCTGTCTGCTGCAGCTGTGCTGGGTTTTGAGGTTGGAAATGGGAGGCCTCCCACGGGCCCTCACCCCCACGGAGAACCAGCTTTTTCATCCTGGATGTCTGGGGTGTGTTCCTTCCTGGGCTGCTCTGCAGGGCTGCGCACATAAAGGACAACACTCGGTGTTTCCGTCTCTGGCCGCCTGTGGGCTCCATCATGTTTGTTAGCTTCCAAACCTTCCTGGTGTGTGTTCAGCCCTGGGAAAACGTTAAATGTTTCCCCTCTTCCCTGGTGCTCTGAGGGGGAAGCAGGTGTCATTGTGAGCCCAGGGTTTTCTCTCTGCCCTGGGCCGGGGCCCAGGACCCCAACCCTCTCGATGGCACAGCTGTGCCCGCAGGGTCATCCGCACTGTCACCTGCCCGCTCCTGCAGGTTGTCCCGACCTCCGGCATAGACACCAGCCTCATCCCAGTGTCAGCCAGCCTCCCGTCCTCCCCCTGCTCTGCTTGTGTTTTTATGTTGTTGTGTTTTAAATTTTTTAATGGACTTTATGAGAAACATCAGTTGTGCCAGTTTTTTCTTTTTTTATATATATATATTTTCATGGATTTCAGAGAGGAGGGAAACGGGAGGGAGAAACTGATCCAATGCCTCCTGGTTCCTTGATTGACGCCCGGCCGGCTGCCCCGATTGTCCATCCGTCGATCGGTTCCTGTTTGAGGTCCCCAACGGAGATCGAACGAACCCTCAGCCGCGGCGGGTCGGGCGACGCTCCGGCCGGCCGGCCGAGATGCGGGCAGTGTCCGCGTCGTTAGGAAAGCGTTGCTGGGATGCGTCCTCGGGTGTGAGTCGCGGCCCCCTGGCGTGTCTCGCCGGAGGACTGTGGAGAGGCCTGTAGACACACACACACACACACACACACACACACACTCCTGGTCCCAACCCCTCCCCGACTTTCTAGTGCTTTCTAGACATTTTCTTGGGAAACGTCTGTACAGGAGGGTTTCTGGGCTCAGCTGGTTAGAGCGTCTCATAGGCCACCGTTTGGGGTTTGACCCCCCAGAAAAGTCAGCCTACGAATGCATAGATATCAGCACGTACGTGTTTCCCTTCTCTCCAAAACCAATCCGCTAAAAAGCAAAAGAAACACCCCCCCCCCCAACAAAACAAAACAAAAAAAACCCCCACATTTGAGCCCTGGTTGGTGGGGCCCCTGCACCAGGAGTCACCGGTTTGCTCCTGGGGCGGGCGCATGCCCAGGTGTTGGGCTCGGTCCCCCGGCGGCAGCCGATCCGGTGTTTCTGTCGGTCACGTCCAAGCTTCTCAGTCTCCCTTTCCCTTCCTCTCGCTAAAACTAATTAAAAAAAAAAAAAAAACGTGTTTTAAAAACCAGCAGTTTTCAGCCGAAACCGGTTTGGCTCGGCGGACAGAGCGTCGTCGGCCTGCGGACTGAAGGGTCCCGGGTTCGATTCCGGTCAAGGGCATGTACCTTGGTTGTGGGCACATCCCCAGGTGGGGGGGGGGGGGGCGTGCAGGAGGCGGCTGATGGATGTTTCTGACTTTCTATTCCTCTCCCGTCCTCTCTGTAAAAAAATAAAATATATTTTTAAAATGATAAAAATAAAACCCAGCAGTTTCGGAGATCAGGGAGTTGGTTCCTGCTAACAGCCCTTCAGCACACAGGACAGCCCCGAACCCCAGCGGTGTCTGATTCCAAACCCCCCGTGTGCGGTGCGAGGTGCTTTCGGAACAAAACCGGGGAGTGTGGGTCATTCTCACAGCTGAGCCCGCAGGTGAGGGGCCGCCTGAGCGCTCACCTGGGCCCTCCCCCGTCCCTCCGCCCCTGACGGCCCCCCCCCCCCCCCCAGGACTACATCGCGGTGAAGGAGAAGTACGCCAAGTACCTGCCCCACAGCGCCGGGCGCTACGCGGCCAAGCGCTTCCGCAAGGCGCAGTGCCCCATCGTGGAGCGCCTCACCAACTCCATGATGATGCACGGCCGCAACAACGGCAAGAAGCTTATGACCGTGCGCATCGTCAAGCACGCCTTCGAGATCATCCACCTGCTCACGGGCGAGGTGGGTGGGGCCTGGTTGGTGCATGGGGGGGGGGCTTCCGGGTTCAGGGGCCGCCATAGGCGGTCCCGGCCTGCCCCGGGCTCATTCGCTCCCTCCCCTCTCTCCCAGAACCCCCTGCAGGTCCTGGTGAACGCCATCATCAACAGCGGCCCCCGGGAGGACTCGACCCGCATCGGGCGGGCCGGCACCGTGAGGCGGCAGGCGGTGGACGTGTCCCCTCTGCGCCGCGTGAATCAGGTGGGCCGGGCGGGCACAGCGGTCAGGCCTCTGGTTCCTGCCCGGGGGCAGGTGCGCCCCGCCGCATGCTTTCCTTGGAGTGTCACTTCCTGCAGGAAGCCTTCCTGGATTCCCGCCCCGTGCGCCTGGGATTCCTGTCCCAGCTCTGGGCCTGTGGGGTGCCGTGTGACTCTGGTGTGTGTGTGTGTGTCTGTGTGTGTGTGTGTGTCTGTGTGTGTCTGTCTGTGTGTGTGTCTGTGTGTGTGTGTGTCTGTGTGTGTGTGTGTGTCTGTGTGTGTGTGTGTCTGTGTGTGTGTGTGTGTGTCTGTGTGTGTCTGTCTGTGTGTGTCTGTCTGTGTGTGTGTGTCTGTGTGTGTGTGTGTGTGTCTGTGTGTGTCTGTCTGTGTGTGTGTCTGTGTGTGTGTGTGTCTGTGTGTCTGTGTGTGTGTGTGTCTGTCTGTGTGTGTGTCTGTGTGTGTGTCTGTCTGTGTGTGTGTCTGTGTGTGTGTGTGTGTCTGTGTGTGTGTGTCTGTGTGTGTGTGTCTGTGTGTGTGTGTCTGTGTGTGTCTGTCTGTGTGTGTGTCTGTGTGTGTGTGTGTCTGTGTGTGTGTGTGTGTGTGTGTCTGGGGCTGTTGGAGGATCAGGGGGTGACGTTCTCGGAGACATGGAGGTTGTAGCCGCTGTCTCCTGGAGGACTGTGACAGCAGCCGAGCATCAAGGGCTCCAGTCCTGTCTGTGCCCCATCCCCGCCCTGTCGCTGCTCCTTCTCCATCCGGCCCCAGGCCGGGGCGGGCACACTCGTTTCTCCCAGAATCGGGGGCGGGGGAGGGGGGGGGCCCTTTGTGTCTACACTTACCTTTGTGGCCCTCAGTCCGACCCAGACCCGGCAGCACGCCAGCCGGGCGGCAGTGCGGTCGCCAGCATCCCTCGGGGGCCCACGGGCCGGCCCTGCCTGGTGAGAGTGCCCCCTGCCCAGGCTCAGCCGCCCCCTGTGCCCCCCAGGCCATCTGGCTGCTGTGCACCGGCGCCCGCGAGGCCGCCTTCCGCAACATCAAGACCATCGCCGAGTGCCTGGCGGACGAGCTCATCAATGCGGCCAAGGTGGGCGGGGACACTGCGGGGTGGGGGGAGGGGAGTCCCGCCCATCTGGGGGATCTGGCGGGGGTTCGAGGGGGGATGAAAGGGTCATCGGGAGCTGACCTGTGCCTCCCACAGGGCTCCTCCAACTCCTACGCCATCAAGAAGAAGGACGAGCTGGAGCGCGTGGCCAAGTCCAACCGCTGATCCCGCGGCGGCTCCAATAAAACCTGCCTCCTGCCTCCGGGCAGTACTGCCCGCCTGTGCGCTGTCTGTGCTTGGGGGTTTGGGGGGTCGGGAGCCGGGGGGCCCCAAGTCCTGGGGAGCTGATGGCATTCTTGGCACGACTTGGGCCTGGATTCCCCGGGGAAGCACTGACTCAGAACCATGGCAGTTGGGGTGCGGGCCCGGCCACCGGGAGTGTTGCGGCTGGAAGTAGGGGCGGGGTGTCCTCACGAGGTGAGGCCTGGGAGGGCTCGGTGGGTGCCGCTGGGGGCTGGGCCGGGACCACTTCCAGCCCTGCCGGCCGGCGGGGGCCAGCCTCATGCAGCCCCCTGAGGGTCTGTCCGCCTCCCATGCACCCCCAGACCAGTCCACAGTCCCGCTCCGGCTGGTTGGCCCCGGCCTGGGCACTGCCTCTAGCTCTCCCTGCACCGATGTCTCCCGGGTGGGGAGTTCACCAGGATGTGGGTTTTGGGGAAGGAAAGGCATCTGCTCAACCTGTGCCATCACCAGCCCGCCACCCCCAGATATCCGGCTGGTGGGCGTGACAGCCGTCCGACGGGTCAGGCAGGAACCCCGAGGGCGTGGCCCCGCCTCGGCCCCTCCCACAGGGCGGGGCGCCTGGTGTCCCTTTGCCACCGGGACGGGGATTGGGGTCAAATTGACTTGCCAGCCGGAGGGAGGAAGCTCCAGCAGGTAGGAAAGCGCCAGACACCCCTGGGTTTTGGTGGGGCCCTTAGCCCTGTTTGCTTCACCCCCGCTCTGTTCCCCGGGTCCCCGTGCTCCCCACACCTGTCACCCCCCATCTCCGGGGCCCCCGAATCCGGCTCCGCCTGCGCTGAACCCCTGGGCTCGACCCCGATCCCCGACCCTCTCCAAAGCCCAAACCCATCAGCCCTCCCGTTTGCCCCCCATCCCGCCTCTGCTCCATTTTGGGGGGGGGGGCCCTTCCTGCGGCACCGCCATCCTCCCGCCACCTTCACCCCCCTCCCCCCCCCCCCCCCCGCAGGCCCCGGTCCGGATGCCCTGCCCCAGGCCGCCCTGGCTACGCCGCCCGCGGGCCCCGCAGGGCTCCAGCCCCAGCTCCCCCGGCGCGCTCTCCGCCGCACCCGGGTCCCCGGACGATGAGGACCAAGAGGAGGAGGAGGAGGAGGACGGGGACCGCAGCCCGAGCGCGGGCCCCATCCTGCCGCCCGCGTCCCCCGCCGAGTGCCTCATCTGCGTGTCGCCCTTCGACGGCGCGTTCCGGCTGCCCAAGCGCCTGGACTGCGGCCACGTCTTCTGCCTCGAGTGCCTGGCGCGCCTGTCTCTGGCCACGGCGGGCGGCGGCGAGGCGGTGGCCTGCCCGGTGTGCCGCGCGCCCACGCGCCTGGCCCCGCGCGGGGGGCTGCCCGCGCTGCCCACGCAGGCCGGCCTGCTGCCCCGCGAGGCGCGGGGACCCCAGGGCTCCGTGCGCTTCGACCGGCGCCGCGGGCTGCTCTACCTGCGCCCGCCGCTGCCCGCGCCCCGCAAGACCCGCACCCGGACCCCACCGCCCCCGCCGCCGCTGCGCCTCGGCCGCCCGCTGTCCCGCCGCCTGACCTTCGACAGCCCGACCTGGGCCTTCAACGCCGCCGTGGCGCTGGCCGCGCTGGTGGCCGCGGGGCTGGTGGTGTCGGGCGTCTACATCTTCTTCCTCATCCCGCACGCCGCCTCCTCCGCCTCCGCCTCCGCGGGCGCCGTGCGGCCGCAGCTCGTGGCGCTCGCCCCGGCGCACGGGTTCTCCTGGTTCCCGCCGCGGCCCGAGCCTGGGGCGCCCTGGAGCCCCGCCTGGACGCCGGACCCCGCCGGCCGGGACCGGGACCTGGACGGCGCGGTGCCCGGGGCCGCGGAGGGCGCACGGGAGGACGCAACGGGGAGCCCCGAGGACGCAACGGGGAGCCCCGAGGACGCAACGGGGAGCCCCGAGGACGCGTCACCGGAGGCACAGGGGGTGCCGGACGGGCCCTCGGACCGCGCGTGGGAAGGAGAGGGCGGCCCCGGCTGGACTCGGGGCCGGAGGCGGGTGTGGGGGTCGCAGTAAACACGCCTCTGGCGGACCCGGTCTCCGGTCCCGGGCACCTCGCGTCCCCCCCCCCCCAAGCAAACTCTGACCTTGACTCTGACCCTGACCCTGACCCTGACCCCTGCGGGCATCCAGCTGAAGGCACCCCGGCCCCATCGTTATGAAGACTCTGCTGCGCCCTGGCTGGTGTTGTCCAATGGTTAGAGCCCCGGCCTGCAGACTGCAGGGTCTGGGGTTCCGTCACGTGGTTTGCAGGTTCCGCCGGGCCTGGGTCCTGTCGGGGTGCCTTTGTGGGGGGCATGCGGGAGGCAACCCATGCATGTTTTTCTCTCACATTGATGTTTCTCTCTCTCTCTCCCTTCCACTCGCTCTAAAAATCAGTGGGAACATGTCCAGGGAGAGGGTTAAAATAAAAGACGCCGCTGGGAGGCGCTCCTGAATGGGAGACCTGATCCTCATCCCTGTGGTATGCACCTCCCCCCCACCCCCATTTGCAGGGGGCCTGCTAGTTGGGACCCCACCCCTGATCCTCACATGGATCCCACAGGGTGCACCCCCAGTCACCCCCAGGGGCTGAAGGCTCTGAAGGAGGCTTGGGGATGTCCGGGGGGGGGGGGGGGCTGGGGCTGACCCACCAGGTGGCCAGGGGGTGGGTTTGTCTGCTCTGCTGCCTGCAATTGAGCCAGTGCAGGGGGTGGGGGGGGGGGTCATGAACCTGGGAGACAGGGGCTGAGGGGAGTGAGCGCAGGTTGCAGGCAGAAGCGGTGGGCAGGGTAGCCGGCTTAGAAGTTCTCCCAATGCGCCACGGTTGGGGGTTCGAGCCCCCTGGTCAGGGCACAGTCAGGGCACCTACGGGAATCGGCCAATGGATGCACCCAGCAGGGTGCTAGGTACTAAGTTGCCAGGGCCGAGGCCTCGACTTCCCCTGTGGGTCCTGGCCTCTTTGTATGTATGATGGATGGGAGAGAGGGAGCAAAGCATCAGCAAAGAGAATCACTGATCCGCTGCCTCCTGCAGGCCTCCCACTGGGGATGCAGCCTGCAACTGGGCCTGTGCCCTGACCGGGAATGGAATCTCCTTGGGGTCAGCTATGCCTCTTCCTGACACCCTTGTTGGGCTCCCTGTGGACAGACGCCTGCAGGGAAGGCAGCCTGAGGGCTCCAGGCCTCCTCCTCTCAGCAGCCTTTCTGGCTTCGTCACCGCAGAGTAGCTAGATGGCAGCCCGCCTCTGCACGTGCTAAACACGACCCAGGAGCCCCGTCCTGCCTCACAGAGACCAGGGTTGGGGTGCTGTGCGTTGCGGGTGGGCACCCAGCTAGCCTCATCCTTGTTTTACATCTATTTTTTGTGTGTGTGTGTGGCGTCCCTGGGTGGGTGCCAAATGTGGGAACCCCTTTCACACGTCCCACGTGATTCAGGGTCCCCGGTTGGTTCAGGGTTCGGGTTTCTGGAGAAGGCCGCACGCACACGAATGAATAAAGAAACTCAGAAAAATATTAATTTGGGAAGTGGGGCCCAGGCGGGAGTCCAACTCTAGCGCCCCTTTTATTAAGATTAAAATCGTAAGATACACCTGTCTCCCCCAGCCAGGAAACACCAGTAAAAAGCCCATCAGTGAATCTTAGGACTACCAAGTGGGGGGGCTGCTTCAACCACCAACATCCCAGTAACCAGCTCCGACCCCTCAGAGCAATCAAGGTGGACCAGCCCTCCAAACTCCCTGTCCACAGCTCTCTGACCATCAAAACAATGATGGCCATTTTTATTGATTTCAGAGAGGAAGGGAGAGAGAAACATCAAGGATGAGAGAGAACCACGGATCAGCTGCCTCCTGCACGGCCCCTCACTGGGAATCGAGGCCCCGCAACCCCAGGCACTTGCCCTGACCGGGCACAGAACCTCCTGTGACTTCCTGGTTCATAGGTCAATGCTCAGCCCCCGGAGCCTTGCCAGCCAGCCGTGGCCACCCCGAGAGATTCCCAGGGTGACTCCCATGGGGCTGAAGGCTTCCTTTGGTTTGTTGACGCTGCGGGTCCTCGGCAGCTGGCAGGCGGGGAGGGACAGCCTCCCCAGGGGACCAGGAACACCTGTGGACACCCCGCCGGCCGCCCGCCACCCTGACCCAGCAGCCAGACTTCCAGGGAGGAAGTCTGGAGCTGGGAGCAGCCGGACAGGCAGCGAGGGAGTGTCCGGGTCCCATACCTGCGTGCCCGTGTCACCGGGCGCCCAGCCCCGCAGGGAGGGCCCCCATCGGGCGGGACAAGCTTGGCGATGTGTGTCCTTTTCCCTGGCGGCTGCGGCATCCTTCCTTCCACCCACTCGGTTCCTGAGAACAACGCTCAGTCCAGTCCCCGCTGACGGAAGTCCGGGTGTCCACAGGCCCATTAGGGCTCCGGGAGAATTCCTGTCCTCGGCTTCCTGTCTCCCAGGCCGCAGTGCAGTATCTCCGACCGCTCTCTCCGACCCCCCTGCCTCGCTCCTTCACCTGCAGACACTGTGATAGCCCTGGCTGGTGTGGCTCAGGGGATAGCGCAGGCCCAGGGACTGAAGGGTCCTGGGTTCGATTCCGGTCAAGGGCATGTACCTTGGTTGCGGGCACATCCCCAGTAGGGGGTGTGCAGGAGGCAGCTGACCGATATTTCTCTCATCGATTATTTCTGACTTTCTATCCCTCTCCCTTCCTATGAAAAATCAATAAAATATATATATTTTTTAAAAAGATGGCGATAAAGTGAGCCCATCCTGGTTAGCCAGGATCTCCCCAGCTCAATGTCCTTCACTGAATTGCATGTCCAGGCCCATCTTGCCATGGCAGGGAGCAGATCCCTGGAACTGGGAACGGAACATAGGTGTGTGTGTGTGTGTGTGGGGGGGGCGTTACCTAGTTTATACAGAGTCCCAGGGGGCTCCCTCTTCATCCCTTCCCTCCCGCACCCCAGGCAGGGGCGTGAGGGGTGGGGGGACGCGAGACCTGCCAGGGGTGGGTCCAGCCAGGGGGACCAGAAAGGGACCCTTGACTGGCGGTTCAGGGAAGACCGGAAGAGGATGCTCTCTGCCCGAGTGTGTTCAGGGAAGGCTGCCTGGAGGAGGAGACCTTATAGATGTGCAGACGAGATGGCAGGTGGCGCTGAGGGTCCGGGTCAGGGCTGGCCCCTGCCTCCCTCCCTCCCTCCTTCCCTAACCAGCTTCTCCACCCTCACAGGTCGGAGCCTGAGGCCTCAGTCTCCCCTCCTGTAAAACGGGGCTGATGACAGAGCCCAGGGACTGACTGCTGGGCACCCCCTCTCCCCTTCCCTCCCCCCCAACACTCCCCTGCCCTCTGCCTGCTGATTGCTACCTCCATGCCCGCCCGCCCACCCACTGCCCGGACACAGGAATCCCCGGAAACCAACCTGGGGCCCAGATCATGGGCCTTACAGCCTCTGTGGCCGCCTGGAGCTGTGCTCGCCCAGCCCTCCCTCTGCCTCCCTCCCACCCGTCCCAGGCTGGCTCCTCCCCCAAGGCCCTCTGAACCCCCAAAGCGCAGGCCCGCCCCCGGGCCCAGACATGCAACTCTCTTTCTGTAAAACGGGCCGCAGTAAGCACTCTATTTTTTTTCCCCCTTAGGCTTTATTTTAACACAAAACAAATAGGAAAAGCACATCCAAGTGCAAGTGAGAGGGTTCACTGGGTTTTTTAAGAGAAAGCTGCACTCAGGTGTCCATTCAAACCAGAAGCATCGGAGAGCTGCCCGCAGTTCGTGGTGACCAAGTCACGACGCGTGTTTGCCTGCGGATCGTCCTGTGGCGCATACAGGCCGGGCCGCACGGCGAGCGAGGAAGCGACGCCAGGAGGGTGGCAGGTGGGTGACAGTCCAGGGGCGCCCGTCCCGTTCTGGAGAATTAGAGGAAGCAGCAGGTCGGCCACCTCACAAAGAACTTTTGTTGAAGAAAACTTGCAAACATTGAAGAGAAGTGTGAGGCTGTGACTAGCGTTGTACGGGAGGTTAACGGGGACATTTGTGCTCTCGCACTCGGGGTTCCGCGGCGGCGGCGGCGGCGGCTCAGTAGAGGCTGGTCTTCTTCATGATGCGCAGGAACTCCTGCTCGTTCACCTCCCCGTCCCCGTCGCGGTCGGCCTCGTCGATCATCTCCTGCAGCTCCTCGTCCGTGAGGTTCTCGCCCAGCTCCCTGGCCACGCGCTTGAGGTTGCTGAAGGAGATTTTCCCGGTCTCGTCGTCGTCGAAGAGCTTAAAGGCCTTCAGGATCTCCTCCTTGGTGTCCTTCTCGCACATCTTCTGCGTCATCACCGTCAGGAAGTCGTTGAAGTTCATCTTCCCCGTCCCCTCCTTGTCAATGTCCCCGATCATCTTCTTAATCTCCTCTTTCTTGGGCTCGAAGCCCAGGGCCCTCATGGCCACCTTCAGCTCCTTGACGTCGATGGTGCCGGTGGCGTCCGTGTCGAAGAGGTCGAAGGCCTGCCGGATCTCCTGGATCTGCTCCTTCGTCAGCTCCGGCTTCGGGCTCGCCTTTTTGCGCTGCGAGGAGGAGGACGACGACGCCGCCATCTCTCCCTCTCCAAGCCTCGGAGGCACCGGCCGGGCAAGGAGGCTGGAGTCTCTTCAGGCCCCTTGGGAGAGAGACAGCAGAGGAAGGAGGGGTGTGCTGAGGCCGAGAACCCCGAGGGAGAGACTGGGGGGCGGCCTAGACCTGGAAAAGGGCTCAGCCTGTGGGAAAGGGGCCCAACAGAGGCAGGGGGACTCTGTAACCCACAGGATTTGCTGAGCCCCCGCTGTGTGTCCAGGATGCATGGGGGCTGGGGGAGGGGGGACCCAGGCCCGAGGAGGGAAACTTCCAGGCTCCTGGGACCACCCCCCAGCTCAGCACACCGGTTCTGGGTCCTCCCCCAGCTCTCTCCCCCAATTTCTCCTCCCAGAAAGCCTCAGTGCCCAGGTTGATGGATGGGAATGAGGCTGGGGGGCTGGCCAGGGCTGGGACTGGAGAGTATCCTACAAAAGCGCCTCCCCTTGCCCGTCCTGCTGGGAGCATCTGCCCCATACGCCAAGGTTGGGGGTTCGATCCCTGGTCAGGGCACAGAAAAGACTCCACCAATGGGAGAGGTCAAACAAAGGACTTGTATGCATGCATATAAGCCTAATCAATGGACACAGACACGGGGGGGGGGGGGGGGGGGTAAGGGCATGTATTGGGGGAAGGGTTTGGGGGGTAATGGGGAATAAGGACACATGTAATACATTAATTAATGAAAGAAACTTAAAAGAAGACTCAACCAATGAATGCAAATAAAGATGGACAAATCCAGCAGAAACCGGTTTGGCCCAGTTGGATAGAGCATCGGTCTGCGGACTGAAAGGTCCCAGGTTCCATTCCTGAGTTCGATTCCGGTCAGGGGCATGTACCTTGGCTGCGGGGACATCCCCAGTAGGGGGTGTGCAAGAGGCCCACCCCCTACTCGATGTTTCTCTCTCATCGATGTTTGACTCTATCCCTCTCCTTTTCTCTCTGTAAAGAAAATCAATAAAAAATATATTTTAAAAATATATTTTACTGATTTATTACAGAGAGAAAGGGAGAGGGATAGAAAGTCAGAAACATCGATGAGAGAGAAACATCGATCAGCCGCCTCCTGCACGCCCCCTACTGGGGATGTGCCCGCAGCCAAGGTACATGCCCTTGACCGGAATCGAACCCAGTACCTTTCAGTCCGCAGTCCGAAGCTCTATCCACTGAGCCAAACCGGTTTCGGCAATAAAATATATTAAAAAAAAAAAAAGATAATCAGCGTGTGCGCGCGCGCGCGCGCGCCTCTTAACAACCAATGAATAAAAAATTAAGACCAGCCCGAGTAGCTCCGTGGTTGAACTTTAACCTGTGAACCGGGAGGTCACGGCTGGGTTCCGGTCGGGGCACAGGCCCGGGTGGCGGGCTCGATGGCCACTAGGGGGCAGCCGACCCGTGATTCTCCCTCATCTCTGATGATGTCTCTCTCTCCCCCTCTCGCTTCTTCTCTGAAATCAACACAAATATATTTTTAAAAGTGAAAAACAACAACAAAAAATCGCGTCCTCTCAACTCCACGCCCTGTGTCCGACCTGGGCCCCGGGTACCCGCTCCGTTCTCCTTCCGTCCCTCCCCCCTCAGACCCGCAGCCGCGGTTCTCTCCGCCTCAGTTCCCTCTTCCTCGGCGGGCCCGGCTTACAGGTGGCGGTGGGGCCGCCTCGCTCTCTCGCCTTCCCCGCTCCCGCGTCCCGGGCGCCGTCGGCCGCGCAACAACCTGCTCCTCCGGCCCGAGTGGCTCCCAAATAACAGCCGAGCGTCGAGCACAGCTCGCCCGGAAACGCCCCTCTCCCGGGCTGTTGTCCGTTGCTACGGCGTGGACGCCGCGCGAGGCACTGTGGGAAACGGGAGTTCCGTTGTGTCCCGCGTAAGCTGCGAGCGCGCTCACCTGTCGCCGTGGCAACGAGCACGCGACCCCGCGTGGGGAGCTGGGAAATGTAGTGCGAGCGTAAGGCGTCCGCGGCTCGGACGGGGCGGGACTTCCGGCGCTGCCAGGGGGTTGCTCAGTTGGCTTCCGGGGGCGGTTCCTTGGGGGCTCCGGGGGGTGTGTCGCGCGGGAAGGGGGCTTCCCTCGAGCCCCGCGGGTGGCGGGGAACGAGGGTGGCTCCATTTACATCAGGCTCCGCACCCCGCGCCTCCGGAGGCGGCTCCCCCGCCCTCGGTACCGCGTACCCCGCGGATGACGAGCCTCGCGGTTGCCTCGGCGGCCAGGGGTCGCTGCGCCCACAGGTTCCCAAGGCCTATGAGGCGCAGGTGAGTGGAAGGGGGAGTCGCTCTGGCCCTGGAGTGGGCGGGCTGTGTGCCTGGCGGGTGCAAGGGTCCCTGGGGCGCCCCTAGACCAGGTCCTTGGGCCGGAAGGAGCAGGATGAGACCCCTGGGACTCGGCGGGTGGGGGGAGCTGGATGGCAGGAGACGGGGTGCGGCTGGGGCCCCGGGCCCGGGTCGTGGAGGGCAGCTGTCTGGCCCCCAGCTTGTGCTGAGGGCCGGGTGCAGGGTTCCGGGGCCGTGGGGGGCCTCCGAGGTGGAAGACTGGGTGTGGGGGTTGGAGCGCAGGGCCAGGATGTGTCCTGTGGACATGAGGGGTTCCCACCCCCCACAGAGGGCAGTTTGGTTTTTAAGGGGAGCAACTGGAGAATGAGTTATTGACAGTGAACTTTTTGCAGTTCTTACGGTTCTAGGGGCCTCATCTACAGCGTATAAATATGTACTGTGACATATTTACGCATTTTAGTTCTGTTTTGGAATTTATTTGCTACTTTCCCATGTCACTTTCTATTATTATTATTTTTAAACAATTTCTTAGTGATTTCTTCCTCAAGAAGAAATGAACTGTCCTTCCGCTCTACCATTTCTCTCTCTCACCCATGCCCTGTTCTTTGGAAGCTTGTTTAGACCAAGTTCATGGCTGTTTAGGCCTCCTCCACATGAACAGTTCGTTTATTATTATTATTATTATTTAAAAAGTATATTTTATTGCCCAAACCGGTGTATCTCAGTGGTTAGAGCATTGGCCTGCAGACTGAGGGGTCCCAGGTTCGATTCCGGTCAAGGGCATGTACCTTGGTTGCGGGCACATCCCCAGTAGGAGATAGATGTGCAGGAGGTGGCTGATGGATGTTTCTCTTTCATCGATGTTTTTTTTTTTAACTTTTTATCCCTCTCCCTTCCGCTCTGTAAAAAGTCAATAAAATATATTTTATTGATATTTTTACAGAGCGGAAGGGAGAAGGACAGAAAGTCAGAAACATCGATGAGAGAGAGACATCGATCAGCTGCCTCTTGCACGCCCCCTACTGGGGATATGCCCACAGCCAAGGTACATGCCCTTGCCGGAATCGAACCCGGGACCCCGCAGTCCGCCGCTCTATCCACTGAGCCAAACCGGTCTCAGCAGAACCAAATTTTTTAAACTTAAACTTCTTCTGACGCCCAGGCCGTGGTATTTTGTGGAAGAGCCATACTCAAGGGGCCAAAGAGCCGCAGGTGGCTCGAGAGCCGCAGTTTGCTGACCCCGGTGCTAGGGCAACATTTCATGTTTTGAATACTAAGAATTACATGTTACGGTGGTGGGGCATCAGGAATTCAGAGGTGGTTAGGTGGGGCTCGGCCAAAGACAGGTCGGGAATCCCCCACCCCCAGGCTACATTCCAGTTGGCTCTTCTGGCTGCTGCTGACCCAGAGGCTGAGCGGACTCCCTCCCCCACAGGGCCCGGTCACCTTCAAGGACGTGGCCATGTACTTCTCTCGGGAGGAGTGGCTGCTCCTCACCGCCACCCAGCAGAGCCTGTACTGGGATGTGATGCTGGAGACCTTCTCGCTCACCGCCTCGCTGGGTAAGGTCCTCGGGCTCCGCCAGCAAACCGGCTGCCTCTGGTTGTTCCCCATGGAGTTCCTGTCCGTCCTGAAGCCCCCCACAGAGGCTGCTTCCTCCCCAGGGCCCTGGGGTTGGTGCCCAGTGTAGGGACTGGGCACTGGGCTGGCTTGTCTCCACCTGTCTCCAGCGCTCTCTTACGTGACCCTGCGGAAGCCATGGCCTCTCTGTGGCCAGGGTTTGCCTTCTTCCAACCAAAGAAATTCTATAGCCCCCCCCCCCCCCCCCCCCGGGCCAGGTGTGAGCCGTGAATGCGAATCGCTAGGTCAGTTTGGGGAGTGCTGCCATCTTAATGTCTTTCAATCCATGGACATGACAAGTCTGTCCACTTATTTAGCTGTTCTATAACTTTTAAAATTTTATTGTTTTTTTTACAGAGAGGAAGGGAGAGGGATAGAGTCAGAAACATCCATGAGAGAGAAACATCAATCAGCTGCCTCTTGCACAGCCCCCACTGGGGATGTGCCCGCAACCAAGGTACATGCTCTTGACCAGAATCGAACCTGGGACCCTTCAGGTCTGCAGGTCGATGCTCTATCCACTGAGACAAACTGGTTTGGGCCACAGCCTCATTTCAATAGGAAGCAGGAAGTTGCAGCTCAGAGCACCAGGGAGGAAAGGCAGGGATGGGGATAGGGAGGGTCTAGCCAGCCTTTGTGAAGAGGAAAAGGTAGGAAGCACGGCTGGGCCATCACCCCAATCAGAGGTTCTTGGGTCAGGAAGTGGGAGCGTGTACACATCTTCCACACTCAGTCCGCACAAGGCAGCTGCCTCACGCTGTGGAGGACAATCATCATGAGCAGATTCAGGGAAGGGGCTGTAACTGGTGACATTCTCAAAGTCCACGTCTCCATCACCCAGTTCTCTCCTCCACCCACCCCTCCCCACGGCAGGTCTCACCTTTAGAAGCCGAGAGAGACACATCAGAGCCCTGGCCGCTGTCACTGCCTAGGGGAGGGGGGACGACACACCAACACAGAGTCAGAGCCCCAGGACAGGAGACTAAGGAGGACCTAAGGGGGGAGTGAGTCTCCCATGGCTCCCGTCTGCACTGTCACAGGGTCTCAGGTTCACCCCTCCATACTCACTGGCAGCCTGAGAGTAGCTCCCTCCTTTTCCACCTCCACCTGCGGGAAGAAAACATCCTGTGAGAGACCAGGGAGGAGGCAGGCCCATAAGATCCTAAAGGAATCCCTAGTCCTGGGCCACAGAGACGTTTCCAGAACCATGTGTACAGTTCCAGGACAGGATCAGAAACCTGAGGGAAGTGCATGTGTGGGGACTGGACCCTCCTGGAGGTCTTTGGTCAGCAGGGACCTGCCCTCTGACCTGGGACTGCTGGGAACAGGTTCCCACCACCAGCATCATCAGGGGATAACTGGGTCTTTCATTTTCCCACCGGGCATCACTAAAGAGGAAGTGTAAGCACTGAGCCCCACACTGGCCATCACCTGCTTGGGGATGGCGTTTCCTGTGAATGAGGCGGGATACACATCAACCTGGGAGTGAACCCCCGGTGGGACAGACACTCACACCCCAACCCTGCTCACCTGAGCGCCTCCTCCCCCACATCACAGCTCCTGCCACAGCTCCCAGCAGAACCAGGGCCCCAGCGATGCCCATGATGATGGTGAAGGTGTGAGAAGGCGGCTCTGGGAGGAGAAGAGAAGGGAGTGTGAGGGCCCTGACCCCAGGCCTCAGCCCCGACCCCATTGAGGCCCCCAGGGCTCCTGTGGCCCTGAGAAGTGGCTCTGTGCCCACGGCCCCTCCTCACCCCATCTCAGGGTCAGGGGCTCCGGCAGCCCCTCGTGATGCACTTGGCAGGTGTATCTCTGCTCCTCTCCAGGGGGCACCCCCACGGCCGCCCACTTCTGGAAGGTCCCGTCCCCCGCAGGCCTGGTCTCCACCAGCTCCATGTCCTGGGTCTGGTCCTCCCCGTCACGCTGCCAGGTCAGGCTGATGTCCGCAGGGTAGAAGCCCAGTGCCCAGCACCTCAGGGTGACCTCAGTGTCAGAGACGGGGTGGTGGGTCACGTGTGCTTTTGGAGGGTCTGAGGGGAGGGAAGAAAATGCAGGAAGTTTGCATCCGCCAAGGGACACTCCAGCAGCGCCCATGTGACCATCCCGAGAGTGGACAGACACCTGGGTGGGGGAGGGAGCACACAGCACACACACCAGCCTGGACAGAGGCACCTGTGCTGGGAACCAGTCACTGTCTCACTGATACAGAGTTGTGGACAGGAAGCCAGGACGGCTGGTCAACAACCTTAATTGCTCTAGTCACTCACCATTTACTTGAAACATTGTTACTTGAAGCAGCCTCCACCTGTGTTTGTGTATTATATATATATAAAATATATTATATTGATTTTTTTCAGAGCAGAAGGGAGAGGGGTAGAAAGTCAGAAACATGGATGAGAGAGAGACATCATCCAGCTGCCTCTTGCACGCCCCCTACTGGGATTGTGCCCGCAGCCTAGGTACGTGCCCTTGACTGGAATCGAACCCGGGACCCTTCAGTCCCCAGTCGGACGCTCTATCCACTGAGCCAAATGGGTCTCAGCTGTGTTACATATTTTTGTAATTGGAATTTCCTGCCTACAGGCTATGGGTGTATCCCATAGACTCAATAAAAGAGCAAGGCCAGAGCAGTGTGCAGTCCTCCCACTAGAGGTGGCTCCCGCCTGGCCCCCCATATTCCCAAATTCATACTTTACTAGTCTCTTTTCATTTGTATGCGGCCTTCTCCAGAATCTGAACCCTGAACTGGAACCCTGAACCACGAAGGACGAGAAAGGGGTTCCCACAGGCCTAGAAGACCCTCCTAGTCTTTAGAAAATTCTAGAATCAGAGAGACACAGCTCAGGGAAGGAGGCTGGTCTCTGAGGGAGAAAAGAGATTTTTGTTCCTGTTCTTGGTGAGGCCACGTGACTCAGAAAAAAAACGGATCAGGCCTCAGATTGGGGGTGGGGGGTCGGGAGGTGAGGCAGAGGTCACAGCCTGAGAGAGAAGGTCCCCGTGGGTCCCAGAGTCCCTGCAGGGCCCATGGGAACCGCTGATGGGTTATTGCAGGGGGTCTCCCTGTACCCCAGGAGAGCCCGCACCCCTATCTGTCCCTCTGGTACCTGACCTGACTTCCAGGGGGACCCCTCCCTGACCCCAAGGAGGGGGGGTCTGACACTGACCCCCTGTCCTGTCTCCTTGTAGGATCCCCAGCCCCGGGGAGAGGGGGCGGCCCCACGGCCCCTGGTACCTGCGCGCTGCAGGGTCTCCTTCCCTTTCTCCAGGTAAAGGTGGAGCCACTTCACACAGTCCCCCTCCACGTAGCTCCTGTAATGCTCTGCGTCACCGGCGTCCTCCCACTTGCGCTTTGTCATCTGAGCCGCCACGTCGGCCGCGGTCCAGGAGGTCAGGTCCTCGTTCAGGGCGAGGTAGTCGGTGCCGTCGTAGGCGAATTGTTGATACCCGCGGAGGAGGCGCCCACCGGGTCCCAGTTCGCAGCCAGACATGGCCTGGAAGGTGTGAGACCCTGACCCCGCCCCGAGGTCAGCCCCGCCCCGAGGTCAGCCCGCCCGCCCGCCCCGCGGGGGCAGAATCTAAACCGAAAGTGAAAGCGGGTCCCAGTTCCCGCGGGCTCCTCCCGGGTGGAGCCGGGCGGGTTCCGCCGCCTCGGGGTGACGCTCGGTCCCGGACCCTCGGGGCGACCCCGGCCCGTCCGTGGGGAGGGGGGTCGGGACGGGCCCGGCGCGCGGCTCACCGTCCTCGCTCTGGTTGTAGTAGCGGAGGGCGGTCTGCAGGTTCACTCGGAAAGTCTGTGCGTTTCCCTTAGAGATCTGTGTCACCTCCTCCCAATACCCCGGGTCCTCCTCCTCCACCCACGGCTGCTGCATCCACGGCGCCCGCGGCTCCACCCTCCCGCTCGCCGCGTCGCTGTCGAACCGCACGAACTGCGTGTCGTCCACGTAGCCGACGGAGAGGTACCGGGGCTCCCCGCGGCCGGGCCGGGACACGGCGGTGCGGAAATACCTCAGGGAGTGGGAGCCTGGGGGGCGGACGGAGGGCAGGGCCGGGGCTGGACACGCGCCTTCCCGGCCCCGCGCCCCCGCCGGTGCCCTCGCTCCTCCCCGCACAGCCGCCCCCTCCGACCCCGCACTCACCGGCCCAGCTGGGGGTCAGGACCAGCGCCCCCGAGAGCAGCAGGAGGAGGGTGGGCGGCCTCACGACTCGCATCCTCGGCGTCGGGGGGACCTTCTGAGTCCGGGCCCTTCCGAGTAGGAGTTATAACTGGGAGTCGCGGGGACGCTGATTGGCTGCTCTGGAAACCGCTCAGCTAATGGGAGTGAGAAGTGTGCCCGCGTCACGAGTATCCGGGAAGAAGGCGCCGGCACAGGTTGGGAGAGGAGAAGTGAAACCAGGGCGCTGGGGAGTCCCCGCCCCGGAGCTGCCTCCCCGGACTCTGTCCCCTGCTGAGACCTGAGCGCAGGCCCGGGCCCTGGACTCGGTCCTGACCCTCCTCCTGTGCGGAGCGCCCTTCACACTGTCCCCCGAGGCCTGGTCCAGGCGCTGTGCTGTTCAGGGACTTTCCAAGGTTTTGGGGTCACCATCTCTGTGCAGCCTCACACAGGAGGGAGGCGCCCCAATAACCTTGTCTATGCGGTGACGTCGGTCACAGTCACCACTCACGGAATCACACGGGTGAAACAAGTATTAATTCACGTCGCATGCTCACTGCCTGTGAGATGGTAACAGAAGTCATGTTTTTATGAAAATCACCAATTTCCCAAGTGAATCAGGAGGAGATGGGAGGGGACCTGCTCCCATGTTACCTCCTTGCCTGTGTCCCTGGGAGACTCTGGGTTTTCACATTTGCTTCTGCGTTTTATCTGTTCTTGTGGCTGCAGCTCATTAAGAAACAGACGGCCTCCCAGAAATGGGCAGGAGCAGTGTTTTCCTGACCTTTTCAGACAATGTGCGTGCTCCCCTGTGACAGTCACTACAGCTACACAGGT
Organism: Antrozous pallidus; assembly: GCA_027563665.1. Lineage (NCBI taxonomy): Eukaryota > Metazoa > Chordata > Mammalia > Chiroptera > Vespertilionidae > Antrozous > Antrozous pallidus. The sequence continues at coordinate 266,754 of CM050525.1, read as the reverse complement.
GGTCGTTTCTGAAAACCGCTTTGCAAGGTGTGTCTTGAAACCGTATTCACTATATTCTTCTTGTTTTAATTTTTAAATGTATATATTATTTCAGAGAGGAAGAGATATATAGAAGCACCAATGATGAGAAAGAATCATTGATCAGTTGCATGCCACACACACCACATTGGGGGATGGATCCCACAACCCAGGCATGTGCTCTGACTAAAAGGTGAACTGTGACCTCCTGGTTCATAGGTCAGTGTTCAAGCACCGAGCCCCACTGGCTGGGGAATATTGAATGTTTTCTGTTCTGTTATGTCACCGTCCCCAGGGCTGTCTTGCTGGGGGGCTCTGTCCTCATGCAGGTTAGTTAAAGTGATGCCTTGCGTCCCTAAATCCTCCAGCCCTTCCTGCGATGGTGCATTAATCACACGTCATCAAAGCTCACATTTGTGTCTATTCCCACAGAGCCCCTAGAGAAGTGTGTCAGCGTCGGGGAAGGGTCTAGCTAATGTGGTGGGACACACCTGTTCCAACATTCTCATTTTCTCTCGTGGGGGCTGACATCTTATCAAGACAACAGACATGTCCGTTATCCCCTGCCAGGGGACATTTCCTGAAGAGAGAGGCTCATGTTCACGTTTGAGAAAGTGTGTGCCAGTTCACCGAATCTCAGCAATCCTAGTGTCTGTGTCATTCATTCTTTTAAATAAACTCGGGCCAGACCGGGTATGGCTCAGCGGTTGAGTATTGACCAGGAGATCAGGCTTCCATTCTGGGCGAGGCACTTGCTGGGTTGCAGGCTGCATCCCCAGTGGGCGCTGTCCAGGAGGCAGCCTATCCCTGTTTCTCTCCCAACATGAATATATATATCACTCCTTCTCAGTTCCTCTCTGAAGTCAAAAATTTTAAAAGTAAACGTGGGATCCGATGAGAAACAGACTAACTCGGACCACTGCATGATTTCCCTGGCACATGACACTTGGGAATGTGGCAGAGGGTGTTTTGTGAACTTCCCAGGTTTTCCTATGAGGTGTTTTGTTTTTTTTTAATCTTCCATTTTTATTAAAGGCAGTTAAGAAATTACTCCATTTGTGTAATGAATGCAATATATGTATGTATAGGTTCTCTTTAAAATACATTTTATTTTTCAATTACAGTTTATGTACAATATTGTATTAGTTTAGGTGTACAACTAGTGGTTAGACGTTCATATAACTTATACAGTGATTGCCCCATACATCTAGTACCATGTGACCCCACATGTGGCTGTTACAGTACCATTGACTCTGTTGCCTGTGCTGTGTTTTCCTCCCCAGGACCACACTCTAAGGACCATGTTGTATTTCCTCCTCCCTCACCTGCTCTGCCCAGTCCCCCCCCCCCCTTCCCCTCTGGCAGCCAGCAGGCTGCTCTCTGTGGCTCTGAGTCTGTGGCCGCTGTAGGGTTCTGTTGGGCTGATTCCAGGGGCTCTGAGTGCTGGTTGTGGGGAGGGGGTGGTCATTGTTCTGTGGTTGTGAGCAGATGCAGGCACCACGTTCACCTTTGGGGCATCTCCAGCGGAGGCCACGATGTTGTAAAAATGTGGATGGAAGGATGAGGCTGCGGTAAAGATAATAATTTCACCTCCTTCCACAGTGTTGTTTAAAGGGGAGCTGGTTCTGTTCTCTGTCTGTCTTCTCTCTGCAGGTCAGTGCTGGTGAGAGGAATGACTTATGGAGGTCAGGTGTCAGCCCATGCGTGCTGAGCTTGGCCTCAGCGCCCATGTCAGCAGAGTGAAAAGGCCAGGATGTCCTTCATCTCCTGCCAACAGTGTGACCCCCACATCCTGGGAATGGCTCTCAGAGATTTCAGGGTTCCAGGGACCACACTTTGAGAAAGGTTGTTCTGGATTAACAAGAGGGGGTCTCCCAGCTGTCCCTGCCTTTCCCTCCTCTTCTCCTTCCAGAATCCCTCTCCATGAGGCCGATCCTGCACCCCAAAACTGAGCTCACAGCGTTGCTCCTGGGACCTCTTAGAGTAGAGCTCACCGTGGAAATCTGACAGAGGGAGTCCTCAGCCTGGGAGGGAGGTGGAGGGACAGGGGTGTCCCCTCTCAAATAGGGATCAGTTTGTGCCTGAAGCCACCAGTCCCACAGTCATCTCCTGTGGTGTCTACACCCCAACTGAGTGAGCCCTTACATCCCAGACTGAAACCCCTAGTGTCTGTAGGAGCAGCTATCTTGGCCACACTTTTACTTTATTCCTTTTAATTAAAAACATGTTTTTTTGACTTTAGAGACAGAAGCAGGGAGATGGAGAAAGAGAGGAATGTGGATGTGAGAGAGAAGCACTGATTGTTTGCTTCTCCACATGCCCTCTCCTGGGGTCACACCTGAAACCTTTCAGTGCCCAGGACTTACTCCACTGAGCCACACCAGCCAGGCCAGGCCCTTTTATGCAAATTGGACGAGCGCTCTGACCTGAGGTCCAGACAACACACAGAGCAGTCTGTCCAGGAGGACATTCTGTGAGCGAGGAATCGATCTGTATTGGTTTCTCCCACGTGGCAGCCACCAGTTGTGGTGGACACTGAGCCCCTGACTCTGGCTCCTGTGCAGAGCAGGGGGACCTTCACTTCCTGGACCTTCAATTCAGCAACCATGGGGAGTATAGCTGCCACATGAGACTGTGCTCAGCTGAATGCTCTTAGTTTCCAGGCTCTGCCCCCACAGCACCCTGTGGACTCATAGACGAGTGGAGGTTACAGTGTCTTCATGTGGAAGACCCGGGTCTTCATGTGTCACTGGCTTCAGTTGTGTGTGAGGGTCTCAGGTACATCCTCAATCCCAGCTGCCCAGGAGAGTGTCATGAATACGCATGTAACACCGAGCTGCACAGGCTTGAACTCAGATGTGAGTTACCGCCCTGATGGTGTAAGGGGTTCACAAACGCTCTTCACTGCAGCCTTCCTGTGTCCATCACCTGGGACCTTGGTGTTGTGTTTGGTGCCCTGGTGACATGAGCAGGCACAGGAAGCTTTACCACAAGAGAACGTGTATATTGAACCCAAACAGAGAGCCGCTCCCTGTAGGCCCCACACGTACTTAAAACAGAGGATGTAGCTCTACATTCCACCATAGAATCCCTTATTTACTGCTCCTCCTCTTAACTTCCCCCAACATTCTGACAATCCTGTTTCCTTTCGCCCTTGGAATGCTCTCCCACAGATGAAATTATATGTGAAGCGTTTACAGCTGTGGAATGAGAACTTCTTAAACCAACACCCAAAGAGGAAAAAACCATGGAGGAAAACATAAAACGTGTCCATGTCAACCTCACCTTCGAGAGAGACAAATTCAGGCCTCGAACCAAACTCAGGGACACACAAAGATGTTGACAGAGACAGGGTCCTGTGGACCAGTGTTCCTCACGCACAGCCTTGTAGGCCCCATGTGGGCAGGCGCGGTGGGTTAGTCACCATTGCTGGGGGAGAATGGGTCCCATGGGGACCACGGGGCATCTGAGTGGGAAAGGGGCAATGGGACACATCTAGGTTGTGGGCTCTGGATGGCAACCTCGGGAGGGTGTGGGGAAGCAGGCTCATTTGGTGGGTGGTGTCTGGAGGGGGCAGTTCTGAGGGTGGGCAGCTCAGTGACTATCGCGGACAAGGCTGCCTGCAGCGAGGATGGGGGTGCAACTGAAGAGAAGCAGCCTCGGTGCCGTGAGCCAGTGCAGGAAGGTGTGTGGTCCTCTGTGAGCTGCGTGGGGCCCTGTGTGTGTCTGTGTGTAGATGCAGGGAGTGTCTGAGGGTGATGCTCTGAGAGGTGACTTGCGTCCAACAGGAGAGGAACCCGGCCCAGCTGTGAGCTCCAGGCCAGCTCCCAACAGCACTGAGGCCTCATTTGTCAGACCAGTTTCTGTGGGGGTTGTGTCTCCTTCTCTCTGAAGTCCAATGTCTAAAAGCATCCACAGCCCAACCCACAAGCCAAGCAACTGAGAAGCAATGTGGAAAGAAGAAATGGGAACGGCAAACAACTTTATTTGTAACAAACACATGGAAACAATAATGAGAATATGGAATAAGAAAACAGGAATAAAATTAAAATCTACCCATGTAAAAATTAAACGAATGAATGAATTGGACCTCTCAGTTCATAAGATGAAGGAAATGGTGAGTCTCAGTCGGAAATGGAGACCGGGCCCCGTTTGTAAAGGCTGCCTTCCCACAGTCCCATTAATGCTAATGTGCCGCATCTGACACCTTCCTCCCTTCCCTTAGCATTTATTCCAGATCCTCACACGCATCCTAAATATGCACACATTGGCTGAGGGCGGAAGATTCCTGGGCCCCGGAGGTCTCCCAACCCCGAGAGCGCCTGGGGCGGGGGTGCTGAACCCCCAGACCCTGTGGCCTGGGTCTCTGCTTCTGCACCTCCTCCAGGAATCGGGGTTTCCCTTGGGCGACAGCGCCCTCTATGGGCGGCCTGGCGCCGGGTGGAGGGGGGCAAGGCGAGGGGAGACCATAGAGGGGTGGGCGCCTGCGCAGCCCGCCCCCGTCCTGCTCAGCTCCAGGCTGGAGAGGTGGTCGCCAGAGTGGCTCAGGCTGCAGAGCGTGTCCCACCTTAAGGGCTGGCGATGGCCTCGACCTGGAGCTGAGGGGAGACAAGAGGTCCCCGGTTGGGCTTGTGGGCGGTAACGATGTTCTTTAAAGAAAAGGAATCACATAATTCCCCCGGAACAGATGCCCGCACCCCTGTCCCAGCGCTGAACCCATTGGCACCCGCAGCTGCGCCATTGCGGCCAGGGGTAAGGGCTGCCATGCTGGCCGAGACCGGGTCCTCTAGGGAAGGAGATGCCTTGCCTCACAGATTTCCATAGATTCCTCGGGAGTGACCCTTCCTGTGTCCAGACCTCACTGGGGCTCCCTTCCTCCTGCTCCCTGAGCCCTGGGGCTGCCCCCCTACACGGAGCAGCAGGGGGAAACCCCTGGGCACCGCCTGCGCAGCCGGAAGTGCTCCCTGGGCCCAGGCTCCGGGTGTCTGCGGGTCCAGGAGCCGGAGGGGAGGATGCTTTAATCACTTTCTTGATAGAGAAGGAGGCGCCCAGTTTAAAGAGGAACAACCTCAACTCATGGTCACCACACACGCGCGCGCGCGCGCGCACACACACACACACACACACACACAGCATGCGCAACCGCATCAGCAAACTGCGCAGCTCATGGAGCGAGGTTTCCCTCTCTTTATGCTGCATGTAAACAAGCAGACCAAGCATGTGTCCCTAGCTGGTGTGGTGTGGGGGACCACCGGGGCAGCCCCGGGGATCGCCCCTAGGCGAACCAGAAAACCCCACTACAGTCCCCTAAAGGCAACCAAGTGGAAAAATACCCTTTAGACAGAATACAAAGGGAGGTCACTGTCTTGAGATATTTACGGAACTGTTGGAGGAGGCTAGCTAGCTGAAACACAGAATGTACCAAGAGATAAGGGAGAACACGATTACCAGGAACTGACCTGTATGCTTTGCTATGCTGATTAAGGGCTAGAATAAGGGAAGCTTTTGTGTAAAAACATTTATAAGGAGTAAGAAGAATAAACTCGGGACGGCAGTGGCGCAGTGCTGACCGTCCTCCCCACATATCAGTGTCTGTGTTTTCATTCTCACCCCCTCCTTCAGGTCCTGTTCACCTGGATCAAGCCGGCAGGTACCGGCAGGTGGCGCCCCGAACAGGGACCTGAATACGAGGGACAGCAAGGTGAAGAAGCACCGCGGTGATAAGGTAAGACGAGTACTCGCAGAGGTAGTGGGACGCGGTGACTGTGCAGACGGGGGGAGTAATCTGTAAATATGGGACAGGCTAATAGTAGTGTGCTTTATGTACATATGCTTAAGGGAATGCTTAGGGCTCGTGGTATCGAGACGAGCCAAAAACAAATTGAGCGCTTCATTATATTTGTTAAGGAAGTGTGCCCATGGTTTCCAGAAGAGGGAACTGTGTGTTTAGAGACCTGGGAGCAGGTAGGAAAAAGAATTCAGGGTCATTTTCAAGCGCATGGTCCCCGTCGCACTCCTGTGGATGCCTTTGCTCTATGGAGCCTGGTGAGGGATAGTCTGACGGACAGGCATGAAGGGCAGAAATGGAAGGAAGCTACCCAGCCAGAGGCTCCCAAAGAGGCGGAAACCGCTAAAGGTAAAGAAGGGGAACGGCCCCCTCCTCCTCCGCCGCCGCCTTATCCTGCTCCCCCATCAGAATGGGATGTTGATGAGGCTCTTGAAGTATGGAAGGACCCATGGAAGGAAACAGAGGGAGAAGAGGAAGTGAGGGCAGCAGGGGAAAGGGAGCCGGGGCCAGAGAAGCGGCTAGGCGCGGGTGCGGTCTCCAAGTCCCTTCTGCCGCCGGCCCCGCCCTGCCACCACCGCCCGAGGGGCTCCTCGGTGTGGCCGCCAGGACCCGGCCCAGGATCTAGACTGTGTGGGGGAAGAGGAGTCTTTGGCCACGTGTTCCTAATTAGAAAAGAAACTCCCTTGGTTGTAGGATAAGGCATTTATCTGTTTGTTGTGCCATTGACTTTTTTCTTTTGTCCAACATGAATGCCATTTCTGTTGTGCTAAAACAAGGGCTGAGAGTCCTGTCTGGGATGTGGGAAAGGGAGGCCCCCACATCTGTTCCTGTTGGGCCCCCATCAGGGGACTTGGGCAGTGTTCCTGTTATCTGCTCAGATCCCAAGGCTGTAAGAGTACTTGTTCACTGAAAGGGTGTAAATACAGATGTTTGTTTGATATTTTGTCTGCCTAGGTATAATTATTTCTTCATATAAATATAGAAGTCTGTAAGAAAAAAAAAAAAGAATTTATCCAAAGTAAATGCCTTAAAATAATTGGAATTGGATTTAAAACTCAGAAATTGTTGAAATATAGATGAATAATGTATTGATTGTGACGATCTAATGGCCCAGGTAACTGGCTACCCCCTTTGTTAATAGAGGAAGAAGCGTAGTCCAGGCTGGCTACTGAATGCCCCCAGGCACAGGGAAAAAAAAAAAAAAAGGAAGAAGAAGAAGGCCATTTTGAAAAGTCAAAAGGCAGCCTGGGCTGTTAGCAAAATGATAAAAACTTGTTTAATAATCTGAGTATTGCTTCCTCATGAGAAAAACCTAGAGGACAAAATTGAAGCTGTTAATTGATAATGTCTTGTGTTTTTCTTGGAAACTAGAGTATTATTAATCTAAGGATAACTAAATGTTTGACTTTTCAGCTTTAAAAGTTCAAAATACAAATTAAACTCGGAGAAATTATATGAATGTGGTAATTAAATGTCTAAAGTATAACTTTAAAAAATATGTTATGTTTTCTCTGATAATTGGACTTGTGTTGGTCTATATTTCTTAAATATAGCCAAATTTTGAACAACAGAATCTTAAATAAGAACCAATAAGTAAGATACCTAATCTGTGTTGAATGAATTTCTTTTTTTGAATTGAAGATACCTACTTAAGTTACTTTATGAATTAGCTTGTTAAATTATAGTCAAGGTTTTCAGCTAAATGAAAATGTCAATGCTGATTGTGGAAAATGCCTGAGAAAAGATAGATCCATTGCAGAGATAATTCAAGCTTGTCAGAATGTGGGATCAGGACATTTCCTAAAGCAAGTTTTGTGGACCTGTGCCACAGGGAATTTTAGGATTAATCTTAAGGAGGAGTAGAGACGCCCTTAAGTGAACTAACTGTTTTGCCTGAAGGCATTAATTCAGATTATAAAGGAGAAATTAAAGCTAAGCTAAAATGTAATCTTGTTATGTAAATTACTCCAGGACAAAGGTTTGTTCAGACACTACTTGTACCTTATGTTCAGCAAGGTGAGGCTAAAATGAGGAAAAGAGGAGTGCAAGGATTTGGAAGCTCAGGCATCTATTGGATACATGGAATTAGCAGAACCCACTCCTTGGACACTTTTCACCGTGTTCTGTTAGGGCTCTTGAAGGCAACAGCTAGAGATTCCCCATTTCAGGCTTATTTAAAGCTGAAATTTTTATCTCTAGGAAAAATGTGACAATTTGAAATGCAAGTGGCAGAGAATTCCCTCAGCCCTCTTCCTTTTCTAAATAATAGGAGGTTTGAGGCATGGTTATGCATTTTTGAAGGACATAGAAAGAAGATTTGAAGGCTAATTTAAAATTGTGAAGGTTAGTGTATGTGATGAGAAAGAGGACAGAGTATGGAAAGAAAGGGTAGAAAGCAGTTAGGAAAGAATCAGTGTATTTACTGAAAAAAGCAGGGGCATTAGAAGAGAGAATGTCCCGGCAAGTTAGCTAGGGAAGCAAAAGGAGAGGTGCACAAACATGTAATTAGACCTTGTCTATACAAAAAATTTTGACAGCCAGTTTGAAAGTGAATTGCCATGGCTTAAAGCAAAGAATATAAACTAAACCTTTGAATGATTGGCAGCAATTTAAAAGGGACGTGAAAATATTTAATCCCTTCCACTGCATGAAAGGCCTCCTTGGATAGGCAATGAGCATTCTATGTTGGCCCTTTTGCCAAGGAGGGATCCTCCTTTCACAATCCAATTAGCTGGTGCCTGAGTTTTCTGTACATGCTGAGGTTGAAGCCTCGTGATGGCTGGTACCATAGATCTGTCTGTGGCCCAATGGTGTGAGGTGGGCCCTCCCTGGAGAGGAAACCTGAGTTCCTCAAAATATATGATCATGTGCCTGGGACCCGCCAGCAGGCAAGGGGATCCTAAGGCAGGTACTGGGCGTGGAGGCCATGTGGGCATAGGCTACCAAGGAGACGGAACTGAACCTCACATCACCCTGCTTGGCCCCTGAGGATGGCTGGTTAGCCAGAGACGGGTAAGATTCCTCATGGGAGGGACAACCTAAGACAGGCACAGTCGCAGAGGGGCCATCAGGAGAGAACATGGGGGCCAACAGAGGTGGGGCATAGAACCTCACCCCCCCAGCATTGCAGGGGCTTGAACACTCGCCCCTTCTGAGGGAGGTCTCCTGCCCCCATGGCTACTTCACTTCCCACGCCCAGCTCAGATCAGGACCCAGGTAACAGACAAAGACTTGGACCCGCTCAAGCCCAGATCAGAACCAAGGCAACAAACAGAAACTTGGCTAACAGCAGCTAGCACCAAGGATGCTCAGGGCCTACTCAAGAATACAAAACAATCCTTGCCATTAATAATTATAGGGTAAACTAAGATTGTTGTTAGAATATTAAATTTGACAGTAAAATAGCAGTCAAGTTTTCAGATTAAATTAATTTAGCTAAAATAGAAAATGCACAGCAGGAGAAGGACACCTTTTCTAGATGGGTAGAGACATACCCAACCAAGCATAAAACAGCTCAGATAGGTGAGGCCGGTAAACATTGTATTGCACATTGTTTAAAGTGCTTCGCAACTATGGGCCGCCCAAAATGCATCAAAACAGATAATGGGCCAGGATACACGGGTAAGAATTTCCAATCATTCTGTCACGCCTTTGGCATCGACCTCAAAACAGGGATTCCTTATAATCCTCAAGGGCAGGGAATAGTAGAAAGGGCCAATGGCACACTAAAAGCTCAGTTACTAAAAATAAAAAAGGGGGAGCTATACCCTAGATCGGCACATAACTACCTACATCATGCCCTCTTTGTTCTTAATTTTCTAACTCTTGATGCTCAGGGCCAGTCTGCCGCACAACGAATGTGGGGAGGCAATAAGCCCCCTTCACAGGCTCAGGTACGCTGGAAGGACCCCCTCACAGGACAATGGTATGGACCTGATCCGGTACTAATCTGGGGCCGAGGCCGTGTTTGTGTTTTTCCACAGGACGCGGACGGACCACGATGGCTACCCGAGCGTTTAGTCCGCCACGCGGAGAAGGCAGCAGAAGGCGAGTTGTGAGGTGGTGGCTCCTTGGCGCTATTAGCATCGTCTGCTGGACGCTGGGAGGAGCGAAAGAATATTGGGCCTATGTACCTGACCCGCCCTTACTTCATGTGGCGACGTGGGGAGGGCGTAACATACCTGTATATGTTAACAATACCCGGCTTCTGGGTCGCCCTTCTAGCCAGCACATCAGGCCGCAGTCACCGGTTGCCTACAATTATTCTGGCATAGGCCAGGGGGTGCCTGTATGCTTCTCCTGGACAGATGCGCCCGGCTGTGTGTCGCTCCGGTACTCCTCTGCCAAGGCCAACGGGTCTGACATATTCTGGCAAGTGGTGGTGCCCACTTTGGGGGGCAACCATTTTGTTTTGAACTCTTCTGAACCACGGGACGCATTACCATGCGAGAAGCCTTTTGTCTTCCAGGAACACTCAGTGCCATGGCAGAAATGCCATACCGATCAGGCCGTAGCCTTTCCTGTGATTGGTACTAACCACTCTATAGTCAGCTGGTCGAACTGCAACCAAACCAGCTGGGCTCAGGGACTGTATGAGGGCCTCTGGGGGATGCCGGAGGGGCCGTTTCAGACCCAGCTCTGGAAGTTAGCGGCCGCTATGGGAAACGTCACGGCGAATGTGACTCACCGGCGTCACTACCCAGGCGGTAACTTCTCTTTGGACAGGTGGGACGAGAGGGCCGTACTCGCCTGTGTGCCCGAGCCATATGCCCTGTTAGTAGGGGCCGTCAACTTTTCAATAGAGGAAGGAGATAATCTTTTTAATGTAACCTGTATAGATTGTCAGCTGCATAATTGTATTACCAGGGACGTTGCGGGGCAGCAACTAGTGGTACTTCAGCAGCCTGCTTTTGTTATGTTACCTGTTAATATTTCTGAAACTTGGTATGATGATCATTCTCTCCAGGTCTGGAAAGAGGTGACTTCCGCCCTGAGCCGGTCGCGAAGGTTTATTGGTCTTCTGATTGCAGGCATAGCTGCGCTTATCGCTGTCGTGGCTTCCGCTGCTGCGGCTACCGTAGCCCTCACGCAAGAAGTGCAGACAGCTCATTTTGTTAACAATCTTGCAAAGAACGTTAGTACAGCTCTTGGATCCCAGGAATCAATAGACAGGAAAGTTGAGGAGAAACTCAATGCACTGTATGATATGGTTATGTTCCTGGGAGACGAAGTGGAGGGTCTTAGGGTCCGCAGCAGACTAAAGTGCCATGCTAACTACCAGTGGATTTGTGTAACACCTCAGCCTTACAATAGGTCCAAATACCGATGGGACCAAGTCCGGGCTCATCTAGCAGGAATATGGCATAATGCCAATAGTTCCATGGATCTACTGAAGCTGCACGAGGAGATTGAGGGAATCCATGGCGCCGAGCCCCTTAATGCGGACGTAGCAGCGGCGGCTCGAGATTTTCTGCAGCAGCTGATGAATGTGGTTCCCACGAGTACAGACCTCCTTCATGTGGCTCTCTCAGTGGCCATAGTGGGTGCCACGGTCATTCTAATGGCCTGCTTGTTGCCTTTTCTGCTTCAAAGAGTTATCAGCTCCCTTACAATACTGGGAGCCGGGCTTCATGAAATAAAGCTAGGAATGAAGCCCGTAGAACCGGCCTACAGGGTGTAAAAGGGGAGGTTCGCTGCAGGGAAAGTCGGGGCTCTGCGCTCTTTTAAGGAGCTGGACACTGGCTTAGTGCGAAGCAAAGCATTTGCAGGGAGGTTACCCTGGGAACTTACCCCAGGGTCGCCCCGAGCCTCCCTGGGGAAAGCCCAACATGCATAGAGGTTGGTAACATGTCACTTTGAAATCACCGGCTCTGCCTCTCCTCCCCAAAAGTTACCAAGAGCCACTGGAGTGGTGAATCACCACGGGAGGTGTTGGGCCTCTACCCCTCTAAGCCAGTTAATGTCCGCCCTCTGATTCCTCTAATTAAAAGGAAAGGGGGAGATGTGGGGGACCACCGGGGCAGCCCCGGGGATCGCCCCTAGGCGAACCAGAAAACCCCACTACAGTCCCCTAAAGGCAACCAAGTGGAAAAATACCCTTTAGACAGAATACAAAGGGAGGTCACTGTCTTGAGATATTTACGGAACTGTTGGAGGAGGCTAGCTAGCTGAAACACAGAATGTACCAAGAGATAAGGGAGAACACGATTACCAGGAACTGACCTGTATGCTTTGCTATGCTGATTAAGGGCTAGAATAAGGGAAGCTTTTGTGTAAAAACATTTATAAGGAGTAAGAAGAATAAACTCGGGACGGCAGTGGCGCAGTGCTGACCGTCCTCCCCACATATCAGTGTCTGTGTTTTCATTCTCACCCCCTCCTTCAGGTCCTGTTCACCTGGATCAAGCCGGCAGGTACCGGCAGTGTGGCTGGTGAGGAGAGCGGCCGCCTGCAGACTGAAGGGGCCTGGGTTTGATTCTGCTCAAGGGCACGTGTCAGGGTGTGGACTCCATCTCCAATAGGAGGGCGCAGGAGGCAGCCGGCCCATGATTCTCTCTCATCATTGATGTTTCTCTCTCTCCCTCTCCTTTCCCCTCTGAAATCAATAAAAATGTATTGAAGAAAATGAAGTGCTGTGTTTACATCCGACCTCAGAGCGTTTCCCATTGTTCCAGGTGAACATCGGGAGGGGCGTGTCATGCTCAGAAGCTGGGCACCTGGCAGTCAGTTGCCATCTCAGGGCCGTGCTGTTCTGTGGTCTTCAAGGGGAGAGAGGGGCCTCCATTCATGGCCTCTCTGGGCCTTCTTGGGCCTCTTGCTCTAAGGAATGTGAGTTCAGGGACTACTTGGACCTAGTTGATTTTTAAAAATTTTTTATTTATTTTTCTCTTTTTATTGGATACATTGAGTGACACTGGTTAACAAAGTATACAGTTGAATCAGTTTCATATATCTATCTTATATCTCATCTATCACTTCTTTATCTAATTACTATATATATATATATATATACACACACACACACACAGTATTGGCCCAGTGCATGAAATTTGTGCATGGGCGAGGGGGTCGGGGTGGAGGAGGGTGTGTCCCGTAGCCTGGCCTGCATCCTCTCTAATCTGGGACTCCTGTGGGATGGGGCCTAAACTGGCAGTCAGATAACCCTCTTGCAATCCAAAAATACTGGCTCCTAACTGCTCACTTGCCTGCCTGCTTGATCTCCCCTAACCACCCTGCCTGCTGGCCTCCTTGCCCCCAACTGTGCCCCTCTCCCAGCCTGATCACCCCCAACTGCCCTCCCCGCCTGGTCTGATCACCCGTAACCACCTATGCCTTGGCCTCACCACCATGGCTTTGTCCGGAAGGACATCTGGAATGTCTCATTATCTAATTAGCATATTACCCTTTTATTAATATAGATAGGATATGCCATACTGCCATAACTATAACATATCTACCAATATTACTTATGAGAATACGTACTTCATGAGATAGGAAGGTACCTAATACATTACATTGTATATGTTGTAAGTAGTAGGAAATACAGTGTTTGTAGTAATAATATACACCCTGTGACTTCCCTTTCTGATCTGGGAATGGTTCCTGGGTCTTTCAACATTTCCTGGCCCTTAATGTATTTTTTTTTGTCATTCAGTCTAACTTTATTTACTGTTTATTGCACATGACTTGAGGTCTTTAATTTCTGAACACCAAAGATTCAAAGGACTATTTTTTCCATGAATTTCAACATTAATGTTAGTGAATTCATGTATTCATGTTTTTATTTTTATTGTAAACATCTGAATTATTCACATTGTTACAGGTCCTGAACTCACAAGCGTGGACCATGTACAGGCTGGCAGCAAGCCAGGAAGCCACTCTGCAAGCAAACTGATAGTATGTATAAGGAGAAAAGTCATAGCATAACATTTAATGTCCGACTTTAATTCATATAGTATGGGGGACTCCACTGCTTGGTTGGTGATGGGGTTGATTATTGGGAGGATTATTCCTGAAATAAGTAAGGAAAGGGGTGCTCAATCTTTCTTCTTGGTTGCTAGAAGACGGGGGGTGGGTTAGTAGACAAAATATGTAAAAGGGAAAAGTCCCTCCTGGTGTACAAAGCCTTGTGCTCACAGCTGTGGGTGTGTTCGCTATAGAACCCCCTGTCTACACCCCCTGCCTCGGAGCGCAGGCCCTCTCCTGGCCTCTGTCTCTGCTGCTCACATCCCTGCCAGACTCACCCAGGGTCCCCCAGAAAGCAAACAGCGCTGTGTTGCCCAAGAGAAGGCCTTCCTGCCGCCCCAAACTCTTGGCCAGGTTGCAGTTTGGCTAACCAGGTCCCATTAAACATTTTTTAAAATTGTGCTGATATACACATAACATAAAAACAATCACGAACCATTGTTAAGCGTACAGTTTAGCAGTGTTGAGTAACTGCTGTGCAACCACCGCTACCCTCCATCTCAGTAACTTCCATTTTGCAAAACAGACACTGTCCCCAATGAACACAAACTCGCAATCCCTCCCAGCCTGGCACCCACCCTCCTCCCCTGTCTATGCACTTAGGACCTGATGGCATGGAGTCACGTGGTTTTTGTGTTTTGGACCGACTGGCTTGGTGCCTTCCAGGGCCCTGCATGCTGCAGAGGGTCAGGAGCTCTTTGGAGGCGGAGTGTGTGTATCACGAGTTTACACCTTCACCCTCTGGCTCAGGGGCTCCCGGTACAGAGCCCGCACCTCTTCTAATTCTGGTCCCTGTGTCCCTGGTTGCACCCACCCGCCCTCCGAGGCCGTGGGCGCCCACACACCTCCCACCGGTGATTGGGCACGTACCGCCTCAATCTGCACGGGGACGCGGGGCGGGGAGTGAAACCAGCACTTGATGAGGCCCCGGAACCTCAGCATCAGAAAGATGCAGGTGCCCGCCAGCCCCGCCAGCGACAGGAAGGTGGCCACAGCAACCGCCTTTTCTGGACCCAGGTATAGGCCTGCCTCCCAGCTGTGATCGCAACCGACCTCCCCGCCTCCCCATTACCGCCTGGCCCCGCCCTCGGCCCGCCTGGGCCTAGAGCCATCTCAGGGAAAGGCCTCTCTGGGAGGCTTTTTCTGGAGATGGCTGTAGGCTGGCCCACTCTGTGTTCCCCAAATGGGAGTCCCCATCTCTGCGCTGTGATCTCTACCCAAGGCCAGCTTTTGCCGCCTGGACCCGCCCTCTCCCCGCCTCCCGCTCCTGATTGGCTGGTACCATAGCAAAGGTACAGTCAAATTTGCTTTTTCCTCTTTTATTAGATAAAATATATATACAGCATAAAAGCACGAATTCCACATTCATGTGTACAACTTTTCAAGCTGGAGAGGCAGTGTTATGGTTTGGGGCATGTCTTCCTGGCATGATTTGGGCCCTTTAATTCGTGTGGAACAACGTCTGAATAGCACAAAAAACCTAAGTATCGTTGCTAATCGAGTTCATCCTATCATGTTGATGGCTTATCCCAACGGAGATGGCTTCTTCCAACAAGACAATGAGCCATGCCACGGTGCTCGTATTGTGCAGGAGGGTTACAAGAAGTTGAGGGAGATTTTACCTTGCTTAGGTGGCCCCCACAATAACCAGATCTCCATCCAATTGAGCATTTGTGGGACGAAGTTCAAAGAGCCAGCAGGCAGTTGGTTCCACAACCATCCAATCTCCCAGCACTGGACAGTGCATTAATTAGGCATGGTGTTAGATTCCTCGAATCAACTTTCAACATCTCGTGAATTTAATGCCAAGAAGAATCCCCGCAGTATTGAAGGCACAAGGGGCCCACCGAAGTAATGATGGGGTGGTCATAGTAATCTGGCCCCTCAGGGTGTGTGTGTGTGTGTGTGTGTGTGTGTGTGTGTGTTTAAATTGATTTCAATTATTCCAGTTAATTTTTCAGAGAGAGAAATGCTGGAAGCTGATCATTGTTTCAACAATAAAGAGGTGTGGACAGGGAATCCGAAGGGTTGGTCAACCTTAATTGCTCCAAAGGGTCGGAGCTAATCATTAAATATTGGTAGTTGAAGCAATCTCTACCTGTTAGATTTAAGTGAATTCCCTGATTGACCTTGACTGGTTTCCTGCCTAGGGGATATAGCTGTATCGTATAATCTTAATCTTAATAAAAGGGATGAGAAAGCCAGAGTGAGTATTAGTCCTCTCTTTGGACTGGCCCCCATTTCCCAAATTGATACCTTTCTAGTCTTTTTCATTTGTGTGCAGTCTTCTCCAGAACCCGAACTCTGAAGGAGAACCCCAAATCACGTGGGATGTGAAAAGGGTTCCCACAGAGAAGAGGGAGAGGCAGAGATAGAAACAACAATGATCAGCTGCCTCCAGTACAAACCATGCTGGGTATCAAACCAGCGACCCAGGCATGTGCCCCGACCTGGAATCAAACTGGTGACCTTTTGGTGCATGGGTTGATGCTCTACCACTGAATGAACCACACTGACCACTCCTAGATCTTCTTTTTAAAACGACCTTTTATTTTTCCATTACAGTTGATGAACAATATTGTATTAGTTTCAGGTGTACAACTCTGTGGTTAGACATTCATATAACTTATATAGTGATTGCCAGAAGCCGATAATTGTTTTGATAGTAGAGAGCTGTGGACAGGGAGTTTGGAGGGCTGGTCCTCCTTAAACACTCTGAAAGGTCAGACGCCCCTGTGGCTGGCACCTGTTACAGAGCGATTGGCGTCATGTCCTCCAGGGGTTTCCATGTGAATAGGGACAACCCCGGGGCAGGGCCTGGGGGGCATCGGCTGGGGGCCCCAGTTTGATGTCAGCAACAAGCCAGCAGGGCTGCCTCCTGCTGCCAAGGCCCGGCCCGCAGGGGGCGCTGCGGGGCTCTGTTACCATCTCCTGTGCAGCTGCTGGTGAGACCTGGGGGTGGGGGCTGTGCCCCTGGTTTATTCTCGGCCCTTCTGCTCCGTGTCCCCCTTACCCGCACCCTCCAGGAGGAGGGCCCCTGCATTGGCTGCAAGAGAAGTCCCGGGGCCCGCCCCCCAAACTCGGACAGTATGCAGGCAGGACAGGTCCAGGCTGCGCGCTTCCCGCGTAGGGAACTGGGCGCCGCCCCAGGCGGGCTCCTGGGTCCTGAGCTACAGCTGGGCACACAGGGGTCCCCGAGTCACCTTTAGGCCCGGAGGAAACAGAAGCAGCCTGAGGCTCGGGTTGCCTCTGTCAGGCCACCCTCTGCTGCGCCTCTGTCCTCAGCCCCCACGCAGCCCGAGGTCCCATGCGCCTGATCGCCGCCTTCCCGTCCCCTCCCCCACCCCCCGCGGGTCTGCAAGGTCCTCAGGGGTCGAGGGACTCCCTGTGGCCGGGCACACTTGGCTCCCAGCTGTCCTGGATTGCTAGCAGCTCAGCTGCAGGTGGAACTTGGCCTTGAGCAGCAGGTGAGGCCTGGCGGGGGGACAGCGTTCCTGAGCCTCCTCTCTAGCTGCAGGGGCGGCACAGGGCGAAGGAACCTGGACTGCTGGCACACAGCTTGCTCCTGTCTGGGTGCATTCCCCCTAAGGACTCCCCACCCCCCCATCCCCACAGAGCTGCACATTCCTGGCTGGGCCTGTGGGGGTCTCTCGCAGCTGGTCCAGCTTCTCTGCCGCTTCCTCATCGCAGAGCGGCCCCTCTGCCCAGCCCTCATGTTCAGGCTCTGTCTGTCGATGTCACCCGTGGGTGCATTAACTTCTCCCTTCTCCTGGCACCGGGCCCACCTCTCCTTGATCCTCCTTCTCTTCCTCCTCCTGCTCCTTCTGCTCCTCCTTTTCCTCCTCCTCTTCTTCCTCCTCCTCCTCCTCCTCTTTCTCCTCATCCTCTTCCTCATCCTCCTCTTCCTCATCCTCCTCTTGAAAAGCCAGCTTAGACATGGGGAGCTCGGCTGGCGCCCCCAGAGGCTCTGCTCCAGCGGCTCATCCCTGTGGGTAAAGGGCGGCTACACACACACCTGACAGCCCCTGAAGGATGCTTTTCACCTTGTGGTTCATAAAGCACAGAATGGGATGGATGGAAGCGCTGTGACCCCTGTCACCACGGTAACTGTGGGGAGAGGAGCCCTTACTGAGTCTCAGGCCTCACCCCCGAGGACCCACGTGAAGAGCCAATCTGACTCTGCAGCGCAAACCCCCAGGCTCGGGGAGGGGACGCTGTGGGGGGAGGAAGGGAGAAGGTGGCGATCAGAGAGGCTGGAGCAGCGGTGGGACCAGGGGTTTGCTCACAGCCCTGCTGGCTCCTCCCTCGCTGGCTCCCTGTCCATCAGGGGCAGCCAGGGCTCCAACCTCCAGGCAGGGCAGCTGCTGCCAGGTTCCCGAATGTTCTGTGGCAGGAGAAGGCTGGGCCCAGAGCACAGGAGGACAGCCAGGGACAGGTCTCTTCTTCCCCGAAACCACAGCCCAGTCCCTCCAGGCCACCCCAGGTCCCGCAGGAGGGAGAGTCTCCAGCGCCCCCTTGCGGGCGGGACTTGGACATCCCCAGGCCACTGCAGGCTCCCAGGTCCCATCTTCTGGGCGCTGAGCCAGGCTTGTGGGTGCAGCATCAGGAAGGGCTGAGGCGTCTTCCCCCACGTGTGCCCACAGCCCTGAGGGGGAGGGGCCCCTGGAGGGTCTCCCTGTGCCCCCCTTTGTGTGAGACACCCAGTTAGTGGTCCCCGGGGCCCAAGTTCCCATCTGTGGAGCCCGGGGCCCAGCCTAGCGTCCCCCCAAAGCCCTCGCCCTGAGGACGGGTCCCAGAAGAGGGCAGACCTCAGACCTGCTGACCTGAGCCCAGGAGAGGGGGTCACGCTGTAGCCCCTTCAGGCCCCAGAGCGAGACCCGCCGCCCAGGAGCGTGGCCTGGTGCTGGGGCGGCTCCCTCCTGGAGCAGGGGGGAGGTCCGGGGACTCAGCTCTGGCCTGCGGGTTGCCCAGGGGGCACGTCTTCCCTTTGGGGTTCTGGTCCCCACACCTGGTCTCCTTCTCCCCAAGGGAGTCTGCGCAGGTGAGGAGGAGGAGCTGGAGCCCTATTGCCATGACACCCAGTGGATGCCGGGCCTCTGAACCCCTCTCCCCTCTGCCTCCTGCAGCCCCTAGCCTGCTGGGCAGCCTGAGTGTGCGGAGCCCGGTTGGCTGAGCGGGAAGCTCACCCCCGAACTCCTGGGCACTTAAACCTGCACCTGAACCACAGCTGCCCTGTTGCGAGTTTCCTGTGTGGACGCCCCCGTGGAAGGTGCGCGGTTCCTGCGCCCACACCTTTGGGCGCCCCCAGGGGGCAGCAAACTGCACGTTGACTCCAAAGGCCACCGCCGCCCCCCCCCCCCCCCCCCGGGGCCCAGCCTCCAGTCTGTCAAGTGGGGGTTTGTTGGTTTGTTTTCTCTATAATGTGCGTGTTTTGTCCCCCCAATTGAAATGCATTCTTCCTGTTTGTGGGCATCCGGGGGCTGACTCCATAGTCCCCGTTTCCCAGAATCCCACGCGTTCCGGGCTGAGTGTGAGGCACTGGGCCTCCCTCTGTCCTCAGCAGAGTTGGTAACTGCGGCTGCTTTTCTCATTGAAAACTGTGCTCAGTCTGATGCACCCCCCTCTCTCTCAGAAAGAGGGGGCTCCCCGAGGAGTCAGAGCTGACGGACTTGCTGAGAGGCCAGGGGCGGGTTCTCATGGGGACAGGACAGAGGGGGAGGGAGGAGGCAGGGGTCTCTCCAGATGCGTCCCCCCAACAGGCCTCCAGCTGGGAGGCTGGGAGCGAGGGCAGTGCCCAGGCGCGGGTTGACTTGCTGAGGAGGAGACTGTGTGTGTGTGAGACACCCCGTCCCCCATATGGGGGGGGGGTCCTGCTCTCAGTCACCTGACCGCGTCTCTGGGACCCGCGATGGATCGCACAGCTCAGGACTGACCTCTGCGCGTCCATGGAGACAACACAGCGCAGGGAGCTTTCCCGACACACCGCCTCTGGGGACACAGCGCCCAGGACCCGAACAGGCCCCGCGGGGCGCAGGGCGACCCAGGAAACCTTCCAGGAGGGGGCGGCGGGAGGGACCAGCCTCGAACTCGGACCCACAGAGTTGCTGGGATACACGCAGCCTCCTTTGTGGATCCCCGGCCGCCTGACTGTCCCTCCTGGGCCCCGCCAGTCCCTCCGCCCGAGGCCATGATGCTGTCCGCAGTCCTTCCTCGGCTCCTCGGCCACTGCCTGTCGGGGGCCCGGCGTCCCTGCGTGGAGGTCAGCGCTGGGGGAGGCGGGGCCGCGGCGGGCAGGGCGGGAGGGGGAATTGGGCTCAGGGCGCAGCCCCCAAGACCTGGTGCCTGAGGAGCAAGGGGGCGGCGGCCCCGGGGCCAAGGCAGAGCCCTTTTGGAGAAGCTCCGGGGCCTCAGATGGAGCTGAGACTGTGCCCACCTCCTGGGCCGCTGAGGTTGGGGCCGGTGCTGCCGGCATCCAGGTGAGGACCCGAAGCCAGTATTGCTGCTGCTGCCCTTCGCAGAGCCCACCAGCGCCAGGGAGGCCCCTGGCAGCGAGGAGCTCTGAGTAGGGGTCAGGGTGCAGATGGAAATTGGGGGTGGGTTGAAGGGGCGGCAGGGGCTCCCAGGGTAGCCGCGATGGTGGGGACCTCATTTCCACTGCCCTTCCTGGGGCCCTGGACACAGGCCCACGTGACAAGGCCTAAGGGGTGTGAGTCCCTGTGAACACAGACAAGGTTTCCCTGAGGGACAAAGTCAGGGGATCAGAGAGGTGACCAGGCTGAGTGACCACGTCAAAGCCCACGATGCACTGAGCAGTGACCATACTCTGTCCTCACAGCCTTTCCTGTCCCCACCTGCAAAGAGCACAGAACACACAGGAATCTGCAACATTCTTGGAGTTTCCATTTAAATCCTCTCAGAAGACATTTAATTACAGGGTCTCCTTTAATTACCCCTCACCAGTCATGGCAAGAACTGAAGAACCAGTCAATCCACAGTCTCATTTCTTTTTAAAATATATTTTATTAATTTTTACAAAGAGGAAGGGAGAGGGATAGAGAGTTAGAAACACTGATGAGACACATTGAGCAGCTGCCTCTTTCACATCCCCTAATGGGGATGTGCGCACAGGCAATGTATGTGCCCCTGACCTGAATCAAACCTGGGACCCTTCAGTCTGCAGGCCGATGCTCTATCCACTGAGCCAAACTGGCTTGGGCCGACAGTCTCAGTTCAATATTAAGCAGGACGTTGCAGCTTAAACACCAGGGGGGAAAGGCAGGGATAGGGATGGGAGGGTTCAGCCCACCTCTTTGGACAGGAAAGTGTATGGAGCACAGCTGGGCCAGCCAGCCCACCAAATCAGAGGTTCTTCTCTCCGGAAGCAGGAGCATGAACGTATCTTCCATCACTCAGTCCCCACAAGGCAGCTGCCTCACGCTGTGGAGGACAATCATCATGAGCAGATTCAGGGCAGTGGCTGTAACTGGTGACATTCTCAAAGTCCACTTCATGCTCACAGTGGCCCACAGTTTCCCCAACACCCAGGCCTCCCCTCTGCCAATCCCTCCCCAAGGCAGGTCTTAACTTTAGAAGCCAAGAAAGACACATCAGAGCCCTGGCCACTGTCACTGCCTGGGAGTGGGAGGACACACCAGAACAGGGTCAGAGCCCAGGGCAGAAGTCTAAGGAGGAACTGTGATTGGGGGCAGGGGACATCATGGGCTCCCATCTGAACCTTCACAGGCACTCAGGGTTCACCTCCTATACTCACTGACAGCCTGAGCGTAGCTCCCTCCTATTCCACCTGCGGGAAGAAAACATCCTGTGAGAGACCAGGGAGGAGGCAGACCCAGGAGGTCATAAGAGAAGCCCTAGTCCTGGGCTACAGAGAAGTTTCCAGAACTGTGTAGTGAGACCCAGGGCAGAATCAGGAAACCTGAGGGAAGTGCACGTGTGGGGACTGGACCCTCCTGGAGGTCTGTGGTCAGCAGGGACCTGCCCTCTGACCTGGGACTGTTGGAAACAGGTCCCTAACTCCAGTATCATCAGGTGATAACTGTGTCCTTCATTTTCCCACGGGCCTCACTAAAGAGGAAGTGTGAGCACTGAGCCCCACACTGGCCATCACACGCCTGGGGATGGCGCTTCCTGTGAATGAGGCGGGATACACGTCATCCAGGGCATGAACCCCCAGTGGGACAGCCACTCACACCCCACCCCTGCCCACCTGAGCGCCTCCTCCCCCAGATCATAGCTGCTGCCACAGCTCCCAGCAGAACCAGGCCCACAGCGATGCCAATGATGATGGTGAAGGTGTGAGAAGGCAGCTCTGGGAGGGGAAGAGAATGGAGTGTGAGGGTCCTGACCCCAGGCCTCAGCCCCGACCCCATTGAGGCCCCCAGGGCTCCGGTGGCCCTGAGAAGAGGCTCTGTGCCCACGGCCCCTCCTCACCCCATCTCAGGGTCAGGGGCTCAGGCAGACCCTCGTGATGCACATGGCATGTGTATCTCTGCTCCTCTCCAGGGGGCACCCCCACAGCCGCCCACTTCTGGAAGGTCCCGTCCCCCGCAGGCCTGGTCTCCACCATCTCCACGTCCTGGGTCTGGTCCTCCCCATCACGCTGCCAGGTCATGCTGATGTCCGCAGGGTAGAAGCCCAGCGCCCAGCACCTCAGGGTGACCTCTTGGGCAGAGACGGGGTGGTGGGTCACGTGTGCCTTTGGAGGGTCTGAGGGGAGGGGAGAAAATGCAAGAAATGTGCATCCGCCATGGGACACTCCTGCAGCACCCATGTGACCATCCCGAGAGTGGACAGACACCTGGGTGGGGGAGGGAGCACACACACCAGCCTGGACAGAGGACCGTGTTCTGGAAACCAGTCATTGTCTCTCGAATACAAAGTTGTGGACAGGAAGTCAGGAAGGCTGGTCAACAACCTTAATTGCTCTAGTCACTCACCATTTAGTTGAAACACTGTTACCTGAAGCAACCTCTACCTTGTCTGCGTTATGTATTTTTGTTATTGGAATATCCTGCCTACAGGCTATGGGTGTATCCCATAGATTCAATAAAAGGGATAGCAAGGCCAGAGCAGTGTGTAGTCCCCCCACTAGAGGTGGCTGCTGCCTGGCCCCCAACATTCCCAAATTCATACTTTACTATAATATCTTTTCATTTGAATGCGGCCTTTCCCAGCATCTCAATGCTGAACTAGAACCCTGAACCACGAAGGACATGAAAGGGGTTCCTACACACCAGGAAGGCACTCTTAGTGTTTAGAAAATTCTAGAATCAGAAAGACACAGCCTAGGGCAGGAGGCTGCACTCTGAGGGGAGAAAAGGGATTTCTGTTACTGTCCCTGTTGGAGGCCACGTGACTCAGAAAAACTGGGATCAGGCCTCAGACAGGGGGAAAGGGTGGGGAGGGGGGTGAGGCGTTGGTCACAGCCTGACAGAAAAGATCCCTGCAGGAAACATGGGAACAGCAGATGGGTTATTTCAGGGGGTCTCCCTGTACCCCAGGAGAGCCTGCACCCCTATTTGTCCCTGAGAAGAGGGGGTCCCTCTGGTACCTGACCTGACATCCAGGGGAACCCCTCCCTGACCCCAAGGAGGGATGTCTAACACTGACCCCCGTCCTGTCTCCTTATAGGATCCCCAGCCCCGGGGAGAGGGGGGCGGCCCCATGGCCCCTGGTACCTGCGCGCTGCAGAGTCTCCTTCCCTTTCTCCAGGTAAAGGTGGAGCCATTTCACACAGTCCCTCTCCAGGTAGATCCTGTGATGCTCTGAGTCACCGGCCGCTTCCCACTTGCGCTTTGTCATCTCAGCCGCCAGGTCTGCCACGTTCCAGGAAGTCAGGTCATCGTTCAGGGCGATGTAGTCGGTGCCATCGTAGGCGAATTGTTGATACCCAAGGAAGAGGCGCCCATCGGGTCCCACGTCACAGCCAGACATCTCCTGGAGGGTGTGAGACCCTGACCCCGCCCCGAGGTCAGCCCCGCGGGGCCAGAATCTAAACCGGAAGTGAAATCGGGTCCCAGTCCCCTCGGGCTCCTCCCAGGTGGGGCCGGGCAGGTCCCGCCGCCTCGGGGCGACCCCGGCCCGTCCGTGGGGAGGGGGGTGGTGACGGGCGCGGCGCGCGGCTCACCCTCCTCGCTCTGGTTGTAGTAGCCGAGCAGGGTCTGCAGGTTCCCTCGGAAATTCTGTGCGTTTCGCTTAGAGCCCTGTGTCTGATCCTCCCAATACCCCGGGTCCTCCTCCTCCACCCACGGCTGCTGCATCCACGGCGCCCGCGGCTCCATCCTCCCACTCGCTGCGTCGCTGTAGAACCGCACGAACTGCGTGTCGTCCACGTAGCCGACGGCGAGGTACCGGGGCTCCCCGCGGCCGGGCCGGGACACGGCGGTGTCGAAATACCTCAGGGAGTGGGGGCCTGGGGGGCGGACGGAGGGCAGAGCCGGGGCTGGACACGCGCCTTCCCGGCCCCGCGCCCTCGCCGGTGCCCTCGCTCCTCCCCGCACAGCAGCCCCCTCCGACCCCGCACTCACCGGCCTAGCTGGGGGTCAGGACCAGCGCCCCCGAGAGCAGCAGGAGGAGGGCGGGCGGCCTCATGACACGCATCTTCGGCGTCGGGGAGACCTTCTGAGTCCGGGCGCTCGCGCATGGAATTATAACTGGGAGCCGCGGGGACGCTGATTGGCTGCTCTGGAAACCGCTCAGCCAATGGGAGTGAGAAGTGTGCCCGCGTCACGAGTATCCGGGAAGAAGGCGCCGACACTTGTTGGGAGAGGAGAAGTGAAACCAGGGCGCTGGGGAGTCCCCGCCCCGGAGCTGCCTCCCCGGACTCTGTCCCCTGCTGAGACCTGAGCGCAGGCCCGGGCCCTGGACTCGGTCCTGACCCTCCTCCTGCGCGGAGCGCCCGTCACACTGTCCCCTGAGGCCTGGCCCAAGCGCCGTGCTGTTCAGGGACTTTCCAAGGTTTTGGGGCCACCATCTCTGTGCAGGCTCACACAGGACGGAGGCACCCCAATAACCTTGTCTATGCGGTGACTGACTTCTGTCACAGTCACCACTCACGGAATCACACGGGTGAAACAAGTGTTAATTCACGTCGCATGCTCACTGCCTGTGAGATGGTAACAGAAGTCATGTTTTT
Source organism: Antrozous pallidus (assembly GCA_027563665.1). Classification (NCBI taxonomy): domain Eukaryota; kingdom Metazoa; phylum Chordata; class Mammalia; order Chiroptera; family Vespertilionidae; genus Antrozous; species Antrozous pallidus. The sequence continues at coordinate 241,828 of CM050525.1, read as the reverse complement.
ATGACAATCACCAATTTCCCAAGTGAAGGAGGAGGAGAGAAGAGGGGACCTGCTCCCATGTTACATCCTTGCCTGTGTCCCTGGGAGACTCTGGGTTTTCACATTTGCTTCTGCGTTTTCTCTGTTCTTGTGGCTGCAGATCATCACAGAAATGGGCAGGAGCAGTGTTTTCCTGACCTTTTCAGATAATGCGGGTCCTCCCCTTTGACAGTCACTACAGCTACACAAGTGGTCGTTTCTGAAAACGGCTTTGCAAGGTGTGTCTTGAAACCGATTTCACTATATTCTTCTTGTTTTAATTTTTAAATGTATATATTATTTCAGAGAGGGAAGAGATATATAGAAGCACCAATGAAGAGAAAGAATCATTGATCAGTTGCATGCTACACACACCACATTGGGGATGGATCCCACAACCCAGGCACGTGCTCTGACTAAAAGGTGAACTGTGACCTCCTGGTTCATAGGTCAATGTTCAAGCACTGAGCCCCACTGGCTGGGGAATATTGAATGTTTTCTGTTCTGTTATGTCACAGTCCCCAAGACTGTCTTGCTGGGGGGCTCTGTCCTCATGCAGGTTAGTTAAAGTGATGCCTTGCATCCCTAAATCCTACAGCCCTTCCCGCGCTGGTGCATTAATCACACATCATCAAAGCTCACATTTCTGTCTATTCCCACAGAGCCCCTAGAGAAGTGTGTCAGCGCTGGGAAGGGTCTAGCTGACGTGGTGGAACACACCTGTTCCAACATTCTCATTTTCTCTCGTGGGGGCTGACATCTTATCAAGACAACAGGCCTGTCCGTTATCCCCTGCCAGGTAACATTTCCTGAAGGGAGAGGCTCATGTTCATGTTTGAGAAAGTGTATGCCAGTTCACCCAATCTCAGCAATCCTAGTGTCTGTGTCATTCATTCTTTTTTTTTTTTAATGGTGGAATTTAATCTTTATTTACAGGAGATTGCAAGATATGAAATTCCACATAGACGTAAGAAACTCACTGAGAATGGAAGCTTCATACAGTATGTACAGTTTGGAACTGTTCAAGTATAGATTTGTTGTAAAAAGTGCTACAATAACAAACCACATTTAATAAGAGTTCTTAGTAGAGAAACAGTAAGACATACTTATACCAAACATAGTACACAAAAAGCAACTTTATGCTTCAGTTGTACAGTCTAAAAGTTAAAAGTCCCAGTAGTGCCATCCTGAACTTGGAATGTATAACCTTCAGAGGTAGTTTCTGGCACAACACTTTGATCTTCTTCTTCCTCTACAGAGAAATATTTCTCAATCAAGTTCAGTGAAGCTTTGTACACAGACTCATTTTCATGGTTTTGTAGAGCTTCAATTTTGTCCAGACCTCCACATTCTTCAATCATTATACTTAGTTTCTCAGTTTCACCAAGTTTCTCAGCAGCCTGAAAGATATTTGAAATGGCATCCAGAATAACCAGAATAATCTTGGTATCTTTCGCAGTTAAGAGGTTCATCAGTGGTTCTATTATGCCACAATGAACGAGGAATACAATTTGTTCAACTGTTCCACCACTTGTATAGTTGGTCACAGCCCATACAGCTTCCTTTTGTGTCTTAAAGTCTGCCTTCGGAAGAACAGCAATGAGTAATGGGATTAATCCATGATTCACAACTTGCTGTATCTGGTCCTGGCGGCCAGCTGTGATGTTTGACATTGTCCATGTAGCTTCCTTCTGAATATTAGTTTTGGAGTTCAGTAGCAGGCTGGGAAAGACAGCAAGTGCTCCCGCATCTATTACAACCTGCGTCTGTTCATCTGTCCCAGTGACAATATTGCCTATGGCTCTTAGTGCAGGAGTCACAATTGGCAATTCAGAAGCTCCTAGGAGCTTCACAAGTTGGGGCACAACTCCTGTTTTCACGACCATTTCAATCCGTTCATTTGGACCATCAGTAAGGTAGGAAATGGCCCAGCAGCTATCTGCTAACACTTCTGGATCATCATGATGCAGGAGAGGAACTAAAGTAGGAAGAATCTGTTCAACAGCATCTAATGGGGGTACAGGATTCTTGTTGCGACAAAGGTTTGAAAGTGTCCAGGTCAGATTACGTAAGTAACCACATGCTAAAGATGACATATCAGGAACTGCAAGAAGAGCCAACAGTGGGTCAACTACACCATACTTGATAACCAAGTCTCGGAAAACTGAACCATCACCTGCAATGTTTCCTAGAGCCCATACAGCTTGTTCACTGATATGAGCATGGGGAGACGCCAACAGAGAAATGAATGCTGGGATAGCACCTCCATCTACTACAGCCTTGGTCTGTTCCGAAGTCCCAGAAGCAATGTTAGTGAGGGCCCACGCAGATTCAAACTGGATGGGACTACAATCAGTTCTGCCCAAGAAGGACACAAATTTGGGGAACAAACCGGCCCGGATTATGTTGTCTATGGGTGGCTGTTTTTCCCTAGAGAGCAGTTTCCTTGCAGCTTGAGTAGCTTGGAGCTGGCTTTCCAAATTGTTGCTATTTATGCCTTTGACAATGTCCTCAACAGACCAATTTACAGTGCCCTGGTTGTTGCGGTTCTCCTGCAGTGGAGAAGTAGCATAATCAGGAAATGAGCTCACATTTCTCCTCTTCAGCATCTGGTCATCCTTCTTCGCTTTCCTCAGCTCCACGTTAACTTCTATTCGGCGCCGCCTCATTTCTGTACTGTCTTTCCCCTTGTTCTTGAATCTGTTAAGGCGGGCAGCTGGCGAATTAGCATTCTCGTTGGTGGACATGGTTATGAGACAAAGGGAGAAGCTCCACACGGCCGGCTCGGGCTTTCACAGGAGACCGTGAGCGGAGGACAGGCTGCGGTTCGGTTGCTCTGAGAACGTCTACCTCGGCTCAGCTCTAAGACCGTGTCGTCATTCATTCTTTTAAATAAACATGGGCCAGACCGGGATGGCTCAGCGGTTGAGTATTGACCAGAAGATCAGGGTTACATTCTGGGTGAGGCACTTGCTGGGTTGCAGGCTCCATTCCCAGTGGGACGTGGATCAGATGAGGCAGCCTATCTATGTTTTCCTCCCATCATGTTTGTTTATTGTATACAATAAAAGAGAAACATGCAAATTTGGCTGTATCTTCACTCCTGATTGGCTGTGCTACCAGCCAATAGGAGCAGGGGCGGGGCCAAGTGTCATGAGCACTGGCCCAGGGGTGGAGATGAAAAGGCAGTGACATGGCGGAAACCGGTTTGGCTCAGTGGATAGAGCGTCAGCCCGCGGATTGAAAGGTCCTGGGTTCAATTCCGGTCAAGGCATGTACCTTGGCTGTGGGCACATCCCCAGTAGGGGGCATGCAAGAGGCAGTTGATCGATGTCTCTCTCTCATCAATGTTTCTGACTTTCTATCCCTCTCCCTTCCTCTCTAATTAAGCAATAAAATATATTTAAAAAGAAAAAAGAAAAGAAAAGGCAGTGACATGGAGCACCGAGCCCTGTGCTCCAGAAGTGGTGGCAGCAGCAGCAGTGGCAGGGAGCACCCGGCCCCCAGGTTCTGTGAGCGGAAGTGGTGGCGAGCACCCAGCCCCAAGGGCTCGGTGCGGGGCTGAGATGAGCAGTGCGATGGCTGGGTGACCAAGGCCCAAAGCCTCACTGGAGGCTTTAGAACTTGGGCAGGTTGGGGGTGAACCATCAGTTGGACATCCCCTGAGGACTCCCAGTATGTGTGAGGGGGCAGGTTGGACTGAGGGATCACCCACCCCAGTAAACGAATTTCATGCCCTGGAACCCTAGTGTGTGTGTGTGTGTGTGTGTGTGTGTGTATCACTCCTTCTCAGTTCCTCTCCGAAATCAAATTTTTTAAAAGTAAACGTGGGATCTCATGAGAAACAGACTAACTCAGCTCACTGTATGAGCTCCCTGGTACAGGACACTTGGGATGTGGCAGAGGGTGTTTTGTGACCTTGGTGCTGTGTTTGGTGCCCTGGTGACATGAGCAGGCACCGGGGGTTTTACTGCAAGAGAAAGTGTATATTGAACCCAAACAAAGAGCAGCTCCCTGTAGGCCCCGCACATAGTTAGACAACATAAGGCAGAGGATGTAGCTCTACATTCCACCATTGAACCCCCTATTTACTGCTCCTCCTCTTAACTTCCCCCAACATTCTGAAAAACATGTTTCCTTTCGCCCTTGGAATGCTCTCCCACAGATGAATTTATATGTGAAGCGTTTACAGCTGTGGAATGAGAACTTCTCAAACCAACACCCAAAGAGGAAAAACCATGGAGGAAAACATAAAACTTGTCCATGTCAATCCCACCCTCGAGAGAGACAAACTCAGGCCCAGAACTAAACTCAGAGACGCACAAAGATGTTGACAGAGACAGGGTCCCGTGGACCAGTGTTCCTCACCCACAGCCCAGGAGGCCCCGTGTGGGCAGGCGAGGTGGGTTAGTCATCATTGCTGGGGGAGAATGGGTCCCATGGGGACCACGGGGCATCTGAGTGGGAAAGGGGCGATGGGACACATCTAGGTTGTGGGCTCTGGATGGCGACCTCGGGAGGGTGTGAAGAAACAGGCTCCTTTGGTGGGTGGTGTCTCCAGGGGGCTGTTCTGAGGGTGGGCAGCTCAATGACTATCAGGTACAAGGCTGCCTGCAGCGAGGATGGGGGTGCAACTGAAGAGAAGCAGCCTCGGTGCCATGAGCCAGTGCAGGAAGCTGTGTGGTCTCAGACCAGTTCCTATGGGGTTGTGTCTCCTTCTCTCTGAAGTCCATTGTCTAAAACCATCCACAGCCCAACCCACAAGCCAAGCAACTGAGAAGCAATGTGGAAAGAAGAAATGCGAACGTCAAACAACTTCATTTGTAATAAACACATGGAAACAATAATGAGAATATGGAATAAGAAAACAGGAATAAAATTAAAATCTACCCATGTAAAAATTAAACGAATGAATGAATTGGACCTCTCAGTTCATAAGATGAAGGAAATGGTGAGTCTCAGTCGGAAATGGAGACCGGGCCCCGTTTGTAAAGGCTGCCTTCCCACAGTCCCAGTAATGCTAATGTGCCGCATCTGACACCTTCCTCCCTTCCCTTAGCATTTATTCCAGATCCTCACACGCGTCCTAAACATGCACACATTGGCTGAGGGCGGAAGATTCCTGGGCCCCAGAGGTCTCCCAACCCCGAGAGCGCCTGGGATGGGGGTGCTGAACCCCCAGACCCTGTGGCCTGGGTCCCCGCTCCTGCACCTCCTCCAGGAATCTTGGTTTCCCCTGGGCGACAGCGCCCTCTATGGGCGGCCTGGCACCAGGTGTAGGGGGGCAGGGCGAGGGGAGACCATAGAGGGGTGGGCGCCTGCGCAGCCCGCCCCTCTCCTGCTGTGCTCCAGGCTGGAGAGGTGGTGGCCCCGGGTGGCTCAGGCTGCAGAGCGTGTCCCACCTTAAAGGCTGGCGATGGCCTCGACCTGGAGCTGAGGGGAGACAAGAGGTCCCCGGTTGGGCTTGTGGGCGGTAACGATGTTCTTTAAAGAAAAGGAATCACATAATTCCCCCGGAACAGACGCCCGCACCCCTGTCCCAGTGCTGAGCCCATTGGCACCCGCAGCTGCGCAAGTGCGGCCAGGGGTAAGGGGTGCCATGCTGACCGAGACCGGGTCCTCTAGGGAAGGAGATGCCTTGCCTCACAGGTTTCCATAGGATCCTCGGGAGTGACCCTTCCTGTGTCCAGACCTCACTGGGGCTCCCTTCCTCCTGCTCCCTGAGCCCTGGGGCTGCCCCCGCCCCCACTACACGGAGCAGCAGGGGGAAAACCCTGGGCATCCCCATGCGCAGCCGGAAGTGCTCCCTGGGCCCAGGCTAGGGTGTCCTCGGGTCCAGGAGCTGGAGGGGAGGATGCTTTAATCACTTTCTTGATAGAGAAGGAGGCGCTCAGTTTAAAGAGGAACAACCTCAACTCAGGGTCAAGACACACACACACACACACACACACACACACACACACAATAATAAAGAAGCAGGCCTGGCCCTTTTGCCTCAGTGGATAGAGCCCCGGTCTTCGGACTGAAGATTCCCAGGTTGGATTCCAGTCAAGGGCATGTAGCTCAGCTGCAGGTTCCCCACCCTGGTCAGGGGCAAGTGGGAGGCAACCAATCCATGTGACTCTCACATCGGTGTTTCTCTGAGTCTCTCCCTCTCCCTTCCACTCTCTCTAAAAATCAATGGATGAAATAACTTTGGGTGAGGATTAAAAGAAGAGAAAGAGGAGAAGGAGGAGGAGGAGGAGGAGGAGGAGGAGGAGGAGGAGGAGGAGGAGGAGGAGGAGGAGGAGAAGGAGAAGGAGAAGAAGAAGGAGAAGAAAAAGAAGAAGAAGAAGAAGAAGAAGAAGAAGAAGAAGAAGAAGAAGAAGAAGAAGAAGAAGGAGAAGAAGAAGAAGAAGAAGAAGAAGAAGAAGAAGAAGAAGAAGAAGAAGAAGAAGAAGAAGGAGGAGGAGGAGGAGGAGGAGGAGGAGGAGGAGGAGAAGAAGAAGAAGAAGGAGAAAAAGAAGAAGGAGGAGGAGGAGGAGGAGGAAGAGGAGGAGAAGGAGAAGGAGAAGAAGAAGAAGAAGAAGAAGAAGAAGAAGAAGAAGAAGCAGCTGCCAGTATGGGACTTGGAGGGAGAGGGCCTGGACGTTTTAAAGAGAGAACTATGTGGCAGTTAAAGGAGCCGACGTTCAAGGACCTTTGAGAAATGTCTGTGCTGCTGTTGGTGGGAATAAAGCCCATTCCTTTCAGAACAGGAACCAGCCTGAAAAGATGGCTCCAGGAGCCTCAGAACCAGCAGAGGCACCAAGAAACCATGTGTCCTTCAGGTGGAGGAGAGATCCTGAACCTGGGATGGACATCCCTCAGTGCAGCAAGGAGCGCTCCCTTCAGGCGACATTGAGTGGGGGACCTGACACCAGGGGATTTCTGTCCACAGCCCCCCGTGGCCTCGGGAAAAGGGTAACGGTGCCCAGGTCCCATCCAGACAGCGACAGGAATGTCTGCTGCCCACCCAGAGGGCGATAAAGAGTCGCCTGCGCATGTGCAGAGGACGCTGAGACAGGCACAAGGAGTCCGGGACTCAAGCTCCTCATGGCATCATTTCAGCCCCTGTTTGGCAAGAAGCTTCTGCTTAGAGAGTGACAGGAGAGGAACACGTGACTCAGAGGAATAAGCTGTGAAATCTCCCAGGAGATCAGGAGTTCTCCCCTCTGCCCAATGCTACACAGAGGAGAGAGAGAGAGAGCATGCGCAACCGCATCAGCAAACTGCGCAGCTCATGGAGAGAGGTTTCCCTCTCTTTATGCTGCATTTAAACAAGCAGACCAATCATGTGTCCCTAGCCGGTGTCGCTCAGTGGAGAGAGCCGCCGCCTGCAGACTGAAGGGGCCTGGGTTTGATTCTGCTCAAGGGCACGTGTCAGGGTGTGGTCTCCATCTCCAATAGGAGGGCGCAGGAGGCAGCCTACCCATGATTCTCTCTCATCATTGATGTTTCTCTCTCTCCCTCCCCTTTCCTCTCTGAAATCAATAAAAATGTATTGAAGAAAATAAAGTGCTGCGTTTACATCCGACCTCAGAGCCTTTCCCATTGTCCAAGGTGAACATGGGGAGGGGCGTGTCATGCTCAGAAGCTGGGCACCTGGCAGTCAGTTGTCATCTCAGGGCCGTGTTGTTCAGTGGTTCTCAAGGGGAGAGAGGGGCCTCCAATCACGGCCTCTCTGGGCCTCTCCCTCGGGTGAATGTGAGGTCAGGGACTACATGGACCTAGTTGATTTAAAAAATATATATTTTATTGATTTTTCACAGAGGGGAAGGGAGAGGGATAGAAAGTAAGAAACATCAATGAGAGAGAAACATCGATCAGCTGCCTCTTGCACACCTCCTGCTGGGGATGTGCCCGCAGCCACGGTACATGCCCTTGACCGGAATCGAACCTGGGACCCTTCAGTCCGCAGGCCGATGCTCTATCCACTGAGCCAAACCGGTTTCGGCTGGACCTAGTTGATTTTTAAAAATGTATTTGTTTTTCTCTTTTTGTTGAATACATTGAGTGACACTGGTTAACAAAGTATACAGTTGAATCAGTTCCTTGTATCTATCTTATATCTCATCTATCACTTCTCTATCCAATTACTATTTCCAGTATATATATATATATATATATATATATATATATATATATATATATAGTGGAAACAGCATGAAAGCATGCATCCCACATGCATGAGTACAACCTTTCAAGCCGGTGGGGCAGTGTTATGGTTTGGGGCATGTTTTTCTGGCATGATTTGGGCCCTTTAATTCGTGTGGGGCAACGTCTGAATAGCACAACATACATAAGTATCATTGCTAATCGAGTTCATCCTATCCTGTTGATGGCTTATCCCAATGGATATGGCTTCTTCCAACAAGACAATGCACCATGCCACGGTGCTCGTATTGTGCAGCAGTGGTTACAAGAAGTTGAGGGAGATTTTCCCTTGCTTAGGTGGCCCCCACAATCACCAGATCTCCATCCAATTGAGCGTTTGTAGGAGCAAGTTAAAAAGGCAGCAGGCAGTTGGATCCACAAGCTTCAAATCTCCCAGCACTGGACAGTGCATTCATCAGGCATGGTGTCAGATTCCTCGAATCAGATTTCAGCATCTAGTGGAGTTAATGCCAAGAAGAATCGCCGCAGTATTGAAGGCAAAAGGAGCCCACCGAAGTACTGATGGGGTGGTCATAGTAATCTGGCCCCTCAGTGTGTGTGTGTGTGTGTGTGTGTTGTTTAAATTGATTTCAACTATTCCAATTAACTTTTTAGACATAGAAGTGTTGGAAGCTGATCATCCTATCTAATAAAAGAGTAACAGGCAAATGTAACCTACCTTGGCTCCTGATTGGTGGGTTAGGGGACCTCAGACTATTCTCTCCACCCAGCAGGGCTTGACAGGGGACCTCAGGCTGCACCCCCACCTGGCAGGGCTTGACAGGGGACCTCAAGCCTCACCCCACCCTGGCACCATGCTGGGGGACCTCAGACCATACCCTCCGCCCCAGCACCAGGCCTGGGTTCCTGAGGCTGTGCCCCTCCTGCCTGGCTGGGTTTGACAGGGGACTGCAGGGTGTGCCCCCCACCCAATGGGGCTTCACAGAGGACCTGAACCTGTGCCCCTGTGCCAGTGAGGATTGACAGGAGACCTCAGGCCATGCCCCCTTCCCAGCAGGGCTTGACAGGGGATCTGAGGTCATGTCTCCCACCTGGTGGGACTTGATGGGGGACCTCAGGCCACACCGACCATCCTGGTGTTGGGCCAGGAGACCTGAGGACACACCCTGCCCTGGGTCTGTGTGGCTTGACAAGAGTGGGACTGGCGGCGTCTGGATCTACCCCAATGTGGGGGGATGGGTGGGAGTGTGCAGCTGGGTCTGAGTCTGACATGATTTTGAGGCACATGTGAGTGAGTGGGGACTTGACTCTGGGCCCCGTGGTGCACCCAAACTCTGACAGGAGGGAGGTTTTCAGATACATTTTGCCAATTTTCTTTAGTCTCTGATATTTCTATTATAGAGAAAGAGCAAATAGCATATTAGATTATTTCCTTTAATTAATACCCTTTAATGTGCACGAATTTCTTGCACCGGGCCACTATTATACAAATAACCTTGTAATGAACATGCTGTATGGGTCATTCAAAACGGAGAAGGCACTACAGTATGAAGGCCTTTACAAAAGACTGACATATATGAGTTTGGACCGAATTAACGAGCTGTTTTGTCCTTTGAGAAATGCCAAGTTTTCCTAAAACAAATGAAACCCAGTGCTCTTACATACGTGCGACCTTGATAGCCTTGGAGAGCAGCCAGCTTCCCTTCCTGCTGTTAGAGGGACAGACGCCATTGCCTCTACTCAGCAGCCTTTGCCAACACACGCCTGCTCCCTGGCTTGGTTCTCAGAGACCATGCCCCTAAGAAATGCTGGCGCAGCCTGACCCTTAGGTAATGTTCTTGTTTTTAAAGTTCCCACCTACGCAGCAATGACCCCCGTGTCCATCTAGAACAGCAATGGCCACCCATCTCCCAATGCACTTCTCTCAGCTCAGCGCCCCCTGCTGGTGAGTAAGGTCCATGCTGTGGGCCCCTTTTCTCCCCAGCACAAGCCTCTTCCTGTGAGGTGTCCTGCTGCCTCCCCTCCCCGCCCCGCCCCCATTTCAACACTGGCTTCTCCTTTGCCCCCAAAAAGTGCGGGGCAGAGTCCCCTTACAGGCAGCCGTGTTCATGGGGTGTCACCACCCACAATTTAATTCCACATCGGAGATGGTGACAATGAGCGATGGGCTTGGGTTTCTCCAGCTTCCCTGAAGGGTCAGAGAGGATGCGCTGAAGAGCTTCATGGGGTCTGCGTTCTGTCTCAATGGGGCTCCCTAAGATGCAAAAGGGGGGAACATCTCTATTCTCCCAACTGGGGAGGGAGCAGCTGCTGGCCCAGCTGGGCACAGCTCCCAGGCCTTCCCTGGCTCTGGCTCTCCCATGGGAACTAGTGATGTTTCCTAATGGCAGGGTCCCAGTTATGTCCCCAGAGGCCGAGCCCTGATCCTCGCACCTGCTGCAGCGCCTCTGCTCTGGGAACACAGCAGCCTGAGCTCCCTAGAAGGACAGCCTCAGCCTCAGGCCCAGAAGCGCCCGGGGGCTCCGAGGACGCCTGTTACAGGGCAATGGGCCTCATGTGCTCCACGGGTTCTCAGGTGACTAGGGACAACCCTGGGCCAAGGACTGGGGGCGACGACTGGGAGCCCCAGTTTGTTTTCAGCAACAAGCTATGAGGTCACTCTGGGCCCTGGGGCGGTGGCTGCCTCCTGCTACCCAGGCCCGGCCTGCAGGGGGCGCTGCCCGCCTCTGCCTCCATCTCTTGTGCTGCTGCTGGTGAGACCCCGGGGTGGGGGCTGTGCCCCTGGTTTATTCTCGGCCTTTCTGCTCCGTGTCCCCCTTACCCGCACCCTCCAGGAGGAGGGCCCCTGCATTGGCTGGAGTCCCGGGACCCGCCCCCCAAACTCGGACAGGATGCAGGCAGGACAGGTCCAGGCTGCGGGCTTCCCGCGTAGGGAACTGGGCGCCGCCCCAGGCGGGCTCCTGGGTCCTGAGCTACAGCTGGGCACACAGGGGTCCCCGAGTCACCTTTAGGCCCGGAGGAAACAGAAGCAGCCTGAGGCTCGGGTTGCCTCTGCCAGGCCACTCTCTGCTGCGCCTCTGTCCTCAGCCCCCACGCAGCCCGAGGTCCCATGCGCCTGATCGCCGCCTTCCCGTCCCCTCCGCCACCCCCCGCGGGTCTGCAAGGTCCTCAGGGGTCGGGGGACTCCCTGAGGCCGGGTCTACTTGGCTCCCAGCTGTCCGCGATTGCTAGCAGTTCAGCTGCAGGTGGAACTTGGCCTTGAGCAGCAGGTGAGGCCTGGTGGGGGGACAGCGCTCCTGAGCCTCCTCTCTAGCTGCAGGGGCAGCCCAGGGCGAAGGCACCTGGACTGCTGGCACACAGCTTGCTCCTGTCTGGGTGCGTTTCTCCCAAGGACTCCCCACCCCCCATCCCCGCAGAGCTGCACATTCCTGGCTGGGCCTGTGGGGGTCTCCCGCAGCTGGTCCAGCTTCTCTGCAGCTTCCCCATCGCAGAGCGGCCCGTCTGCCCAGCCCTCATGTTCAGGCTCCGTCTGTGGATGTCACCCGTGGATGCATTAAATTCTCCCTTCTCCTGGTCCCGGGCCCACCTCTACTTGATCCTCCTTCTCTTCCTCCTCCTGCTCCTTCTGCTCCTCCTTTTCCTCCTCCTCTTCTTCCTCCTCCTCCTCTTGAAAAGTCAGCTTAGACATGGGGAGCTCAGCTGGCGCCCCCAGAGGCTCTGCTCCAGCGGCTCACCCCTGTGGGCAAAGGGCAGGCTACACTCACACCTGGCAGCCCCTGAAGGATGCTTTTCACCTTGTGGTTCATAAAGCACAGAATGGGATGGATGGAAGCGCTGTGACCCCTGTCACCACGGTAACTGTGAGGAGAGGAGCGCTTACAGAGTCTCAGGCCTCACCCCCTAGGACCCACGTGAAGAGCCAAACTGACTCTGCAGCGCAACCCACGAGGCTCGGGGAGGGGACGCTGTGGGGGGAGGGAGGGAGAAGGTGGCGCTCAGAGAGGCTGGAGCAGCCGTGGGACCAGGGGTTTGCTCACAGCCCTGTTGACTCCTCCCTCACTGGCTCCCTGTCCATCAGGGGCAGCCAGGGCTCCAACCTCCAGGCAGGGCAGCTGCTGCCAGGTTCCAGAATATTCTGTGGCAGGGGGCTGCTGGGCCCAGAGCGCAGAAGGACAGCCAGGGACAGGTCTCTTCTTCCCCGAAACCACAGCCCAGTCCCTCCAGGCCACCCAGGTGCCACAGGAGGGGGAGTCTCCAGCGTACCCCTGCGGGCGGGACTTGGACATCCCCAGGGCCCTGCAGGCTCCCAGGCCCCATCTTCTGGGCGCTGAACAGGGCCTGTGGGTGCAGCATCAGGAAGGACTGAGGCGCCTCCCCCCACGTGTGCCCACAGCCCCGAGGGGAAGACCCCCAGGAGGGTCTCCCTGTGGCCCCCTTTGTGTGAGAGGCCCAGTTAGTGGTCCCCGGGGCCCTAGTTCCCATCCATGGAGCCCGGGGCCCAGCCTAGCGTCCCCCCGAAAGGCCTCGCCCTGAGGACAGGTCTCAGAAGAGGGCAGACCTCAGACCTGCTGACCTGAGCCCAGCAGAGGGGGTCGCGCTGTCGCCCCTTCAGGCCCCAGAGCGGGACCAGCCGCCCAGGAGCCTGGCCTGGTGCTGGGGCGGCTCCCTCCTGGAACAGGGGGGAGGTCCGGGGAGTCAGCTCTGGCCTGCGGGTTGCCCAGGGGGCACCTCTTCCCTTTGGGGTTCTGGTCCCCACACCTGGTCTCCTTCTCCCCAAGGGAGTCTGCGCGGGTGAGGAGGAGGAGCTGGAGCCCCATTGCCGGACACCCCGTGGATGTGGGGCCTCTGAACCCCTCTCCCCTCTGCCTCCTGCAGCCCCTCGCCTGCTGGACAGCCTGAGTGTGCGGAGCCCCTTTGGCTGAGCGGGAAGCTCACCCCCGAACTCCTGGGCACTTAAAGCTGCACCTGAACCTCAGCTGCCCTGTTGCGAGTTTCCTGTGCTGTCGCCCCCTCGGGAGAAACGCGGTTCCTGCGCCCACACCTTTGGACACCCGCAGGGGGCAGCAAACTGCAAGTTTACCCCAAAGGCCACGCCCCCCGGGGCCCAGCCTCCGGGCTGTAAAGTGGGGGTTTGTTGGTTTGTTTTCTCTATAATGTGTGTGTTTTGTCCCCACAATTGAATGCATTCCTCCTGTTCGTGGGCATCAGGGGGCTGACTCCATAGCCCCCATTTCCCAGAATCCCACGCGTTCTGGGCTGAGTGTGAGGCACTGGGCCTCCCTCTGTCCTCAGCAGAGTTGGTTACTGTGGCTGCTTTTCTCATTGAAAACTGTGCTCAGCTTGATACACCCCGCCTGTCTCATAAAGAAGGGGCTCCCCCAGGAGCCAGAGCTGAGGGCCTTGCCGAGGGGCCAGGGGCGAGTTCCCACGGAGACTGGGCAGAAGGGAGGGAGGAGGCAGTTGTCTCTCTAGCTGTGTCCCCCCAACAGACCTCCAGCTGGGAGGCTGGGAGCAAAGGCAGAGCCCAGGCAAGGGGCGACTTGCAGAGGAGGTGACTGTGTGTGTGTGAGACACCCGGTCCCCCAAATGCAGGGGGGGGCTGCTCTCAGTCATCTGACCGCGTCTCTGGGACCCGCAATCGCACAGCTCAGGACTGACCTCTGCGCGTCCATGGAGACAACACAGCGCAGGGAGCTTTCCGGATACACCGCCTCTGGGGACACAGCGCCCAGGACCCGAACAGGCCCCGCGGGGCGCAGGGCGACCCAGGAAACCTTCCAGGAGGGGGCGGCGGGAGGGACCAGCCGCGAACTCGGACCCACAGAGTTGCTGGGATACAGGCAGCCTCCTTTGTGGATCTCCGGCCGCCTGAATGTCCCTCCTGGGCCCCGCCAGTCCCTCCACCCGAGGCCATGATGCTGTCCGCAGTCCTTCCTCGGCTTCTCGGCCACTGCCTGTCGGGGGCCCGGCGTCCCTGCGTGGAGGTCAGCGCTGGGGGAGGTAGGGCCGCGGCGGGCAGGGCGGGAGGGGGAATTGGGCTCAGGGCGCAGCCCCCAAGACCTGGTGCCTGAGGAGCAAGGGGGCGGCAGCCCCGGGGCCAAGGCAGAGCCCTTTTGGAGAAGCTCGGGGGCCTCAGATGGAGCTGAGACTGTGCCCGCCCCCTGGGCCACTGAGGTTGGGGCCGGTGCTGCCCGCATCCAGGTGAGGACCGGAAGCCAGTGTTGCTGCTCCTGCCCCTCACGGAGCCCACCAGCGCCAGGGAGGCACCTGGCAGCGAGGAGCTCTGAGTAGGGGTCAGGGTGCAGATGGAAATTGGGGGTGGATTGAAGGGGCGGCAGGGGCTCCCAGGGTAGCCGCGATGGTGGGGACCTCGTTTCCACTGCCCCTTCCTGGGGCCCTGGACACAGGCCCGTGTGACAAGGCCTAAGGGGTGTGAGTCCCTGTGAACACAGACAAGGTTTCCCTGAGGGACAAAGTCAGAGGATCAGAGAGGTGACCAGGCTGAGTGACCATGTCAAAGCCCACGATGCACTGAGCAGTGACCATACTCTGTCCTCACAGCCTCTCCTGTCCCCACCTGCAAAGAGCACAGAATACACAGGAATCTGCAACATTCTTGGAGTTTCCATTTAAATCCTCTCAGAAGACATTTAATTACAGGGTCTCCTTTAATTACCCCTCACCAGTCATGGCAAGAACTGAAGAACCAGTCAATCCACAGTCTCATTTCTTTTTAAAATATATTTTATTAATTTTTACAGAGAGGAAGGGAGAGGGATAGAGAGTTAGAAACACTGATGAGAAACATTGAGCAGCTGCCTCTTTCACATCCCCTAATGGGGATGTGCGCACAGGCAATGTACGTGCCCCTGACCGGAATCAAACCTGGGACCCTTCAGTCTGCAGGCCGATGCTCTATCCACTGAGCCAAACTGGACAGGGCCACAGTCTCAGTTCAATATTAAGCAGGACGTTGCAGCTTAAAACACCAGGGGGGAAAGGCAGGGATAGGAATGGGAGGGTCCAGCCTGCCTCTTTGGACAGGAATGTGTATGGAGCACAGCTGGGCCAGCCAGCCCACCAAATCAGAGGCTCTTGTCTCCGGAAGCAGGAGCATGAACGTATCTTCCATCACTCAGTCCCCAAAAGGCAGCTGCCTCATGCTGTGGAGGACAATCATCATGAGCAGATTCAGGGCAGTGGCTGTAACTGGTGACATTCTCAAAGTCCACTTCATGCTCACAGTGTCCCACAGTTTCCCCAACACCCAGGCCTCCCCTCTGCCAACCCCTCCCCAAGGCAGATCTTAACTTTAGAAGCCAAGAAAGACACATCAGAGCCCTGGCCACTGTCACTGCCTGGGAGGGAGGGGGGGCACACCAGAACGGGGTCAGAGCCCAGGGCAGAAGTCTAAGAAGGGAACTTTGGTTGGGGGCAGGGGACATCATGGGCTCCCATCTGAACCTTCGCAGGCACTCCAGGGTCACCTCCTATACTCACTGACAGCCTGAGCGTAGCTCCCTCCTATTCCACCTGCGGGAAGAAAACATCCTGTGAGAGACCAGGGAGGAGGCAGACCCAGGAGGCCCTAAGGGAAGCCCTAGCCCTGGGCTACAGAGAAGTTTCCAGAACTGTGTAGTGAGACCCAGGGCAGGATCAGGAAACCTGAGGGAAGTGCACGTGTGGGGAGTGGACCGTCCTGGAGGTCTGTGGTCAGCAGGGACCTGCCCTCTGACCTGGGACTGCTGGGAACGGGTCTCTACCACCAGCGTCATCAGGGGATAACTGGGTCCTTCATTTTCCCACGGGCCTCACTAAAGAGGAAGTGTGAGCACTGAGCCCCACACTGGCCATCACACGCCTGGGGATGGCGCTCCCTGTGAATGAGGCGGCACACACGTGAACCTGGGCTTCTGGGCTTGAACCCCAGTGAGACAGACCCTCACACCCCATCCCTGCCCACCTTAGTGCCTCCTCGCCCACATCACAGCTCCAGCCACAGCTCCCAGCAGAACCAGGCCCCCAGCAATGCCCATGATGATGGTGAAGTTGTGAGAAGGCGGCTCTGGGAGGAGAAGAGAAGGGAGTGTGAAGGATCTGACTCCAGGCCTCAGCACCAACACCATTGAGGCCCCCAGGCCTCCTTGCCCTGAGAAGAGGCTCTGTGCCCACGGCCCCTCCTCACCCCATCTCAGGGTCAGGGGCTCTGGCAGCCCCTGGTGCTGCACATGGCAGGTGTATCTCTGCTCCTCTCCAGGGGGCACCCCCACGGCAGCCCACTTCTGGAAGGTCCCGTCCCCCGAAGGCCTGGTCTCCACCAGCTCCATGTCCTGGGTCTGGTCCTCCCCGTCACGCTGCCAGGTCAGGCTGATGTCCGCAGGGTAGAAGCCCAGCGCCCAGCACCTCAGGGTGACCTCATGACCAGAGATGGGGTGGTGGGTCACGTGTGCCTTTGGAGGGTCTGAGGGGAGGGGAGAAAATGCAGGAACATTTCATCAGCCATGGGACACTCCAACAGCACCCACGTGATCATCCTGAGAGTGGACAGACTCCTAGGTGGGGGAGGGAGCACACAGCACACACACCAGCCTGGACAGAGGCACCTGTGCTGGAAACCAATCACTGTGTCACAGATACAAAGTTGAGGACAGGAAGCCAGGAAGGCTGGTCACCAACCTTAATTCCTCTTCACTCACCATTTAGTTGCAACATTGTTACCTTAAGCAGTCTCCTTCTCTATTTGTGTTACGTGTTTTTGTTATTAGAATTTCCTGCCTACAGGCTATAGCTTTATCCCATAGACCCAATAAAAGGGATAGCAAGGCCAGAGCGGTGTGTAGTCCTCCCACTAGAGGTGGCTCCTGCCTGGCCCCCAATATTCCCAAATTTATACTTTACTAGCCTCTTTTTATTTGTATGCGGCCTTCTCCAGAATCCTAATCCTGAACTAGAACCCTGAACCCCAAAGGAGGTGAAAGAGGTTCCTACACAACTAGAAAACCCTCATAGTGTTTAGAAAATTCTAGAATCAGAGAGACAGAGTCGAGGGCAGGAGGCTGGTCTCTGAGGGGAGAAAAGGGATTTCTCTTCCTGTCCTTGGTGGAGGCCACATGACTCAGAAAAACTAGGGTCAGGTCTCAAACACAGTGGGGGTGAGGCAGCCCGCACAGCCTGAGAGAGAAGGTCCCCGTGGGACCCAGAATACCTGCAGGGCCCATGGGAACCGCTAATGGGTTATTTCAGGAGAACTCCCTGCAACCCAGGAGAGCCTGCACCCCTACCTGTCCCTGAGAGAGGGGGTCCTACTGGTACCTGACCGGACATCCAGGGGGATCCCTCCCTGACTCCAAGGAGGGGTGTCTGACACTGACCCCGTGTCCTGTTTCCTCATAGGAGCCCCAGCCCAGGTGAGAGGGGGCGGCCCCAAGGTTCCTGGTACCTGCGCGCTGCAGGGTCTCCTTCCCTTTTTCCAGGTAAAGGTGGAGCCACTTCACACAGACATCCTCCAGGAAGTTCCTCACATGCTCTGCCACCCCCTCTGCCTCCAGCTTTCGCTTTGAGATCTGAGCCGCCTTGTCGGCCGCGGTCCAGGAGGTCAGGTCCTCGTTTAGGGCGAGGTAGTCGGTGCCATCATAAGCGTATTGTCTGTACCCGCGGAGGAGGTGCCCATGGGGTCCAACTTCGCAGCCAGACACGACCTGGATGGTGTGAGACCCTGACCCCGCCCCGAAGTCAGCCCCGCCCGCCCCGCGGGGGCAGAATCTAAACCAAAAGTGAAATCGGGGCCCAGTCTCTGCGGGCTCTTCCCAGGTGGGGGTGGGGCGGGTGCCGCCGCCTCGGGGTGGCGCTCGGACCCGGACCCTCGGGGCGACCCCGGCCCGTCCGTGGAGAGGGGGGTCGTGACGGGCCCGGTGCGTGGCTCACCGTCCTCGCTCTGGTTGTAGTAGCTGCGCAGGGTCTGCAGGTTCACTCCAAAAGTCTGTGCGTTTCCCTTAGAGTTCTGCGTCACCTCCTCCCAATACCCCGGGTCCTCCTCCTCCACCCACGGCTGCTCCATCCACGGCGTCCGCGGCTCCGCCCTCCCACTCGCCGCATCGCTGTCGAACCCCACGAACTGCGTGTCGTCCACGTAGCCGACGGAGAGGTAGTGGGGCTCCCCGTGGCCGGGCCGGGACACGGCGGTGCGGAAATACTTCAGGGAGTGGGGACCTGGGGGGCGGACGGAGGGCAGGGCTGGGGCTGCACACCCGCCTTCCCAGCCCCGCGCCCCGGCCCTTGCCCTCGCTCCTCCCGGCACAGCCGTCCTCACCCACCCCGCACTCACCGGCCCAGCTGTGGGTCAGGACCAGCGCCCCCGAGAGCAGCAGGAGGAGGGTGGGGGGCCTCAAGAACCGCATCCTTGGCGTCGAGGGGTGGGGTGGGGTGGGGGAGACCTTCTTAGTGCGGACACTTAAGCCTAGGAGTCATAACTGGGAGCGGTGGTGACCATGATTGGTTGCTGTGGAAACCGCTCTGCCAATGGGGATGAGAAATGAGATGCCTCACCAGTATCCAGAAAGAAGGCGCCGACACAGGTTCGGAGAGGAGAAGTGACACCAGGGTGCTGGGGAGTCCCCATCACAGAGCTGTCTCCCCGGACTCTGACCCCTGCTGAGACCTGAGCGCAGGCCCGGGCCCTGGACTGGGTCCTGACCCTCCTCCTGTGCGGAGCGCCCATCACACTGTCCCCCGAGGCCTGGCCCAGGCGCTGTGCTGTTCAGGGACTTTCCAAGGTTTTGGGGTCACCATCCCTGTGCAGCCTCACACAGGAGGGAGGCGCCCCAATAACCTTGTTTATTCGGTGACGTCGGTCACAGTCACCACTCACGGAATCACACGGGTGAAACAAGTATTAATTCATGTCACATGCTCACCCAGCAACCCCCACCAAGCAGTCCAGGAGGCTGGCAACCCCTCTTCTGCCACCCACCAAGTCACCATCTTGGTCACAAGCTACTGTCTCTCCCTCCACTGACCTCAGTCCCAGTGGGCTGGGAGAGGGTGGCAGTGGTGCAAGTTCTGCGTGGCTCTCTCTCTCTCTCTCTCTCTCTCTCTCTCTCTCTCTCTCTCTCACACACA
Source organism: Antrozous pallidus (assembly GCA_027563665.1). Taxonomy (NCBI): domain Eukaryota; kingdom Metazoa; phylum Chordata; class Mammalia; order Chiroptera; family Vespertilionidae; genus Antrozous; species Antrozous pallidus. The sequence goes on along the minus strand of CM050525.1, from coordinate 222,556 downwards.
CACAGACACACACACACACACACACTCACCTTCCATAGTCAGGGAGTATTCCCTTCCCCTGCGCTCTTAGCCTCATGTTCAGGTGACCCCGCGCACAGTCCTGGACTCGCCTCCTCGCCATAACCAGGACTGGGCACTGGGTGGGTGCTGATGACCCTGACTGGCACTGGGCCAATGCTCACTCCTCCTTCCTGTCCTTCCTGCAGGCCCTGCTCCCTGGGGCCTCGGCCAAGCTCCAGGTGGGACTGTCCTCTCTGCTGTCCCCTCCCACCTCTTCCTCCAGCCTGACCTTCCTCCTAAAGGTCCCCACACTCAGCTTCTAGCGCCTGACACCTTCCATTCACTCTTCTCCAGTGGAAGGCCTGGCAGGCCCACCATTCTCCACAGGCCTTGCCCAGCCACCCACCTCTGCTGACAATAAGCCCCGTCCTTCTACTTGCACTGCACAGCTTTGGGGAATCCTCCATCACTCCTGCTCCCACCCCAGACTTACCCGGAAATGCTATGAAATCCATCTTTTAACATGTACTCAGTGTCCAACCGCTTTCCACTGCTCCCACACTTCACACCCCAGCCCAAACCAGTCTCTGTCCTGAGACACTGGGAAGTGTGGGCTCCATTCCTACAGCCACACTGGCCCTTCCTCATGGTCCTGCTCTCGGTTCAACAGGCAGCCAGACCTATTTATTTATTTATTTATTTAAAAATATGATTTATTGATATTTTTACAGAGAGGAAGGGAAGGAAAAGTGAGTTAGAACCATTCAGGGGAGAAAACATCAGTCAGCCCCCTCATTTGACCCCCCTACTGAGATGTGGCCGCAACCAGGCTACATGCCCTTGACCAGAATCCAATCAGGGCCCCTTCAGTCCACAGGCCAACACTCTATCCACTGAGCCAAACTGATAAAGACTATTTTAAATATATATATATTTTTTTATATCAGAGAGAGGATGGGAGGGGGAGAGCTAGAAACATCAATGATGAGAGGGAATCATTGATCAGCTGCCTCCTACAGGTCCCACACTAGGGACAAAGCCCACAACCCAGGTATGTGCCCTTTCCCGAAATGAACTCAACTAACTACATCGATCAACACTCAACCACTGAGCTACTGGTCCAGCTAGACTGATCTTTTCAAAAGAAAGTATCAGACATTTCTGTCTTTTCTCAAAACTCCCTTGATGTCCCCAGCCCTCCCTGAGGGGCCACGGATCCAATCTTCCCACTGCACCCTGCTCCAGTCACACTGCAATTCTTGCTGCTCCCAACAGACAGATGTGCTCCCTGCCCAGTGTGTTTGCGCTGGAGGTCTCCCCGCCTGGAGAGAATTTAGCCAGGACACACTCATGGATAAATGCTCACCACCTTCTCATCTGTCCTCAAAGTCCCCAACCCAGCCCCACTGCTGTGGCTAGCAGATGAGCATCAACCTGTAAAGTAGGATTTCATGGTTCAATTGCTAGTCAGGGTGCATGCCAAAGTTTCAGCTCAATTCCCATGTGGGGGCGGGGCCCTGTGGGAAGCAGTCAATCAATGATTCTCTCTCACAGTTGATGCTTCCATCTCCTGCTCCCTTCATCTGTGAAATCAATTAAAATATTTTCTTTTTTTGCCCCCTCCCTGGAGTCCCTTCTGGTTCCCCAGGCAAGGTCCACAGGCTGGCCTGTTCCCCCTTTCTTTGGAGTGCGGTCTCTCGGCTCTGGCCACCCCTCCCCGATATTCCACCAGCTGGCGCTTTTGATTTCCCCCTCAAACCTGGGAGCCTTGGACTGGCGCTGCTAATCTGAGCCGCCCATAGGCGCCAATGGGATTTTCCTGAGACCCGGCTGCAGAATTGCCACTCCAAGGGGTACGGGAGTGCCGTGGGGAGCACAAGGGGACTCATGCTGGTGGAAGGTACCCAACAGAGACAGCTATCCACCCAGGAGGCATAGCACACCCCCAACAAATGCCATGGGCATGTATTCAGAAGGCGCTCTTCAAGGAGACCTGGCAGTGCGCTGCGGGGTTCTTTGCATCATCCCGGGCATCCCTTTGCTCCCCCTATGCCTTCCATCAGAATGGGCTGAACCCCAGGGACTCTGACACCCCGCACACACTCTGCGCGGGCCCATGAACCCCCTCTCTTTGCTCTTATTCCCCTTTCCCCAGCCTCAGGGAAGCGCCCAGGAGTCTGGGACGTGTCCATCGTGGCTGGGGGCACCCGGTGCGTGTTCTCTGGGTGCAGAGCTCCGCTGTTCCGTCCAGGATGATGGAAGCGCGCAGGCCGGGGTGAGCGACCTGACAACCGGAGCGGCAGCAGCAGAGAAAGGGAGCGGGGCTGAGCGCCAGCCACAGAAAATGGAAGGCTCGATTGGCTAATTCCTGCAAAGACCTAACTTAACTCTCTATTTCCATCCGATCCCTCCGTGCCCGGAGCGCTGTGCTTCCAGTCTGAGTCTCCTACCCTGCCCTCCTCCCTTGGCACCATCGCCCCTCCAGGATTCCCAAAGCTGGGTGATGGGGGGCAGGGGTGGAGAGAAAAGAGATCCTCGCCCGCCATTCCCCGCCCACGGCCCTTTATAGGCGAGGGTCTGTCCCGCCCAGAGCCCCTGGGCTGCTCTGCTTGCCGCTGCCTCAGCCACCTCAGCTCACGGGATCCCCACAGCCGCCACCCCCGTCCTCTCTCTCTGCCATCCCCGGGAAAGGGCAGGGCTGTTCCGAGGCTTGGGGAGTAGAAAAAGGACCGAGGGGAAGCGGGATCCACAAAACCCCGATTATAAAAGCCGGCTTATTAGACTCGCTGTAATAAATCCAACCAGAGGCAGAAAGAGCGAGCGGGCGAGCAGCTGGAGGGAACCTTAGGGAAGCCGGGCGAGGAGAGGCGCGCTCCTCCGGACGCCCGGGGCTGAGATCCAGAGCGAGAGCGGGGCTTCACCTCCGGCCCAGCCTCCCGCCGCCCCAGCCTGGTCCCCGACTCCCCACCGCAGACCGGAAACCCTCGCTGTCTTAGCCACAAAACTTTGCCTATTTCCAGCGGGCGGGTATCCCCCCCCCCCCCCCCCCCGCCTCCCGCCTGGACCTTACAATGCCCCAGCGGAACGCGACTCTCTAAGGAGGTAGAGATCTGCTATTTGTGGGGGAAACTTCTCAGGCCCGCTCCTCTGAAAGGCGCTGCTCGCCCCCACTTTGTCAGCCTGGATTTTCTTATGAGAGTCGCAATCCCGGATTGACCTGTCTTTAATTTATTTTTTTCTACCACTTTATTGATGCGACGACTCCCATACCCGAGTCGGAGTGTCTTCACTCCCATCCCGGCATTACTGACACTTCTCGGAGTAGTTGTGGGAGGTCGGGGTGAGGTGGGGAACCGAAGCAGAACTGGATGGGGTACGGGGAGTTGTCACGATGGGAAGATGGAAAGCAGAGGGAGAAACGGCTGTGCGTTTTTCTGTTTGTTGCTTTGAAGACTTGGAAGATTTTTGCCTATGGATATTAAGGCAGAGCCCAAAGGGGCTGGCCATTCCTACTCTAGGGCATTAATTGCTTTGGATTTTGGGGGATATGGGGGGGGGACTGTGCTTCGTAGTGAGCAGAAAGCCCTTTTCATCTTGAGCTCCTTGGCGGAAGGAAGGATTGCTATCCTTGTGTGTGATCAGTCGATCGCCTCAGCCGCTGACTTTTCCTCCTCTCTGAAAGGGCATTTAAATTAACTTCTTTCTTTCTTTCTTTCTTTCTTTCTTTCTTTCTTTCTTTCTTTCTTTCTTTCTCTTTCTTTATCTCTCTCTCTCTCTCTCTCTCTCTCTTCTTTCTTTCTTTCTTCTTTTTCTCCTTTTTTTCTGCATGTCTGACAGCTGGAGAGTGACACTGAGGCGTGTACCGCCCACCCATACCCCCTGAGTTTTCAATTCCTGCTCCTTCTCCTAAGTTGGCACTGTGGCTTCCAAAAAAGAATTCTACAATTAAATATCTTGGGGCGGATCCAGGGTGTCTGGACTTGGTGTTGAGGAGGCGCAGGACGCAGAAAGGGAAGGCTCAGGGCAGGGTTGTATCTGCTTCTCCTGGATGGATTCATTGACTTAGAAAAATCAGGGCAGACCTCCGCACCCAGCTTCGGCTCCAGGACCTCATGGGGTCCTCTTACCCCCCTGGATGCGGAGAGACCTAAAGAAGCCAGGCTTTCCTCCCCCGCCCTAACAACAGCTGCTACCCATGGTGGAGGCAGGGAAGGGATGGCACCCCAGCTCCGGGAGCAGATTGGAAGCTGGGTCTCTGGCCCATTTGCGTTGCTGTATCAGGCATTGCAGGGAGGCGCCTCTGTTATTCTCTAATGCACCCCTTTGATTGATGGGGGGCTGGGGTGTGTGCATGAAAGCCCCTGGCGGAGCTGGCTGCACCAGCCTGCAGGGGGGAAGGAGAAAAGCTGGCGGAGAAGGGAGGAGGAGGGCGAGCTGGGGGTGGGGATGGAGGTGGAAGAGAGGGGGGCTGGGAGGAGCTGAGGCGCCCATGGGGGAAGGGGCGCTTTCTCCTTCAGGTGCCGCCAAACTTTTTGGTTCTCTGGATTTCATTCCCTACCGCAGCCTCTCCCAGAAGCAGGAGCCCTTGTCCATTGCTCTCTAGCTGCGGGGCTGGGTCCCAGGCTGGGCGCCCCAGCTCCTGGGGAACAAAAGTTTCCCCTGGCACCCTGCAACTGGCTCCCCAAATTATGTGTCCACGATAGAGGGGGTTCCGGGAGGGGGTGGAAAAAGGCGCTCCTTCGGCCCCTGGCCCATTTGGGGGGGGGATCGCGCTGGGAGGGGAAGGGTTGGTGACTGCTTCTGCGCTGGGCACCAGCCTAGACGCCCCGTTAACTCAATATCGCCTCCCTTTTGTGTGCCCCCGTGTAGCAGGCCGCCGTGATACCCCTCAATGTCAGCTTCGCCAACAGGAACTACCACCTGCACTACCACTCGATGCAGCCATATTTCTTCTGAGACAAGGAGGAGAACTTCTGCCACCACCAGCAGCAGAGCGGGCTGCAGCCGCCCCCGCCCAGTGCGGATATCTGGATGATATTCGAGCTGCTGTTCACACCGCCCCTGTTGCCCTGCCACCGCTCAGGACTCTGCTCGCCCTGCTATGTCGCCTTTGTGTCCTTGTCCACCTCCAGGGACGTGGACAATGGTAATGGCGGCGGCAGCTGAACAGGCGGCTAAGGCGGCAGCTTCTCCACCGCCGATCAGCTGCAGATGGTGACCGAGCTGCTGGGGAGAGACACGGTGAACCAGAGCTTCTTCTGGGACCCGAATGAGGAGACCTTCATCAAGAACATGATCATCCAGGACTGCATATTGAGCGGCTTCTCGAGGCTGCCAAACTCGGGTCCCAGAAGCTGGCCTCCTACCAGGCTGAGCTCAAAGGAGGCAGTGGCTTCGGTGGCCGGAGCGCAGCCCCCGGGCAGGGCGCATGCTCCTCCTCCATCCTGTCCCTGCAGGACCTGAGCCCCACCACCACCTCCTGCGTAGGCCCCTCCCTGGTCTTCCCCTACCCCATCAAGAACAAGGGCTCCCTCAAGCCCTGCCCCTCCCCTGACTCTGCCACCGCCTTCTCCCCATCCTCCAACTGGCTGCTGTCCTCCACCTACTCCTTCCCGAGGGCCAGCCCCAAGCCTCTGGCACTCCAGGAGGACATGCCCAGCGACTCTGGTAAGTGGGGGTCATGCATGCATGCCTCTAAAATATTTTCTAGGAAGTCCCCTTACCAATGAGGCCTCCGCTGACCACCCACATACAATAGCCCTCTTCTCCCAGCCATGTTTGCTCAGTGGGGAGAGTGCACCCCTCCAACTAAAGGTCACAGGTTGTATTAGGGTCAAGGGCATGCACCTGGGTGCAGGCTCCATGAGATCCTTGTTCCCAGTCCAACAAAGAGATGTGTCTCTTACATGGATGGGTTTCTCCCTCTGTCTCTCTTCTGCTTCTCTACTCTCCCTAAAAGCCAATGGAACAATATCCTCTGGTGAGGACATTTAACAAACAAACGAAGCCATCTTCCCTCCCCACAGCCCACAGCGGATCCCTCTCCTCAGAACTCCCCACCTTCCAGCAGAGACACCTCACTGGCTCTGGGGGAGGATGCAGCTGGTATCTCTGCCATAGAACATTGGCTCTGGGAGGCCAGCAGCAGGGCCTGTGCTCAGCGCCCTGAGGTGGAGTTGCCTCACTTCCTGGGGCTCACAGACTTTGTGGGGGTTCAATGGCAGGTAAGACCTTCCAAGAGCAAGTGGATTGTGCCACGGGTGACAGTGAGCATTTCCACAATGAAGCCCATGTTAATTAAGGTGGACACAGTGTTGTTTAGACATGAAACTAGTGGACACTTAGTAGAGGATGGTACAGTGTAAGCAGAGCAATCTTGTGCAGGCATAAACCAAAGCATCTGAGCCTCAGTGTATGTGGATATTAGAATTACTGTGGGGTCAGGACCCAGCCTGAAGTGCCTCCAAGGTCTATGAGCGCTCCAGAGGGAACAGCAGCTGTCACACGGTCCCCGTGTCCTGGCTGAGGGGGTCCCCATCACAGAACCCATCCCTGTGCCAGACACAGTGTCCTCATGGCTGTGCTTCTTGCAAAGCTGTCCTGGGGTGGCTGCAGCTCAGGGTGCCTCCCGGGTCCTCACTCCACCGGCACATCCACAATGCTGTGCTCCTAAACCTACAGCAGCCTCACTCTTCACATCTGGATCCCACTAGGATCAGTACTGGAGTGAAGGGAAGGAGAGAGGGCAGCAGGCAGACCACAGTCCAAGCAGGAACTGACTTCAGAGGAGAAATCCCACTCCTGCTCAATCCCCAGAGAGCTCAGGGAAAGACGGAAGAACACTCAGGCCCAGAAGGAGGCAAGAGCAGGAGGAGCCTGAACACTCATCTCCACAGGAGGGGCTCCTGTGTGCAGGGATCCTGGGCCTGTGGGACAATGACAGGCAACATGCCTCCTGTTGCTGTCCGACGGGGACTCCCACAGAATGAGACCAGAAATCACACACAAGAACAGGAACAGGCATAACACCCACCAAAGTAAAGAAACACCAAACACCCAGGAGAGGAGGGTGGAGGGTGGGGCTCAGGCCTGAGCACAGGCTGACCTGCCCCAGGAAGACTCGCTGTCCATGGTCCTGAAGATGCACTACATTAGGACACTTGACAAGGCCTGGGGGGTGTGAGTTCCTGTTACCTCGGGGCCTGGTGGGACAGAGTTCCCCTGAGGGACAAGGTCAGAGGAGCAGAGTGGTGGCTTCACCGAGGAGTGACCACGTCAAAGCCCACGAAGCACTGAATACTGACCAGACTCCATCCTCACAGCCCCTACTGTCCCACCTTCAAAGAGCAAAGAATACACAGGAATCTGCAAAATTCTTGGTGCTTCTACTGATTTCCTCTCAGACGACATTTACTTCGAGGGTCTCCTTTAATTACCCGTCACCATTCAGAGTATGAATTGAAGAACCAGGTCAATCCACAGTCTCATTTCTTTTGTAAATATATTTTATTTTTACAGAGAGGAAGGGAGAGAGATAGAGAGTCAGAAACATCGATGAGAGAAAAACATCCAGCAGCTGCCTTTCACACTCCCTAATGGGGATGTGTGCCCTAGGAAGGTGCATACCCCTGACCAGAATTGAACCTGGGACCCTTCAGTCTTCAGGCCTGCACTCTATCCACTGAGCTAAACTGGTTAGGGCCACAGTCTCATTTCAATAAGGAGCAGGAAGTTGCAGCTCAGAGCACCAGGGAGGAAAGGCAGGGATGGGAATGGGGAGAGTCCAGCCCACCTCTGCAGACAGGAAAGTGTCAGAGCAGGATTGGGCCATTCTCCAATCAGAAGTTCTGAAGTCAGGAACTGGCAGCGTGAACACACCTTCCATCATTCAGTCCCCACAAGGCAGCTGGGTAACGCTGTGGAGGACAGTCATCATTAGCAGAGTCAGGGCAGTGGCTGTAACTGGTGACATTCTCAAAGCCCACTTCATACTCACAGTGTCCCACAGACTCCCCACTACCCAGGCCTCCTGTCACCTTGTAGGAGCCCCAGCCGAGGGGAAATGGAGGGTCCCAAGGCCCCTAGTAGCTGCGTGTTGCAGGGTCTCCTTCCCTTTAATCAGGTACATGCACAGTGAGTCCACACACAGACATCCTCAAGGTAGCTCCTCACAAGCTCTACCACCCCCAACCGCTCCCACTTGGCAGGGTGATCTGAGCTGTCCAGAAGGTCAGGTCCTTATTCAGGGCGAGGTATTCTGTGCCATCATAGGCGTATTGTTCATACAGGAGGAGGAGGCGCCCTTCAGGTCCCCTGTTGCAGCCATACATGACCTGGAGGGTGTGAGACCCTGACCCCGCCCCGAGCTCAGTCCCGCCCCGCCCGCCACGCGTGGAACTGAATTTAAAATGAAAGTGAGATAGGGTCAAGGCAACCGCGAGTTCCTCCTGGGTGACGCTTGGACCCCGACTCTCACTCTGGAGGCGACCCCATCCTGTCCGTAGGGAGGGGGTTCGTGAAGGACCGGATGCGCGGCTCACAGGCCTCGCTCTAGTTGTAGAACCCGTGCAGGGTCTGCAAGTTCACTCTGAAAATCTGTGTGGTGCCCTTAGAGTTCTTCCTCTGCAGGTCCCAATTCCCCGGGTCCTCCTCCTCCACCCACGGCTGCAGCATCCATGGCGCCCGCTGCTCCATCCTCCCACTCGCTGTGTCCCTTTCGAACCCAACGAATTGCGTATTGTCGACATAGCCGACTTCTTGGTACCAGGGCTCCCCTTGGCCGGGCCCGGACACGGCGGTGCGGAAATACCTCATGGAGTGGGGGCCTGTGGGGCTGACAGAGGGCAGGGGCGGGCTGGACACGCGCTTTCCCGGTCCCGCGCCCCCGCCTGTCCCCTCGCTCCTCCCCGCACAGCCGCTCCCTCCTACCCCTCACTCACCTGCCCAGCTGGGGGTCAGGACCAGCGCCCGGGCGAGCAGCAGGAGGAGGGTGGACGATGACCTGCATCTTTGGAGTCAGGGCACCATCTGAGTCTAGGCTCTTCCTGGGAAGGAGTTATAACTGGGAGCCGCGGGAACGCTGATTGGCTGCTCTACAAATCGCTCGACCAATGGGAACGAGGGTGGGGTCGTGTCACAAGTTTCCAGTAAGGAGGCCCAACACTGGTTGGGAGAGGAGGAGAAACCCAAGGGACTGGGGAGTCCCCGCCCCGGAGCTGCCTCCCCGGACTCTGTCCCTGGCTGAGACCTAGTGCAGGCCTGGGCCCTGGACTTGGTCCTGACCCTCCTCCTGGGCGGAGCGCCCGTCACACTGTCCCCCGAGGCCTGGCCCAGGCGCTGTGCTGTTCAAGGACTTTCTAAGGTTTTGGGGCCACCATCTCTGTGCAGCCTCACACAGGAGGGAGGCGCCCCAATAACCTTGTCTATGCGGTGATGTCGGTCACAGTCACCACTCACGGAATCACACGGCTGAAACAAGTATTAATTCTCGTCGCATGCTCACTGCCTGTGAGATGGTAACAGAAGTCATGTTTTTATGAAAATCACCAATTTCCCAAGTGAAGGAGGAGGAGAGAAGAGGGGACCTGCTCCCATGTTACATCCTCGCCATCTCCCTAGCAGACGCTGGGTTTTCACGTTTGCTTCTGCGTTTTATCTGTTCTTGTGGCTGCAGATCATTAAGAAATAGACGGCCTCACAGAAATGGGCAGGAGCAGTGTTTACTGACCTTTTCAGATAATGTGGGTGCTCCCCTGTGACTACACAGTTGGTCGTTTCTGTAAAGGGCTTTGCACAGTGAGACCTGAAAGCATACTGACTGCATTTTTCTTTTATATATATATATATATTTTTTTTCTTCTTTTTTTTGCTGAGAGGGAGAGGGAGATACAAACATCAATGGTGAGAAATCGTCATTGATCAGCTGTCTTGTACTCATATCACACTGCGGATGGTTCCTCCAACCTGGGCATGTGCTCTGACAAAAAGGTGAACTGTGACCTCCTGGTTCATAGGTCAATGTTCAAGCACTGAGCCCCGCTGGCTCCGTCTGTGGGTGTCACCCGTGGATGCATTAACTTATCCCTTCTCCTGGACCCGTGCCCACCTCTCCTTGCTCCTCCTTCTCTTCCTCCTCCTCCTCCTCCTCCTGTTCTTCTTCCACCTCCTCCTCTTGAAAACCCGAGGCAGACAAGGGGAGCTCAGCTGGCTCCCCCATAGGCTCTGCTCCAGGGGTTCATCCCTGTGGGCAAAGGGCAGGCTACACACACACCTGCCAACCCTCCTTGGGCCTCATCCACTGCCCCTGAAGGTTGTTTTTCACTTTGTTCTGCATAAAGCACAGTTTGGGGTGGATGGGAGCGCTGTGACGCCTGTCACCACGGTAACTATGGGGAGAGGAGCGCTTCCTGAGTCTCAGGCCTCACCCCTTGTGAACCACATGGAGAGTCAAACTAACTGCTCAGCATAAACCCACCAGGCACCCAGAGTAGATGCTCTGGGAGGAGGGGGAAAGGAGGTGGCGCTCAGACAGGCACAGGTGGCTGGAGCGGGGGTGGGACCAGGGGTTTGTTCAGAGCCCTGCTGGATCCTCCCTCATTGGCTCCCTGTCCATCAGGGGCAGCCAGAGCTCTGCCCTCCAGGCAGGGCACCAGCTGCTACTTTCCAGAATGTTCTGTTTCAGGAGGCTTCTGGGCCCAGAGCGCAGGAGGACAGCCAGGGGCAGGTCTCTTCTGCCCGGAAAGCACAGCCCACAGCCCAGCCGGAGCTGCCTGGCGGTGCTCAGTTGGCTTCCGGCGGCGGTTCCTTGGGGGCTCCGGGGGGGTGTGTGTGTCGCGCGGGAAGGGGGCTTCCCTCGAGCCCCGCGGGTGGCCGGGAAGGAGGATGGCTCCGTTTACATCAGGCTCCGCCACCCGCGCCTCCGGAGGCGGTTCCCCCGCCCTCGGTACTGCGTACCCTGCGGATGACCGAGCTTTGCGGTTGCCTCTGAGGCCAGGGGTCGCTGCGCCCACAGGTTCCGAAGGCCTATGAGGCGCAGGTGAGTGGAAGGGGGAGTCGCTCTGGCCCTGGAGTGGGTGGGCTGGGTGCCTGGCGAGTGCAAGGGTCGCTGGGGCGCCCCTAGACCAGGTCCTTGGGCCGGAAGGAGAAGGATGAGACCCCTGGGACTCGGCGGGTGGGGGGAGCTGGATGGCAGGAGACGGGGTGCGGCTGGGGCCCCGGGCTCGGGTCGTGGAGGGCTGCTGTCTGGCCCCCAGCTTGTGCTGATGGCCTGGTGCAGGGTTCCGGGGCCTTGGGCGGCCTCCGAGGTGGGAGAGTGGGTGTGGGGGTCGGGGCGCAGGGACAGGATGTGTCCTGTGGACATGAGGGGTTCCCACCGTGGGGCCCACTCCCCACAGAGGGTAGTTTGATTTTTAAGGGGAGCAACTGGAGAATGAGTTATTGACAGTGAACTTTTTGCAGTTCTTACGGCTCTAGGGTCCTCATCTACAGCGTATAAGTATTACTGTGACATATGGATGCACTTCACTGTTGCATGTTTTGGAATTTATTCGCTACTTTCCCATGTCCCTTCATATTATCATTGTTTTTTATTTTTTAAATATATTTTATTGATTTTTTTACACAGAGGAAGGGAGAGGGATAGAAAGCTAGAGAAACATTGGTGAGAGAAACATTGTTCAGTTGCCTCCTGCACACCCCCTACTGGGGATGTGCGGGCAACCAAGGTACATGCTCTTGTCCTGAATTGAATCTGGGATCCTTCAGTCCACAGGCCAGCGCTCCATCGACTGACCCAAACCGGTTTTGGCCGGGGGTGGGGGAATACCTGGAGAATGAGTTATGAACAATGAACTTTTTGCATTTCTTACAGCTCTAGGGGCCTCATCTACAGCGTATAAATATGTACTGTGACATATTTACGCATTTCAGTTCTGTTATATGTTTTGGAATTTATTTGCTACTTCCCCATGTCACTTTATATTATTTTTTATTTTTAAATATAACTTATTGATTTTTTTTTTTACAGAGAGGAAGGGAGAGGGAGAGAGAGTTAGAAACATCAATGAGAGATAAAACATCCATTAGCTGCCTCTTGCACACCCCCTATTGGGGATGTGCCTGCAACCAAGGTACATGCCCTTGACCGGAATCGAACCAGGGACCTTTCAGTCCGCAGGCTGACACTCTATCCACTGTGCAACACCGGTCAGGGCAACAGTTCATCTTTTGAATAATAAGAATTACATGTCACGGTGGTGGGGCATCAGGAATTCAGAAGTGGTTAGGTGGGGCTCGGCCAAAGACAGGTTGGAACCCCCCGTCTGCATTCCAGCTCGCTCTTCTGGCCACTGCTGACCCAGAGGCTGAGCGGACTCCCTGCCCCACAGGGCCCGGTCACCTTCAAGGACGTGGCCATGTACTTCTCTCGGGAGGAGTGGGTGCTCCTCACCGCCGCCCAGCAGAGCCTGTACTGGGATGTGATGCTGGAGACCTTCTCGCTCACCGCCTCGCTGGGTAAGTTCCTCAGGCTCCAACAGCAAACCAGCCGCCTCTGGCTGTTCCCCACGGAGTTCCTGTTCCTCCTGAAGCCGCCCACAGAGGCTGCTTCCTCCCCAGGGCCCTGGGGTTGGTGCCCAGTGTAGGGGCTGGGCACTGGGCTTGCTTGTCTCCACCTGTCACCAGCGCTCTCTTACGTGACCCTGTGGAAGCCATGGCCTCTCTGTGGCCAGGGTTTGCCTTCTTCCAACCAAAGAAATTCTATAGCCCCCCCCGCCCCCCCCTCCCCGCCGGGCCAGGTGTGAGCCGTGAATGCGAATCGCTAGGTCAGTTTGGGGAGTGCTGCCATCTTAATGTCTTTCAATCCATGGACATGACAAGTCTGTCCACTTATTTAGCTGTTCTATAACTTTAAAAATTTTATTGTTTTTTTACAGAGAGGAAGGGAGAGGGATAGAGTCAGAAACATCCATGAGAGAGAAACATCAATCAGCTGCCTCTTGCACAGCCCCCACTGGGGATGTGCCCGCAACCAAGGTACATGCTCTTGACCAGAATCGAACCTGGGACCCTTCAGGTCTGCAGGTCGATGCTCTATCCACTGAGACACACTGGTTTGGGCCACAGTCTCATTTCAATAGGAAGCAGGAAGTTGCAGCTCAGAGCACCAGGGAGGGAAAGGCAGGGATGGGGATAGGGAGGCTCTAGCCAGCCTTTGTGAAGAGGAAAGTGTAGGAAGCACGGCTGGGGCAGCCCCCCAATCAGAGGTTCTTCAGCCAGGAAGTGGGAGCGCGTACACATCTTCCATCACTGAGTCCCCACAAGGCAGCTGCCTCACGCTGTGGAGGACAATCATCATGAGCAGATTCAGGGCAGGGGCTGTAACTGGTGACATTCTCAAAGTCCACGTCTCCATCACCCAGTTCTCTCCTCCACCCACCCCTCCCCACGGCAGGTCTCACCTTTAGAAGCCGAGAGAGACACATCAGAGCCCTGGCCGCTGTCACTGCCTAGGGGAGGGGGGACGACACACCAAGACAGAGTCAGAGCCCCAGGACAGGAGACTAAGGAGGACCTAAGGGGGGAGTGAGTCCACCATGGCTCCCGTCTGCACTGTCACAGGGTCTCAGGGTCACCCCTCCATACTCACTGGCAGCCTGAGCGTAGCTCCCTCCTTTTCCACCTCGACCTGCGGGAAGAAAACATCCTGTGAGAGACCAGGGAGGAGGCAGGCCCATAAGATCCTAAAGGAATCCCTAGTCCTGGGCCACAGAGACGTTTCCAGAACCATGTGTACAGACCCAGGACAGGATCCGAAACCTGAGGGAAGTGCATGTGTGGGGACTGGACCCTCCTGGAGGTCTGTGGTCAGCAGGGACCTGCCCTCTGATCTGGGACTGCTGGGAACAGGTTCCCACCACCAGCATCATCAGGGGATAACTGGGTCTTTCATTTTCCCACCGGGCATCACTAAAGAGTAAGTGTGAGCACTGAGCCCCACACTGGACATCACACAGGTGGGGATGGCGCTTCCTGTGAATGAGGCGGGATACACGTCCACCTGGGAGTGAACCCCCAGTGGGACAGACACTCACACCCCACCCCTGCTCACCTGAGCGCCTCCTCCCCCACATCACAGCTCCTGCCACAGCTACAGCTGCCAGCAGAACCAGGGCCCCAGCGATGCCCATGAAGATGGTGAAGGTGTGAGAAGGCGGCTCTGGGAGGAGAAGAGACGGGAGTGTGAGGGCCCTGACCCCAGGCCTCAGCCCCGACCCCATTGAGGCCCCCAGGGCTCCTGTGGCCCTGAGAAGTGGCTCTGTGCCCACGGCCCCTCCTTACCCCATCTCAGGGTCAGGGGCTCCGGCAGCCCCTCGTGATGCACTTGGCAGGTGTAACTCTGCTCCTCTCCAGGGGGCACTCCCACGGCCGCCCACTTCTGGAAGGTCCCGTCCCCCGCAGGCCTGGTCTCCACCATCTCCATGTCCTGGGTCTGGTCCTCCCCGTCACGCTGCCAGGTCAGGCTGATGTCCGCAGGGTAGAAGCCCAGCGCCCAGCACCTCAGGGTGACCTCACTGTCAGAGACGGGGTGGTGGGTCACGTGTGCTTTTGGAGGATCTGAGGGGAGGGAAGAAAATGCAGGAAGTTTGCATCCGCCATGGGACACTCCAGCAGCGCCCATGTGACCATCCTGAGAGTGGACAGACACCTGGGTGGGGGAGGGAGCACACAGCCCACACACCAGCCTGGACAGAGGCACCTGTGCTGGAAACCAGTCACTGTCTCACTGATACAGAGATGTGGACAGGAGGCCAGGAAGGCTGGTCAACAACCTTAATTGCTCTAGTCACTCACCATTTACTTGAAACACTGTTACTTGAAGCAGCCTCCACCTGTGTTTGTGTTACAAATATACATATATATATATATATATATATATGTATATATGTGTATATATATGTATATATAAAAAATATATTATATTGGTTTTTTTCAGAGCAGAAGGGAGAGGGATAGAAAGTCAGAAACATGGATGAGAGAGAGACATCAACCAGCTGCCTCTTGCACGCCCCCTACTGGGGTTGTGCCCACAGCCTAGGTACATGCCCTTGACCGGAATCGAACCTGGGATCCTTCAGTCCGCAGTCCGACTGAGCCAAACGGGTCTCAGCTGTGTTACATATTTTTATTATTGGAATTTCCTGCCTACAGGCTATGGGTATATCCCATAGACTCAATAAAAGAGCAAGGCCAGAGCAGTGTGCAGTCCTCCCACTAGAGGTGGCTCCCGCCTGGCCCCCCATATTCCCACATTCATACTTTACTAGTGTCTTTTCATTTGTATGCGGCCTTCTCCAGAATCTGAACCCTGAACTGGAACCCTGAACCACGAAGGACGAGAAAGGGGTTCCCACAGGCCTGGAAGACCCTCCTAGACTTTAGAAAATTCTAGAATCAGAGAGACACAGCTCAGGGAAGGAGGCTGGTCTCTGAGGGGAGAAAAGAGATTTCTGTTCCTGTTCTTGGTGGAGACCACGTGACTCAGAAAAAAACGGATGAGGCCTCAGATTGGGGGGTGGGGGGCAGGAGGTGAGGCAGAGGTCACGGCCTGAGAGAGAAGGTCCCCGTGGGTCCCAGAGTCCCTGCAGGGCCCATGGGATCCGCTGATGGGTTATTTCAGGGGGTCTCCCTGTACCCCAGGAGAGCCTGCACCCCTATCTGTCCCTCTGGTACCTGACCTGACATCCAGGGGGACCCCTCCCTGACCCCAAGGAGGGGTGTCTGACACTGACCCCCCGTCCTGTCTCCTTGTAGGATCCCCAGCCCCGGGGAGAGGGGGCGGCCCCACGGCCCCTGGTACCTGTGCGCTGCAGGGTCTCCTTCCCTTTCTCCAGGTAAAGGTGGAGCCACTTCACACACTCCCCCTCCAGGTAGCTCCTGTAACGCTCTGCCGTACCGGCGTCCTCCCACTTGCGCTTTGTGATCTGAGCCGCCAGGTCGGCCGCGGTCCAGGAGGTCAGGTCCTCGTTCAGGGCGATGTAGTCGGTGCCGTCGTAGGCGACTTGTTGATACCCGCGGAGGAGGCGCCCACCGGGTCCCAGTTCGCAGCCAGACATGGCCTGGAAGGTGTGAGACCCTGACCCCGCCCCGAGGTCAGCCCCGCCCCGAGGTCAGCCCGCCCGCCCGCCCCGCGGGGGCAGAATCTAAACCGAAAGTGAAAGCGGGTCCCAGTTCCCGCGGGCTCCTCCCGGGTGGAGCCGGGCGGGTTCCGCCGCCTCGGGGTGACGCTCGGACCCGGACCCTCGGGGCGACCCCGGCCCGTCCGTGGGGAGGGGGGTCGGGACGGGCCCGGCGCGCGGCTCACCGTCCTCGCTCTGGTTGTAGTAGCGGAGGGCGGTCTGCAGGTTCACTCGGAAAGTCTGTGCGTTTCCCTTAGAGACCTGTGTGTTCCGGTCCCAATACCCCGGGTACACCTCCTCCACCCACGGCTGCTGCATCCACGGCGCCCGCGGCTCCACCCTCCCGCTCGCCGCGTCGCTGTCGAACCGCACGAACTGCGTGTCGTCCACGTAGCCGACGGAGAGGTACCGGGGCTCCCCGCGGCCGGGCCGGGACACGGCGGTTTGGAAATACCTCAGGGAGTGGGGGCCTGGGGGGCGGACGGAGGGCAGGGCCGGGGCTGGACACGCGCCTTCCCGGCCCCGCGCCCCCGCCGGTGCCCTCGCTCCTCCCCGCACAGCCGCCCCCTCCGACCCCGCACTCACCGGCCCAGCTGGGGGTCAGGACCAGCGCCCCCGAGAGCAGCAGGAGGAGGGTGGGCGGCCTCATAACTCGCATCCTCGGAGTCGGGGGGACCTTCTGAGTCCGGGCCCTTCCGCATAGGAGTTATAACTGGGAGCCACGGGGACGCTGATTGGCTGCTCTGGAAACCGCTCAGCTAATGGGAGTGAGAAGTGTGCCCGCGTCACGAGTATCCGGGAAGAAGGCGCCGGCACAGGTTGGGAGAGGAGAAGTGAAACCAGGGCGCTGGGGAGTCCCCGCCCCGGAGCTGCCTCCCCGGACTCTGTCCCCTGCTGAGACCTGAGCGCAGGCCCGGGCCCTGGACTCGGTCCTGACCCTCCTCCTGTGCGGAGCGCCCTTCACACTGTCCCCCGAGGCCTGGTCCAGGCGCTGTGCTGTTCAGGGACTTTCCAAGGTTTTGGGGTCACCATCTCTGTGCAGCCTCACACAGGAGGGAGGCGCCCCAATAACCTTGTCTATGCGGTGACGTCGGTCACAGTCATCACTCACGGAATCACACGGGTGAAACAAGTGTTAATTCACGTCGCATGCTCACGGCCTGTGAGATGGTAACAGAAGTCATGTTTTTATAAAAATCACCAATTTCCCAAGTGAATCAGGAGGAGATGGGAGGGGACCTGCTCCCATGTTACCTCCTTGCCTGTGTCCCTGGGAGACTCTGGGTTTTCACATTTGCTTCTGCGTTTTATCTGTTCTTGTGGCTGCAGCTCATTAAGAAACAGACGGCCTCCCAGAAATGGGCAGGAGCAGTGTTTTCCTGACCTTTTCAGACAATGTGCGTGCTCCCCTGTGACAGTCACTACAGCTACACAGGTGGTCGTTTCTGAAAACCGCTTTGCAAGGTGTGTCTTGAAACCGTATTCACTATATTCTTCTTGTTTTAATTTTTTAAATATATATATTATTTCAGAGAGGAAGAGATATATAGAAGCACCAATGATGAGAAAGAATCATTGATCAGTTGCATGCCACACACACCACATTGGGGGATGGATCCCACAACCCAGGCACGTGCTCTGACTAAAAGGTGAACTGTGACCTCCTGGTTCATAGGTCAGTGTTCAAGCACCGAGCCCCACTGGCTGGGGAATATTGAATGTTTTCTGTTCTGTTATGTCACCGTCCCCAGGGCTGTCTTGCTGGGGGGCTCTGTCCTTATGCAGGTTAGTTAAAGTGATGCCTTGCGTCCCTAAATCCTACCGCCCCTCCCACGCTGGTGCATTAATCACACATCATCAAAGCTCACATTTGTGTCTATTCCCACAGAGCCCCTAGAGAAGTGTGTCAGCGCTGGGGAAGGGTCTAGCTAATGTGGTGGGACACACCTGTTCCAACATTCTCATTTTCTCTCGTGGGGGCTGACATCTTATCAAGACAACAGACATGTCCGTTATCCCCTGCCAGGGGACATTTCCTGAAGAGAGAGGCTCATGTTCACGTTTGAGAAAGTGTATGCCAGTTCACCGAATCTCAGCCATCCTAGTGTCTGTGTCATTCATTCTTTTAAATAAACTCGGGCCAGACCGGGTATGGCTCAGCGGTTGAGTATTGACCAGGAGATCAGGGTTCCATTCTGGGCGAGGCACTTGCTGGGTTGCAGGCTGCATCCCCAGTGGGCGCTGTCCAGGAGGCAGCCTATCCCTGTTTCTCTCCCAACATGAATATATATATCACTCCTTCTCAGTTCCTCTCTGAAGTCAAAAATTTTAAAAGTAAACGTGGGATCCGATGAGAAACAGACTAACTCGGACCACTGCATGATTTCCCTGGCACATGACACTTGGGAATGTGGCAGAGGGTGTTTTGTGAACTTCCCAGGTTTTCCTATGAGGTGTTTTTTTTTTTTTAATCTTCCATTTTTATTAAAGGCAGTTAAGAAATTACTCCATTTGTGTAATGAATGCAATATATGTATGTATAGGTTCTCTTTAAAATACATTTTATTTTTCAATTACAGTTTATGTACAATATTGTATTAGTTTAGGTGTACAACTAGTGGTTAGACGTTCATATAACTTATACAGTGATTGCCCCATACATCTAGTACCATGTGACCCCACATGTGGCTGTTACAGTACCATTGACTCTGTTGCCTGTGCTGTGTTTTCCTCCCCAGGACCACACTCTAAGGACCATGTTGTATTTCCTCCTCCCTCACCTGCTCTGCCCAGTCCCCCCCCCCCCTTCCCCTCTGGCAGCCAGCAGGCTGCTCTCTGTGGCTCTGAGTCTGTGGCCGCTGTAGGGTTCTGTTGGGCTGATTCCAGGGGCTCTGAGTGCTGGTTGTGGGGAGGGGGTGGTCATTGTTCTGTGGTTGTGAGCAGATGCAGGCACCACGTTCACCTTTGGGGCATCTCCAGCGGAGGCCACGATGTTGTAAAAATGTGGATGGAAGGATGAGGCTGCGGTAAAGATAATAAGTTCACCTCCTTCCACAGTGTTGTTTAAAGGGGAGCTGGTTCTGTTCTCTGTCTGTCTTCTCTCTGCAGGTCAGTGCTGGTGAGAGGAATGACTTATGGAGGTCAGGTGTCAGCCCATGCGTGCTGAGCTTGGCCTCAGCGCCCATGTCAGCAGAGTGAAAAGGGCAGGATGTCCTTCATCTCCTGCCAACAGTGTGACCCCCACATCCTGAGAAAGGCTCTCAGAGATTTCAGGGTTCCAGGGACCACACTTTGAGAAAGGTTGTTCTGGATTAACAAGAGGGGGTCTCCCAGCTGTCCCTGCCTTTCCCTCCTCTTCTCCTTCCAGAATCCCTCTCCATGAGGCCAATCCTGCACCCCAAAACTGAGCTCACAGCGTTGCTCCTGGGACCTCTTAGAGTAGAGCTCACCGTGGAAATCTGACAGAGGGAGTCCTCAGCCTGGGAGGGAGGTGGAGGGACAGGGGTGTCCCCTCTCAAATAGGGATCAGTTTGTGCCTGAAGCCACCAGTCCCACAGTCATCTCCTGTGGTGTCTACACCCCAACTGAGTGAGCCCTTACATCCCAGACTGAAACCCCTAGTGTCTGTAGGAGCAGCTATCTTGGCCACACTTTTACTTTATTCCTTTTAATTAAAAACATGTTTTTTTGACTTTAGAGACAGAAGCAGGGAGATGGAGAAAGAGAGGAATGTGGATGTGAGAGAGAAGCACTGATTGTTTGCTTCTCCACATGCCCTCTCCTGGGGTCACACCTGAAACCTTTCAGTGCCCAGGACTTACTCCACTGAGCCACACCAGCCAGGCCAGGCCCTTTTATGCAAATTGGATGAGCGCTCTGAC